>JAMBLF010000080.1:0-464450 GCA_030578115.1 Leucoptera coffeella | reverse complement strand
TTTGTACCTAAGTAGGATATATTGTCACTGAGTTGCAACGTTTTATGTCTGGACGACGATGGTTTTGAATAGATGCTTAGTTATAAACTTAAAAGATGCATTTTGTTCGAATTATTTAATGTTAAACAACAGCAAGTTCCATCGATTTGTTATTTAAAAAGAATTCTATTATTGTTAATTAAACTAGATATTAATTGCATGCAAAGCTCAATTAAGGATGGTATTATGTAAAGGAATAACAGTCGATTTCGTCCCCAGACCCCAGAAACGGCAGCTGATCACGGGCAGTGCGACCAAAGCGGTCAGCACTTTGACTAACAACCTCTCGGCACTCAAGCGGTCCGCTATATCTACTGTTAAAAGGTATGCGTTCATGTATTCTTAAGTTTCTTATCTTATGTTTCTAATAGAACTACTTATTTGGTAAAAGTAGAACAAATTTTACTATAAAATCCACTGTTAAAATCTGACTCTAAATAATAGTACTTAATTTTGTCAGTATAATGTAAAAAATAATTTATATTTACATTATTAACCACGCAACAAATACATACATTATATAAACTTTCAGTAAGTTTATTGTACATAATAGAAAGAAATAGAACTTAGGCTGGTAATGTGTACATAAATTATCATGCAGCATAAGCAGAGGGTATCAGTGATTTCTTAACTCTTTCAGTGCTCGCTTGTGAAAGAAACTAAACTTTGTACAGAGGCAAGTTGTATTGTTTTGAAAATTGGTAGACTTGTTGCATGATAAGTTAGATTTAAACATTGTATACATAGCTAGCATAGAAATAGTAGAATGTGATTCAGGCCTTGATTGATTAGCAAAAATTCCTTTTTTTTATAGAAACACGGACGAATATTTTTATTTTACAAAATGATTCATAATCACAATTCAAAACGAAATCCTTTCTACAATAATATTATACAATTGAGTATGCCAATGTATAAACCTTAGGTTAGGTTTGTGACGATCTAGACAAATGGGTATCTATGATTTCTGCCTACCCCTCTAAGACTAACTAAAGCTAAGTATGAATGTATGTTTAAACCGTATTCGAAAGTCAACCATTACATTGTAATACTTTCGCAATTATCTAGTGATTGTAGTTAGTGAAGTTGAAGCATATGTTATGTTTTCACAGGCGTATCAGCGGCCGGTTAGCTGCGCGCGCCATTACTACAGATCATGCAAAAAGGAAGCTGGATTACGAACACAACGATCAGAGGAGAACACCCAAGGTTAACGGCTCCATTTTGAAACATAAACGCGCGGTAAGTTCATGTTATGTGCACATCTAAATAAATGATCCTTCTTAGATATTCTAACAATGGGAAAGAAATGCCTAAAATATGTTATAAGAATAATTTTAAAGAGACGTAATGCTACATGTACATACTTCAATAATATCAAAACAAAGTATATTAAAAATAATTTTACTGGCAAACGGACTATTGCTGTAAGTGAGTGTTTCTGTATTGTCAGTAATAATGTGTAACCAAAACCTTTCGACAGAATTTTCATTCGTAATATACACTGACAATTTAATGAATTTTCATTCTTAATAATGTTATTTTGTTACAGTCTCACGGCAAGTCTCGTAAGTCGACCGGGCGGCGATCCTGTGCGTCGGCGTCCCAAGACGAAACTGCAGCTCTCAGGGCCAAGGACCCACTCATGGAGAGCACGCTGCTCACCACCTACACTGATTTTAAGGTTGGTTTGCAAGTGCTATTTATAGTTGCAGTAACATAATTATGCCGTGAAACCCAAAAAATGGTTCTAAATATAATATTGTCTACTGAGTACAATTGTGTATCCCAAAGACAGTTTTCTTAAGGTACAATAATTTTTATATCTTAAATAGTAAGTTATTTATTGATGATTTTTTTTTGTTTACCTTATAGGATGGCATAAACGAGCGTCAGATAAGCAGAAGTTCACTGGCGACTACAGTCAAGAACCAAGATCCAGTACCAATGATGATTTGCGACCGGATCGACGAGAGACCGCCTAGCTCAAAAAAAACTCCACTGACGCCTAAAATCGGAAAAGAAAATATTCAGCATAACGCAGTCACGCCTAAGAGCAACTTGTTGTACACCCCTAACAGACTAACTAGGTCGGCGGTTAAGTTAAACAGCGATGGCTTTGCCACACCCCGAGCACCTTTAAGTGCTAACAAAGTGAACATGCAAAGACAGAACACAGTTTCTAGTATGCAACTCAAAACTACGCCTAACAACTTGAGCAGGTCAAAGACTCACACTCATCTCGTCAGGGCTAAGAATTTACCGCCTCTTATCTAAACCGCTGTGACAGGGTACTGTTTTTATTTTTTAATTGTTACTAGTTATCATGGACGGTCGATAGGCAATCTAAAAGTTTGCGCATATATTAATTTATGTATATAATTATTTACAGCACTTGATAAATTCAGACTAATGAAAGTTACTCTATATTTGGCGCTAGAATCTAGTACCTGGACGTGTTTCAAATAAATATTTGCAAGTTTCCTCTATATGAGTATGTATGAGAAAAAAGATCTCTGAGTAATGTACACCGTTAATGTTTATGAAGTATATGTTGCACCAAGAAGACTGGTCTATGATAAGACAATACATCTGACTTATTACAGCTATTATTTAGTATTAGTTGAGTTTTTAAAATATTTGCATTTCTAAATCTTCTCATATACATTCATTATAATTATAGTGGTATATTTGGTAAAGTTGACTGTTACTGAATAATACAGCCGTTTTAATATATTAAGATTTGTTTAACAAATCACTTAGTATTTCAACATCCTTTGCAGCTGGTAAAGTAGTGTTATATTTAGTTTTGTATGTTGATGGAAATTTTATATATTTTAACTTAGTTGTATAATTTTTGTAATTGCACCGAGTTGACTGCGAACAAGTATTTACTAGAAATTGTGTTGTGTTTTATGACGTTATAACGAAACGATTTTAAGCTATCATCACAGTAATTTAATTGAGTAGATCCATAATTGAAAGTATTGAATCTCACCCTTTAAAATAATATTCCTTGATATTTTACTACGTTAAAAGACGTTTCGATCACTCTTGTATTATGTTTAGGGGAACAAATATTACGTAGTTTGAAATATGATTATTCGTTTATTGCATTTTGTATTGTAAGGTTTATTTTAGATTTAGTCTTTATGTGATTTTTGCCTATACGTGCGAAGTTTTAACTGTAATTTTATGCAATTATAATTTGTGACGGCCAAACGGGATTTGGTTTATTTCACTCTTATAGATGTTCTTGTTTCCATGCAGGACTCATCTATAACGGGTGTGTATTTAGTACTTAATATTTTTAACAGTATTTTGGTAGAATGGTGAATGAACATGTGCCCTATTTTACTGCATGATTTGTAAATGTTGTTGTAATATATTCTTTTCTATTTAAATTATCGTTTAATTTAGTCGCGCATCAGTTACTTTCCAAAATAACGGTAAAATTGTTAAAAATATTATGCGATTCCCTCTTTACACTGAAACATATATGTAAAATTTACATAGACATCAATAATATTCAAATGGGTGGGAAGAATATCTATAAGAGATGCCTTACCATTAATGATTGGATGAAAAGCAGGCGTGTGTCCGTAAACATCAGAACCTACAAGTATTTGTATACAGTTGATGACATAATTGAGCTTTATTTATCACTCAATATGCCGTTGCAAGAACAGTGTCGTCATTATAGTAGCAGCCGATTTCACATTTTGAGTCGGCTGTTTACTGGAATTTCCTAATCTTCATAACACATTTTAAGCTCTATGACAAGAGTTATTTGTCAATAAAAACTTGAAATTTCTTTTAATTTTTTTAATGTGATTATTTTTGACTGAATAGTAATACCTTATAATACAGTGAACCTAATTTATATGATATTTAGCTATATCTCTAAAAAGTCACAATGAAAGGGGAAAATCGCCCGCTGATAATGTTGGATGATCTCCTCATCAACAATATAAACTCATGGGGTAATGTGCAGTATAATATCCCATTGAGGGTAACCGACAACGAAATGAGGACTTCCACTAGCATTGGCCTCCGGGAGATACCTCCTGTTCCTCATTCATTTGACTGCGTAAGTAACTAATCACTTGTATATTCACATAAAACCATCAACATTGGTTATATGTAAATATAAAACCTGAATCGCATATAATCAAACCTTTGGTAGAGATCCTGGATTCCCAATTCTTCAAAACACTTTAGCTTCATTAAACTATACACCGCAAACATATATGAAGATTATTAAGGGTTTTATAATGGAATCCGCAAATTCCGCCTAACCAATATTTCATGATGGAACTCTTACGTTCTTCAATATAACCTGGGGTATCGAAATTAAGATTCACGTCATTGAATCCCTTTCAGGGAACAGTATAACATCGGTGGTCTCCTTTTGCAGAAATAAAGCGATTGCTATGTCATAGACGTAAAATATTGGTGACAAGCAGATGCAAATCGATCGCCGAATAAATGCTCTCGCCTATGTTCCTTGTTTGCATTCTACTGGCTTTTGAAATTATGTTCAGAATGTACATATAATGACAACAGCTGCAATTAGTACATGAGATATTATGTTATTCCAGAAAATCAGAGATCCATTGCCCGACCGGCTCATAAACAGAGACATGATAGTCGAGAAGGAAATCTACCACACTACCAGCAACGACTACTGTGTGATGACTAATCCTAATAGAGCCACAGAGAGAGCGGATTGCTCCATGAATTGCCATAAAGTCATTTACATGACTAGCTTGGAGAAGGAGGTGATTTAGTTGCAATTGAAATAGCATATAGATATCTTAATTTTAAATAGTTCCTAGCTAGGTGCTATCTGATAAATATGTGGCGTTGGTGAGGTTATAATCAGCAACTACACAATTGCGTAGATGGACACGCGAACAACTTTGCAATGGATGATCGTAAAGTGTACATTATGTAGAAAATACAATGTACATGAATGTCTTTAGAAGATAATACGAATATAATAGAGCTTAATCAATTGAAGACCATGTTAACACATTGGTCTCCATGGTGGGTCAAAATGACCGGCACCTCATACTTATTTGAGCCATGGCGATCAAAGTGTTAAAAGCTTTTGGACAGGCTTAAAATGTAATTTTCGTTTCAGCTTCAAAATGAAACATTTTATCAGTCTGTACCGTTGTCTGAAATGAAGGACAAATTCCGTCGCAGTCAATTACCCCATCAACATATCAAAATAGAGCCTGTGGATCCGAAGTACATCTGTAACGTAAGTTTACATTGTTTACCTAATGTCTACGTAACATATATGGCGAAGGGTTGACCATTAGGGTTTCTGAAGGAGTAGTACTCGTGACAGGTTGTGAACCGTATACAGGCACTAGCTATTACCTATCCCAAAGAAATTGGCAGGTTACCTCACGATTTTTTCCCTCACCGTTAGCGACTGTAAATTTATGTACGTAAATGAGAAACATTATTTTTCATTAATGGGTTGCCAAAGCTGGGATTCGAACCTAGGATAACATAAACGAGCAACCTTTAATAAAAAGTCAGAGGTTTTGCCCAGATGGCTATAGGTATTAATTAATTAAGTCCAATCCAGCAATTCCGGGAATCGATTTGCGAACCTTTGAGTATCCCGAACTATTCATAAATTAAGAAAATGATTCCTACATATGTACCCGGTCTCTCTTACGCAATACTTTCCAATCAATATAAAATATAAGCTCAAGTTGAAAAGTATCTATTTTTCCGGAAGTTATTTAAGTAAGCGTTCCATACATATAGATAGCTACCCCTACAGAGGGGTAGGCATTTTACACAGTTATTTATATTGTATTTCACACACAAGTCCACATAACATTCATATGTACACCCGATGAATATAGTTGTTCATAATTTTAATTCATGCCATGTTATTAACAATGCCTCGGTTTATGCGTGTGTTTCAGGCAGTAGTCCCGGGGCGGAATGAGGCCCCAGTGATACCAGAAAACGACAGAAGAGGTGTTCAACGCCTCCTAGACCCTTATTTGACCACATACAGGCTGAACCACCTCAAGTGGAAGACCGAGGACTGGCATGGCATAGGGGCCAAGGACCATATCACGGTGTATACTGAGTCTAATACTCCTAAGGTATATAGCCATTCTGCTAATTTTACTACTAGGTACTATTTATGAGTCTTGTAATTTCTTTTTGTTGTCTATGTGTCTAGTGATCTATGGCTAGGGTTCTATGATCTATTTTGAAGTGGACAGAACTGTGGATATATATCTACTGCGGCGATTGCGGCATCAATTGAATGCTAAAATCAGAGCTCATTCCTTATTGCTATAGGCTAGAAATCTCTTACCAATAATGTCGTAAGTAAACAAACATAACAGAATAGAAGAACATGTATGAGAAGGTTAATAGGTGTGAGTGAAGAAGAGAGATTTACCAGGATCGTTCTTGGTGGCGATCGTTCGTCTATGCCTATTTCTTTAGGTATATGTAAATATATGTATGTTTGAATAATTAGTAACATCTTAACAATTAAATATGATTTTTACCTAAAACAGAATTGGGTAAAATGTTTTTATGTTGCATATCGGTGATGTTTTCGTCTGTTCATTTTGTAATTGTACGCTACAGATAAAAGGTTTTGGCCCGAGAATCAAACCACTGTATATGCCACTGAAGACGAAGCCACACCGCTCTATTTATGACCAAGTTTTATTCTCAAAAGAATACAAGGAGGTTGCGGCTGCTCATAATCCAGTTGCGAATATCAAGGGGTAAGTTGACCACCTCCGTGGTGCGATTGGGTTAGCCGCCGAAACGTTTATCGTGAGGTCCCGGATTCGATTCCCGGTGGAGACAGAGTTAAGAACTACGCTTTCTACTGCTTTCCAGTCTGGTCGTTGATATATGTATTTATCTATGTATAATATAAAATATGTATATATTTGTTTAATATACGTTGACTAGTACCCTTAACACAAGTCTTAAATGAACTTACCAAGGGGCTAGTTCAATTGGTGTAACAATGTCCAAATATTATTATTATTTAGTTACCATCTTATATTGTCAAACTAAGCTAATCTTACGGCTAATAGTTGTATGATTGGGAGAAGTGAGGATTCGTGATCTCTGTAGGAGTATTGTTATATCTGTGCTGTAGGCAACAAAACAACAAAAACAAACGCGTTCACGACCATTAACCCTTGCGGGGTAGTCAGAGGTTCAGGTGTCCATATTCGCAATTGCGAAGGTAGTAATTATATGGCCACCTCAAATTCACGTGTTAACCAGATAGTCAATACTCAATGTGACAGGTGGTCAGCCATGTCGCCATTTACAAGCACTAACTATTACCTGTTAGGGGAACAGGTAGGTTTCCTCACGATGTTTTCCCTCACCGTAGTATTCAACGCATTTCGTAAATGTAGTTTTATTATGAAATTACCTGTAAGGAAATTGGCGTGATGTACGTATATATGAAGGGGTTTGGTTCAGAATTGTAGTAAGTTTAGAATATAATTTAACAAACCAACTAAATGGTTTTACCTTTTGATTTGTAGGTAATTGCCCTACGACTGAGCTACACCAAACTTACATACTACTAGTTTAGCAAAAGACTTATTCAGTTTTAAAAATTTGACAAAGATGTAAATTTAATAATCATAAATTCTCATACATTTTTTGCATACATGTACTTATACGTCTGTGAATCTTTTTCGGTGTGGACAGGACCTAGTTCTAGTCATGAAGACATCTCCTCCGTCAGTTATTAGCATGAATATTGGGGTTGTGATATTATATGGACCATTGGTAACAGGTTGCTAGCGCATCACCCAAATATATTTTTTCCCATTCCACAGAATATTCACAACAGAAACACAGAGTAAGTATAAAGTTCCGTTTGCTAACTCGGAGCTGGCTGTTTGGGAACATGGCGTAGAGCGTTTCAAGACACCGTTGTTCCCGGATATCTACCAGACTAACGCAGCTCCCTTTATGTACTGCAGTGACTATTGCCATATAGGCCAAGGGACTAGTCCTAATATGGTAGTGGATCAACTGACGCGCAAGTTGCCTCCACAAGTCTGCCATAAGCGGTATATTGTGTCCAAAGATATGTATGTTTCGTGATTACAATGTTGTTGTGGTTTGTTATTAGTTGTTTTATTTGCTGGCGTTCACTCGGTTCTATTCCATGTAATTAATGGTTTTATTTCCACTTTTAAGTCCAGTTATGAAGAAATTTAAGTCTTTTTATAATAGAAATTTATGAATATGCTCCTGTCATGTACAACACTTTATTTATTGTGGTGTTAGGTAATGTAAAAAATACGAATTTTCGTTATGTGGCAGTCCATACGACCTTTATACTTCAGTAAACCTTCCATTACTTGTTTGTTTATTCCTATGTCAATTTCTAGACTACAGGATCGCATAGCTACAAATAAAATACCAAAGATTGCAGAAAGGACTATTTTATTACTTAACAACAAGTATGTTAAGCTGCGTTCCTCAAGATTGGTTCATCTGGCAGTTATGTCCTATTAAACTGTGGCGATATCTCTTTATACACTTTAGCTGCTCTGTGTGGATCTGCTATCGAAGCGTTTCTCATTACTTTCTGAATATGAGTCCAGCGGTGGGCGACCGACGCAATCCAAACAGTTTGATAGTCTCTGTAACAAGCATATTGCCTATGTATGATAAGTGTTACTTATTTTTTATTTAAACTGACGACAATATTTCAAACACATCAAAAACTTTGAAGAAACACTTATAGGTAACGCGATGAATACAAGTTGAATATTCACGTCCTTTAATCGACAGAACTTTGGAGATAATAATATCTCCTAGATTGCTATTTACCATGTCTTAGTTGTGACATTACATGGAACTATGGTAACATGTTGGTAGACTATCATCTAATAGACTCATTCATCCCCGTCCGGTTGACGCCTCCTACGACATGCAGGAAAGAACGGCATCTAGTTAGCATTCTATTGACTTCCCAGTCTAACACGGGACGGAATCTTAGTTGATGATTATTAGTTAATAGAACGGTAATACATTTGGGCCGGCCCAATAGGCCATATGAAAAATGGACGCCATATTGAAAAAGGGTGACGTTAGAAGTACATATAATCACCGAGCGTGTTTGTCATACATACTTGCACATAACGCCTGATTTTCTATTTCGGGTTAAGCAGAAATCACGGAGCTGTCCCGATCTTGACAGACCACTTTCGCTTAATTGATTGTAATACATTAGCACAGATAATACAATTATTAAAATCATACTCACGCCTGGGAACCAAGACCGTCGCGGAGGCGGGCAGGGGGGTGTGTGGAAGCAGCGCAGGGGGTCGACACAAGGGGCGTTGGGCCGCACTGGCCAGTAGCACGGCATCAGCACATTCCCCGTCTGACACGGGGGCAGACATGGCGGCTCATGCATGCATTTCCTGGCCATCAGAGGCTGAAAAATAAAAAAACAATAATATTTTTAAGAGCTAACCCGTGATGAAGGTCATTGCAACATGGCCGATACTTATGTTAATACTAAAAATTAACGCAATTTTTCTTCCTTTTTCTTGTAAAATATATGTATTTATTTGTCACGTTTTATCATTCATACAGGAACCCTTTCTTTTGCTTTCAATATGACCATGGCATGACATGACGATACTAATTAAAGATTCCAAGGCTTTGCGTGCATTAAACATTTGGTTGTTCAAATGACACGCGTCGCTTCATATCACTTTGTTATGGTTTTGTTAGGGAATCGTAGATCCATGGTCTCGATCTAACCTTTTAGGTGTTAGCCTTGATTGTTGTGTGCATGTATAAAATATATGTATGGAATCAAATATCTGCAATTGATAGTTGGTATGACGGTAATTGCTTTCAGTTACTCCAATTCAAATGTTTTTCATTCAATATAAGTACAAGTACAGTACACTCGTTGAAAGTTAAAACATTACGGAAAGATAAATACATATGCATATAGAGGAATTTTCTTGGTTTGTTATAAAAAAATAACGGTAACTCTGGTAAGATAAGAATAATATGTTCAAATGCTGAGCTATATTAGTACATAATATATTATTGTTTAAATGAGATAGACCTACCGTTATTTTTCTTCACTACCCAAAGGGCCGGATACAGGCTAGTGGCACCCAATACTAATCAATGTAAAAACAAAATCGATGTTAAAAATTGAATTGAAAAGTAAAATAAAACCATATATGTAATGTAATCTAATAACAATGATAGTTCTCTAGTACATACTCTTATAATTATTATTATATCGTTGATTTTGAAAGATGAGTTGGTAATTACTTTTTTGTGAACATTCAATAAATGTATTTTCTCATTATGTTTGTATATTAAATGAACTTGTTACGTACCTTTGCTAAAACGCAGCTTGAACGAGGCGTGAGTTCATATTCATGCTGTGAAGAAAAGGAAAAGTTTAATAACATGTACTCGTATATATAAGATATATAGGAAAATGTTATTGAACACATAATAAATTAATATTTTATTAAAAGAGTCATAGTAGTTAAATGTTCCATATTTTTACTCAACGATTATTTTGCTACAGCTGCATGTTGTGTAGAAGATACAAACACTTTATTTTGTATTCATTTCAAATTTACCTTGAAAACCAATCTATTTTACTATATCACATACTTACTTGAGTTGCGTTGCATTTCGGTTGTTTTTTAAATTTCACCTGAAATATAGAATTACTCTCATTATCCTTGTTATACGTATACATTCACGCCTTTTAATCCCTTTTGGAATGGACAGATTCTCGGAGGTAAAATACCCATCTCTTACGTCACTTCATAGCAGAAATATTAGGATTGAGACTTCATATGGAATATTGGTGCTAAGTTGCAAGTCCATCGCCCAATTAATTCCATTATCCCTGGTCCCTTAGTAGTCTCCTACGATAAGCCGGGAAGAACGGCAGCTAGTTATCGCTCCTTTTGTAGGATTATATCCGCTTTATTAAGATAAGGTATTTGTGTGTGTGCCCGATAATAGGATTAATGCATAGAAAATGTGTTTTTAATTCAGTATACGGCTCACGTCTTTGGGAATTATAGACGTGCCTAAATATGAAATGTTCTGAATGTTTGTTATGATATGATTGTATGTAAGAGTAATATCATTAATATGTATTTTATGTAAAAAAACTTAACTTACGACCATTCCCTGATTAGTGGAGAAGTTGCTGCATTTTACAAGTTGGCACTGCAATAAAACAGAACAGAAGATAGTAGTAAGGAACCCCCAATGCTAAATTCACTAAATTTAGCCTTTGTTTTAAAAAAATCAGTTAAGTCAGATTTTTATTGCTGTTATAAAATACTGTGAAATTATAAGTGACCAATTTTATCTTGTCTCTATTATCCATAACTACATCTTAGTTTGATTATAGATAAGAAATAATTTACCAAATGCACCAACTACGGTAAAGGAAAATATCCTGACAAAACCTACATACTCCTAGGAGCAAGTAATAATTAGCCTGTGCTTACAAATGGCAATACAGCTTACTCAAGTGTCACAAAAGGTACTGACTATTTGTTTCTTTACTAACTCCGCAAATCGTACAATCAATTATGCTATGCTTGATTATTAAATAGTATTTTATTACTTAAATTCTGTTGCTACTTATTTATATAAGATATAAAGAATACTCATATATCAACATAGCAATTGCGAAGATGGACACCGGAACCTCTGACTAACTCGCAATGGTTAATGATTGTAAACGCGTTTGTCTTTTTGTCTTTGTCATATATCATTTTCTTTTTTAATTTATTTAAGATACAAACAGTTACATAATAGAACTTAGACTAAACATTATTCTAATTTAAACCTACAGTATACCATGTTATATTTGTTTTATTTATTTACTAACAGAGAACGTGAGTATCGTAAAGGTACACTCACATCGCCGGGACAACATTTGGTAGGCAGGCAACACTTAGGAGGCGGGCAACACTTGGAAGGCGGGCAACACTTGGGCGGAGGGCAGCTCGTTCGGTATTTAGGCTGTGGCTTGGGACAGGGCCTTGGTGGGCAACACTGAAATTATATACACGTACATTCACGTCCCTTAAGCCCTTTTGGGGTGGACAGAACTTCGACACGATAATATCTCCTAGATTTGAGCATGAATATTGATTCGATGGGGTTGCGATGTTATTTATAACATTGGTGACAAGTTGCTAGCACATCGATCAAGATTTTATATACCGTTAGTCCCTTAGTCGCCTCATACGACCTGCGAGGAAGAACGGCAGCTAGCTAGCATTCTTTTTACGTCCTATATAAGCATGGGAGATAGACATATAATATACTCCCGAACTCGGTCTCACATAGTTAAAAAATTTAATATTAATCGCGAGTGTTTAAAAATAAACACTGAAATTAAATATCAAAAATAATACATAAATATAACGACAAAAAACAACAACCACAAACATACGACAATATGCTACATAACATCAATACACTCTGCTATATTCGCCGAGTGAGTAGCTATATGGATGTGAATGGAGCGAAGCAATTTGGTCGCTAAGAAGCAAATTTTTATACTGAATAATGTCTATTAGTAATATCAACAACCCAATCCTCTTAAGTAATACGTATAAGTACTCGTATTATTAATACGATGTTTAATTTATCAAATAATACATGTTATAATGGTTATAAAAACGAAATCGCGTAAATATTAAAAATAACTTACCGGCGGCGCACATGGTATGCATGGCTGAAATAAAATAAAAGTAAATTACTCTAGGTTGTGTCCAACCCGGGAGAAATTCAAGAAAGTGAAAAGTATTTTACTATTTATCACGCTTATTTTTGTTCTATTTATTAATCTGTAGAAAATACTTAAGTACTGTATAACTCTTATACATAATATATACACCACATATTTGTTTCAACAATATTGTTAAATTCATATTCAAATTCTTTATTTACCAAAAACGAGGATGTTACAATAATACACATGAGCACTCACACTAGGGTTGGCTATAAGAATTTGTATTTAACAATATTGCTGAACCAAATGAAATACATATTAATTGTAAATAGAGTTAAATTACTTATCTAACTGCATAAAAAGTGTGTTTATTATTTAGACTTTAGTTATAGTTATATTACAACTAACTTTGTACGTATCTGTTACAAGAAACATTAATTTATTAAAACAGAGTATTTGGTTAAAGAAGATAGGTTACTTTACTCATTATTGAAGTTCAAAATAATAAAAAAAATGTTTACCCTTGGTTTTCTATTCTGCAAAAGTAAAAAAAAAGAAATAAATTAGTAATACATTATGTATAGAAAAATCAGAGCACTACTAAAAACAATAATGACAACAAATTCTGTATTCATATTCATAATAACTATTACTACTGTTACATAAATTAAGAGCCTTGGCTTAGCTTAGGTACTTAAGCCACCTAAAGACTAAAAGTAAAAGTCAAGGATTTATTTATTTATAAATTGGTTCACAAACAGATTACAATCATAACATAAACAAAATTAAAATACACAAAGGTCATTGGGCATAATCTGACCCGGTTTTCGAAATATTTGCTACAAAAATCAAATTATTGGTAAATTATTGAGGGCTAGACTATATTTCATTTTGTGATGTTAAAAAAAAAACCGCGGGGTTGGTCTGAAATACAACTATTGAAATTCAACTATTGGCTTTCGGGACTCAATCTCCTCTATTCAAGAATTTGGCTATAATCCTAAGATGCCACCATCCAGATCTAGAGGAGAGCAACTTACAACCGAAGATGCGAACAAGTCTAGACTTATAACAATGTGCCGGTGGGTTGTCGAGACAATGAACGGTCGTTTCAAAAAAGATTATAAGCTATTCCAACACACATATTTTAATGTTTCTTTGCCTAACATGATGGCGGATTTCCGAATCACTGCAGCGATCATTAACGCTGGGGCAAACACCAAGAACAAATAGATGCGCCAGCCATGTTCTTGGACAACACTATTGTGCCTGTTGACATAGATTATTTTGAATAAAAACTGTTTGATTTAAACACACATTTGTTTGATTTAAAAATGCATCAGATTATTCCTATCGTAATAGTTCATTACCTATCAATTCAATGCAAATAGTCGAAAATGTCTTATCATTACCGTATATCACTTACATTTATTTTTTTCAATTTTTGGGCAGATTCCCTTACTCTACATTGATGCGACATATATATTCGTAAACTAGGGACGTTTATCTAAACATCCATACCAATTTTGTCTCTGTAGGCCGTGGGTATAGTTTTCATAGTAAGTTGCCCAGTAACCTTTAAACCGGTACTTTAGTAGGTATTTAGGAACTAAATCTATACCTAATGGAATATCATATTATTATTACTCACACGTGATCGTGGAGGATTTGGTGGATCTATAATCATTCGGGAATTCTGTAAAATAAAAGAAAAAAAATTATGTATTCATTACTATTTTGCGAGATTTACGTGTTAATGATACTATGGCCACCTCGAATCCACGTGTAGCCCTGATATTCATACAAGAACTAACTTTTACTTCTTACGAAAAATAACGAGGGTTGTCACCATGCTTAAACCATACCGTAGTAATGGTTTTTACTATTTTTTGTTACTACGGTTGAATTGGATCACAAGGCACTTACGTATTGTCTCTTTATATACGATAAAAAATCTCACCTTTAGGGACGCTGGAAAATCAGAGTAGGTCTGTAATAAATATAGAATTATGGTTAAAACGTGTAAATCTTAATCAACATACGTTTATAACTTAGTTTAAATTTGTGTATTTTTCCTCCAATTCATCTCACTTTTAAGTATGAGAAACTACGGGTAATGCCTTCAATGGGGGATTTGTAATACACGTTCAAGGAAGCGATCGATAAATCTCCATACATGACCATTTATCTCTAAAAGCAATTGAACATACATTATACTACTATATAGTCATATATGAGGACCAACTAGTACACGAGTACATAAACATAAGGAGGTATATAAGTGTCTATGAAGCGAAAGTGGTTTGTCAGGATCGGTCAGATAGGGAATCCATAATGTATTTATATAGTAAAATCACCCTAAAACTTACCACAGTACAGCAACGTTTGCAAGACTGCACTATGAACTTTTGCTTCGGGATCGCTGAGGTGGACCCTCGTAAGCTTGCTCTCGAACTATTGCCATTGGAACATAGTGTGCTTGCGTCTGAATCATCGAGTTTCAATTTACCTATCTGGGTGTTCACATTCCGCGGCTCATGCAGCTTGAGATAGAGCCAGTCTTGGGAAGCAGTTGTGCCTAGTTGGGTTGCTGTGTTACTGGAAAGAACGCTATTTGATAATTGATCGTTTGTATAACAGTATTTAACATTCGGATGGATTAAAGAAGAGTTATGAATGGAATTTATAGAGGAAAAGGTGGAAGACTTGGCAGGGGTAAGCAGAGTGGAACATATACACTGTAAACTGGAGACTTTTTCTCCAGGCGGGTATACGTAGCGTGAAGAACAGAAATGCTATGTATGAGAAGGGTAATGGGTGTGAGTGAAGCAACAACAGAGATTTGTAAGGATCGTTCCAGGTGGCGATCGATAGTCTTTATGTATATACTTAGGGACGTAGGGTGTGAATATAATATGTATGTATAAAAATTATGAACTTTTGTGTGTCTAAATAATAATTAAATGTCTAAATACAGAGACTTACGGCATTTTTATTCAGGCGAAACAGGTCCAATAGTAATAGTTCATTCGGACGTTTATAGCTTCCCAGATTTATAAGGCATCGTATTATTGTAAATGTACCATTTGGAATGTGTTTTAGTTCTTATTGTCCTAACTGATTATAGAATGCATTTTATTTATAAATTCCGGTCTGTTTTGAATTCCATGTTTGTTGAAAGTGTACTAGTTTTGTATGAGAGTAACGCGAAGACTGCGCTTGTTTATATCATTTAGAAAATCTCTTTGGTATTCTGATGGTACATAAAAAGGTTTACTTTGAGGAAATATAATCTTTATGGTTTTTATATTGCATTACTTTTTAAATGAGCTTTTCCATGGCACGGTACGATATGGAGATGTCATATAAATGAAAGTGAAATTTTAATACGATGGAGTGATGTAAACTCTACGGTTAAGGTGTTTAGGTTTAAACCACCCTTTCACATAAAACCAGCCTACCCTTTCATATACACATATAGACTAGAAAACTTAAAATGACATTTCTAATGCTCGTACGTAGGAAACAAAAATGCCAGTACTAGACCATCTATTTAATTATCTGAATACGTTATAACATCAGTTCAGTAATAAAATGATTAAAACCTATACAATCATTGCCACACAACAAGTACGTACTTTTTTAAGGTTTTGTTAATTTAAAAAAATAAAATAGCAATGAATTGGCATTGTTCTGAATTTGAATGCACGGTCACGACTGGCTGGTTTCGGTATTACTTTTGGGTGACAGCTGTATTGTTTAAGCAACGTGAAAAATTACTTCCTAATCAGATTATAATTATGATTCAGACTATACTAGGTATCTTTAGGTACATGACCGTATAGTTATTTTTGTTCCCACCTTTGATGCCTCACGAATCTACAATGTACGCTTGATACCTAAAGGTTCTTCATTACAGATATTAATGATAGCAAAACCAATCATATAAGGATATAAGTTTCTGAAGTTAAGGCAATCATTGGTTAAAGTTGTTAATAAAAGGTCTCGTATCAGGTTACAATTAAAATTTAGCCGCTTTTTCTGTAGTTTTTTGAGTTTTAGTTTCATCTTATTCTAATTATATACAATAACAAGCATCTAATTTCCTCTTAAAGTTGAAATTCTATTGTTTGATCATACCTTTAGTAAGCACAAAATTCAGAACTTGACTTTGATCAAAAAGTAAATTCCTTAGTCTCTCATTCCATTAGTCATATTGAGGCACTAAACATGCTTGATTCAGCCATCATCGTGGAGAGATACAATCAAAACGTCATGTTGCCTGTCATAAAGTTCAGAACAACAGGTTACCTACCAGACAATGGTAAAACCTTCATAGAGCGTAACCTTTTTAAATGTAACTCGGACTTTGGCGCGAATGATTGTGTTTTGTTACGTACCTATATTATAAACTTATTTTGTGCATAAGAAATATGAAAATATTACACAAAAATTTGTCGTAAGCTTCTATGTTAATGATTCGTAAATTTAAACTTAAAAGGGACATTTTGTTTATCAGTGAAAATGGTGAATAAGATTGTTGTTATTTTATTTACTAGCTGGATTTTCGTAGAAGCTCAGTTTGGAAGTAAGTTTCTTACATATATGTATATTGTTAAGTGATAGAGTAAGCTGACAATTGATTAATGCCTTCTCGAAACTTAAACGTTATACAAATATAAACGGTTGAAAATATTCTTTAATTTTTTTTTACTTTATTCTGTTATTTTTACATTATTCTGTAGGCTTAAATTAAGAAATAAACATTTACATCAATTTTACATTAATGTTAAAACTAGCATTTTTCATGTTATGACAGTTTTACATTAGCTGCCTTTATTATTATTTAAGTGAAAAAATATTATAACATAAGCGTCAGTCGCTTTCAAGATCAGGCGATACTTATTAACTTCATTCCTAAACTCTTGTGGTTGTTTTGAACTGAGCTCATACATTCATATGCATTTACTCATGGAATGATATTACTTGCGAATCATTTACATTACTTTTAATTACATTGAGAATGTAATTAAAAGTAATGTAGAGTGTAATCGTTTTTTTGGTCGTAGCTATTTTAACACTTTTTAAAATGTTCTCGTTCAAAAACCCAGTTTATTTTTATAATTGTAATTGTTCAAGGATATGACGAATAAACAGTCAATAAATGTTGGTACTATTCATATATGTTCCAAGGCTACCGTATATACCTTAAATCATATTAAACGTTCGTTACAAACGTCACACTTCGTTCTAACCACATCAGTACATCGACATTCATTCAATAGTATCCTTGAAATATTATGGTTCCACTTCCGAACCGCTCAATTATATTGCATCATCGTCAATTAAATGGCGTGCACATTTCACGGCCAAACGAAATAGAATAGCCTCCCAATTACAGGTTGCATGGCTCGTTTTAGAATAAAGCCTCCCATAGTTTGTGTTATCCGGCTTTAAGCGAACGCGTTGGGAAAACCGTTTTGGTGTTGTCATAATAACATGCTTGTGCGAAATAGTATTCTAGAAAGTACTATGTCTCTTGTAGAAAAATACTTTAGTAAGGATAAAGTGGCATCGCAGTTACCATGGAGGAGGCTATTTAAAACTTTGATCTCTGGAGTAAAACGCTTTGTGGTTTTAGTAGTCTTTTCAAAACCCTAAAAGAGATTCTTCTTCTCAAATGTTAAGAGTTATAACGCCATTATTAATTTTTTTGATTTTCTCGGTGACAGGCTCACTTGTTATTAAATGCTCATACAATTGTTACCCGATGAACTAATTAAACTTAATTTGATATGGAATCTTGCAGAGAAAATAATGAATCCCTACATTAATAACTTTAACTCATCTATGGACTATTTTCGAAATTGATCTAGGTCTCATTCAAAGTCAATAGAACTAAAAACTGTGGCGTTTCTTCTTCCAGGCATAGCAATAAGCATGGATTTTGGAAACAATAGAAATGATCAGATGAATAATGACTTTAAGGTATGTAAATAATGTTAACTGGAAAGACAATATGAAATGTAATTTTTACTGGTTAACATAAAATTATTATCAATCAAATCATCAAAATCGTCATAATTACGAGTACTCTTTTTGACAGTTAGAATTTAAGTCAAATTTCGCAAAATGGAGTATTTACTTTCTAATTAAATAAAATAGAAATTTCTATTGAGACCAACAAAGCCAAAGGCTAACGACCATTATCCTATACGAGGTAGTCAGGGGACACCTCCGTAATCGGGGAGGTTGTAATTCTACCTCCTTGAACACACGTGTTGACCGGATAGTCGTTGATAGATAGTCAATGTACAGATACGTACGTATGTACAGATAGTAAGCAGTGTCGCCATTTAAAAACACTTTGTATGTTTTCCCTGTAGTAATTGCATTTCACAAATGTATTTTTATTGCAAAAATGTACATAGAAATTCGAAAACTTCATTTCCATTGCTACCTGACCCACTGATAGATTCTATGTACCTACTCACAGAGTCAAGCCAGCTACGGGCTATACCGGATTTCTAGTAGAATTTTTAGAAAGTTCTAAAAAGTCAAGATAATAAGGGCTACAGAACTGTCTAAATTGTTATAACGTTCGATTTATCTCACGTAATATTATTGCCTGTACTTGATTATAATTATTTATTATTATTGGAGTGATGTGTTTTACAATAAAAAGTTTGTCTTTATTTCAATAGGGTAAATGTCCGGCCAATACTTCGTGCGTGCCGCTCAGCTCATGTGGCCTTTTAAGTGATCTCTTGGATATATCTTGTTTCTCTTCAGACAGGTACGCGATTGTATATTTTGTTATTTTATAATACATTGTGCAAAGGGTAAAAAATAAATTAAAATTTAGTGGTAAAAATCTCCTTCACCACTCTATCGTAACCCAAAATTGCACTTCGATGTGACAGTGATTCGGATTTTTAAATCCACCCAATTTTTCATCTTAAACAATAGAAAAATGAATAAAATTCATTCACTTGATAAACTTATTACCAAATAAAAAACAAAGAAACATCCTATACAGCAACAATATCTTAAACTTTCAAACCCTAGATACTTCCACCGCCTCAACGAGCTCAGCTGCGGCAACTTTGACGACCAAGACTACGTCTGCTGTCCTTCCTGCAACTGCGGCCGCGTCTACCAGGAAGGCACGGAGCAGTGTGGTCAGAGCATGGTGCGAGGGGTCGAGTACAATGGCATTGGGGCGCATCCCTGGGTTGCCAGGATTGGGTTCATGCGTGAGTTTATAAAGAAAAAGATACCATGTAAAAGGAGCTAGTTTAAAATATGAAAATCATAATTCGGATAAATATTTTATCACCCTGGTGTTGGGAACAAATATAAAAATGTAGTTCTAATGACTAAAATGTCACAAGACGAGTATATGATCTCTTAAGGTATACCTACTGGATAAGACAGAAGATGGGATGTATTCAGACTAAATTCAAAATCAAGACTTTATATACTTAAAATGTAGTTACGAAATTGAACATAGTTATCATTTGCTTGGTTTATTTATCCTTTATTGAATTTATATAGAACACTGTTTAGCAAAAGAACAAAAAAAAACATATTTGTACGTAGCCATAAACATTAATTTATTATAATTATTTCAGATAAAGATACGGGAAATGTACGTTTTGCTTGCAGTGGCTCTATAATAACGCCTAAAGTGATATTAACTGCAGCTCACTGCGCATTGGCTAATCCCAAAGGATACAAATTGTAAGTCTTAATTTACGTTTTACTCTTTTTCACCCAAATCCACATGTCGTTTTATTAGTATAATGCTTTGTTTCAAAAAAAATCTTAGAGATTTTAATTCACTTATACGTTTTGTATAATTCTCGCAGCTACAGTCTTCAAAACGAGTAGTATAATAATACTGCTTCTATAAAATTGTTCAGTAATTGTGAGTTAATTCAATAAAAAGTAATAATTGCTTGAGCCATTTCTTACGTTGGATCTGTTTGCTGGATTCACTTTTATTAACCTCATATACCAATTAAATTCATACCTACAGGTCTGACAAATAAAGTCTATATTCTTACAGATCGGCAGTAGTAGTAGGCGATTGGGACATAAGCCGTGGCCCCGATTGCAACAACATGTTCTGTGCGCCACCAACACAAGCCATCAAGGTGGAGCGAGTCATAGTGCATCCAGGCTATGAGCAGAAGATATTCAGACATGATATAGCTTTGGTAGTACTAAGGGAGGAGATTAAATATACAGGTAAGAGATGATTTATCGTAAAAGGTAGGAATGAATTTTAGTAATATAGGGTCATTTATGATACAATACGAGAAGTAAGTTTAACTTAGACTGATGGTTTTTATAGCTTATCCCTGAATATCTTATTAATAAGGGAAGTAGTTTTTGGGTTCATCGGCTAACATTTTCTTTAACAAAAGGCTAACTGACGACTACATCTTTCAAATTGCTCGGACCACTGATTAGAAAATTATGAACGTTAACACTTTATATGTATTAAGTATAAACAAAACAAAAACATTAGATTTTCTCAATCTTAAGACTTTAATGTTGGATCGAGTGGTTTAATCAAATAAAAAAACAACATCGAAGAACCAATATAAACAAGACATAATATATTCACAATCCATAAAGGTTAAAAATAGCTGTATCTGAAATAAGGTTGTAATTTGCAGTGGCAGCGGCGCCTGTCTGCTTGAGTGACGACCCGGAAATCATGCTGAATGAGAGGGCTTCTCTTGTCGGATGGGGCAAATTATCCGGTCAAAGCATGCTGGTATGTACAGACAAAGTCAAGGTGACCAGCAACAAGGTTATGGTTTGGTTAAAGCAGATAAAAGATTAATTTGGTCAAAAAGAAGTAGTTTTCTTGAGTTGAGATTGTTAAAAATGTTTCTAACAAATTATATGGCAATGTGCTATATTTATCACAAATTTTCGACACACTATTCTATTAATAATACTATAAGACATGAAATAAAATAAATACACGAGGTGTTATTCGCAAATAATAATTAAAAGATATCTAAGTAGAAAACAACTATTAGTGCTTTATATAGCGATGAATATTCAGTGTAGTTGAAAACAACACTCGATTCGCAAATAATAAGCGGATTTTCGTTTTGAAGACTCAAACATGTAACACTATGTACGAAGCTTATCTACACTACCTTTTACTCTACATCTCAATTACTTCTTACTCATAACAGGGGCCTAAGTTTACTATAAAATAATGCGCTTTAGCACAAACGCAGTTCAATATTATATCAGTAATAATCAAAGTTTAAAATTTCACAATTAAAATCAGCAAAAGTGTCAAATTTCGCTTAAAAATGGAGGCATTTGTCACTTTTGCTAATCCGCTACCAACTTCACACTATTACTGATCTGATATTGAACTGTTATTCTGCAAAACTCATTAGTGGACTAAGGCCCTTGATCTTACTCCCTCTCTATCTCATTTATCCAGGTTGGCAGACAGCAAAAGCTCGAAGTGCCCTTGGTTCCTCTAGCAGAGTGCGAGAGGATATTCGGTGACTCAGTCCCCATTCACGAGGGGCAGATATGCGCTGGTGGCGAGGCCGGCAGGGACGCTTGCTCGGGCTTCGGTGGCGCCCCCTTGCTTCTTAATCGGGAGGGACGACATATTCAGGTCAGTTTTGTATGGAGATGGCGTATTACGTATGAGTTTATAAACGTGTAAAGTATTATAGGTGGTATAAATTAATAAATAGTAAGTATATGGAAATAACCATAGGTTTTTTAATGTCTGAACGAGAAGATAGATAATGATACTAAGGAACAACACAGTGAAATCAGTGATATTATAATATGTAGGTGTTTTTAATGAAAAGATTTTGAATAATTAAAAATTGCATGCGATATGTTTAAGAAAAAATTAAACTTGGAGAAATTGTCAAAGTTACAATGGCTGAGCAATGAGTTAACAATTAAAAGTAAAACTTCATATTGCACCATTTTAATGAAATCAATTATAAGACTTTGTTGATCCATAAAATGAAAGTTTTCATTATAAACTCAACTGTGCGATGTATGTAAATTCTTGTTATTTAAATCAAAGGTTTTTATGTATGTTCGTTTGATACTATAACTGTAATATATTTTGCAGATCGGCATAGTGTCGTTTGGATCCGAAAACTGTGGCAGCGAGGGAGTTCCCAGTGTGTATACAAACATCGCCCACTACTACCGGTGGATAACAGAGAATTCCCCTTCGTAATTATAAGATTCAATATTGAATAAAATATTCTAAGTATATGTATTACTATTTACTATTTTTAAAAGTTTAATATAATTTACAACCCTAAAATGACGTCGTAATTTTCCCCTTGGGTTAATTAAAGTATTCCAATTTAATGGAAACATCGTACATATTAAGAGCATTAGTTTCCTATACATATGTACAAAAATATAATAAAATAATGCCGAGTTTACACGACACGCCTGTGTCACCGATCGGCCAACTTATTTATTTCCCTTGACATAACCAGTCAATTTTTAAATGGTGTACGTATTTTATGTTACCTTTCTTTAATATACAATCACGTCCTTTAATCCTTTTCGCGGTAGATAAAACCTCGGAGATATAATATATCTTAGGTCACTTATCAGCATGAATATTGGGTTTGGGATGTCATAATGGAACATTGGTGGCAGGTTGCTAGTCCATCGCCCAATAGATTCTATTTGCACCTAGTCCCTATGTCGCCTCCTATGACGTGCCGGGAGGAATGGCAGCTAGTTAGCATTCTTTTTACGTCCCAGTCTAGCACTGGACAATATAACGCGAATTTAATGCTTTCGTTAAGGAATATAGAATTAATTAAAACACAATGTTTAATAAATACAACATTTAATACATGTAATCCTTGACATAATTATAAAAATAAAAAAAAACACGAGATTTCTTACTTGGTACATAGTCGATACTTTTACATACGATCTTGGTACATACAATTGGTACATAGTCGATGTTTTTAAACATCCTCCGGCAGGGTAGGGAACATGAAGGCACATTCCCTGACCCGAGGGAGTTTACTGCAAACCACTGCGAGCAAGTCGTTCACGGCTTCGTCACTTATCAGCTGGTTGAACTCCTGAAATGTCAAAGGAAATGTCAGAAAATTACAGTTACAAATACACGTCCAGTTTCCGTATAAGTGATGGAATGAAATTCTTTTTATTCAATTTGAAGATTATAAAATTACTAACTGAAAGTTAAAAGAAGGTTTTCTATGAAAAAATAATTCCATTAGAAGAATTTGTAACATGCAAAGATAATTCCATGAGCGCGACACGAAACTTATTTCTGATGTCTCATCACAGAATGCCGTAAGTGGCGACTAAGAGACTATGAGTATCATCAAATCTACTGACATATGGACTAGGAATATCACATTTCAACCCGGCCCTTTAATAGGAGATATGTTTTCGATGTTCTATCCATTACATATAAACATATACATTCACGCCAATTAATCTCTTTCAGGGTGTACAGAACCACGGAGATATAATAATGTCATCGAGGTCACTTATTAGCATTAACATTGGTATTTTGATGTCATATACTAGAACGTTTGTGACCGGTTGCTAGCCCATCGCCCAACAGATTCCATTTACCTCTAGACCCTTAGTCGCCTCCTAAGACGTACCGGGACGAACTACGTACATAAGAGAACTATCACGTGACATTTATTACTTACTTTGCCAAAGGCGACAGCTGGGAAGTATAAGGGTGAGTATTTCTTCGTGATATACTCCGATTGAGCCTGCAGTTCCAAGCCTTCCTTCGACCCTGAGGTACACATCCTCACCTGAGACTCTGGTACTCTTTTCACGCACTGGAAAAAGGATTAAATAGAATATATATATGAATATGTTACCGGCCAAACCCTTTAGCCTAGGCCAAACTAGTTTATCTTGATATATGTGAGTGTGCAAACTGTCAACAATGTTCCATGTGACATCACAATGATAATATTTATGTTAAATAGTGATCTAGGAGATTTTGTGTATTCAAGGGTAATCCCCGAAAGGGATTGAAATATATATATTGTATGTACGTTCTTTAATCTCTTGCGGGGTGGACAGAATCATGAAGATATATTATCTCCTAGGTCACTTTTAACATTGATATTGCGATATTTTTAGCATGAATAAAATTCCAGCTAGCATAGATTAAAATAAAGATATATTGTAATGGGGTTCTATAAGAAGGTAAAGGTTTTGACGACCTCCGTGGCTCGATCGGTTAGACACCTGAACGCTAATCATGGGGTCCCGGGTTCGATTCCCGGTGGTGGCAGAGTTAAGAACTACGCTTTTCTACTGCTTTCCAGTCTGGTCGTTGATTATATATGCTATATATGTATTTATCTATATATAATATGTATACATTTCTTAAATATACGTTGACTAGTACCCTTAACACAAGTCTTAAATGTACTTACCATGGGGCTAGTTCAATTGGTGTAATAATGTCCAAATCTTATTATTATTATTAAATGTCCTTTGAGTTAACGTTTTTCTATATAAATCTTAGATAGATTTAGGGAAATGTAAGTTCTCGTAGATATGCAGCCAGTTTTATACATAATATGTACGTCAGCTATCTTAAATATATTATTTCTTTGTCCTCACAGGCTACGTAAAAAAATGATTTAACGCATCTTTCATCTCGTACTTTCAGAAACTATGGATGTAGATACACATTATGAATTCTATGTAGAGCACTACTTGTGTTTAATTCTTTATATCTATGGGGTGAATAGAGTTACCTCAATAATAATGAATACAATGTTGGGGGAAAAAATCGTGAGAAAATCTACCTGTTCCCCGAACAGATAATTTAATGCAGAACAGTTAATGTTTGGAAATGGCGACATGGCTTTCTACCAGTCACATTGAGTAATCACTATCTGATTACTACCTTTGCAATTGCCGAGATGGGCACCTGAACCTCTGACTTCTCCGTAAGGGTCGCGAAAAAGTTTATCTTTTTGTTTGTCTAAGTTACCTCATAGTTCAAACTCGTCCCCGTTTCCTCTCTCATTTCACAGGCCACGTAGTTAGTCCTCTCCTGAAGCGACATATCACTCATGGCGTTTAGAGTGCATTCCTGCATTAAATGGCCATTGCATTCCATAGAGCCATGCTGACAGAGGTACTCATCGCGATATTTAGCCTTCTGGAATGGACAAAAAAAACATACACAAAAATGGACAACTAGACAACACACACAAGCATAAATATTTATAATATGGCTCTGTCTAATCCAAAAAGGGTTTATAACATTAAGATTTGTTTAATTATTAAAATTTACACGTAATGCCCTTCTTACAATCTATAAACCAAATATAACTATAAACATTAACATAGCAAATATAAAATTCTATAAAAACTTATAACCTTACATTAAACATATGTAAGTAAGTATGCATCCTTATAATATTAAGGACATTAGTGTATACACTGTACTAGTCCTAAAGCTGTACTTACCCGGGCTCTTCCGAACGGTACATATTTAATGTCAATATATTTCTCGAGGTACTGCACCGTGGGTACCACTTGTGACGTAATAAACTTCTGACTCTTGGGGCACATGCATTCGTAGAACACTATTATTTCAAGCTGTAAAGCAAATCAGAAGATAAAATCTAGATTAAATATATGATACAAACTTTAAACACGACAGGCCTTTGAATTTCGATTTCTTTATAAATACATTCATACATTTGTACACGCCTGCTTCACGAACGGGATAGCCAGAGATTGTCGATGGTCTATCTTGTCTATCTGATTAAAAGAAGGGTTCTAATGACTATTGTTTATATACTGTATATTTTTATTATGTAAACTACCTGATTTGTCATATTTGTCTGGGATGTAAAGATAATATTATCTAGTAGCTTTAACATCTTACCGAAATGACCTAGAAGCAACTAAGGACCGAGGAGGTCAATACATTCCTAACCTGACACTAATATTTTCTATAAATGCTAAAACTGATTAGGAAGAATTTTAATCTCCTAGTTTCTGCCCACTTCCATAGACATCAAAGGACTTGACTTAAACGTTATTATAAAAGTTGAAACATAACAAATATCCATTTATGGATTACTTTTACAAATACATACATTTTATGATTATTATATTAGGGTACAAACTTTCAACTTAACTAATATCAGAAATTAAGGCGTAATATTCTGTCATACATACCTTATTAGACTTGCATTTGGTATCCTTAACCAGTAATACTGATAAAAATAGTACTAAAGTATGAACTAGCATTTCGTATTATAGCAGGTTAAACCACTGGTTACACAAACTTTGTTCGAGAGAATGAACTGAATGAAAAAATGTCCTTATAAATATGAGTTTTGTTAATATCCGTTGACTTTTAACAATGGAATAAATAGAAAAACGAATGTTTGGTTCTTATTAAGAAAAGAATGAAATGTGTGATTAACGGTATCTTATATTAGGATTCTGCAGGCTCTATATAAATTGTTTTATTATGTAATAATAATAATTGATCCAAAGGCTGGCACTTACCTCGGCCAACGCATTAGTTTGGCTATTCAGAGAGGTAATGTTGCCAGTTTGTTGGGGACCGTGCCTTTCTCTGACAGCGATGAGCTAAAGGAGATATTTTTCCTTTAAAGTTTTATTTTATTTGTTTTCTTTTTTTTGTTAATTGTAAATAATAGTTTTAATTATAATTACAAATAGTTTGCTATACCTATAGTCGTGTTATAAATCTGGGTTTATATCATCGCTACATGATATACACATACATGATATAGTATTTTATTTATCTTATACATGTTAAAGAAAAGTCATACATAATGAAATAGAGAAATATATTTTAAACTGTATTACTATGACCATACATCACATTATAAAGTACATATTCTTTATGTTACTTAACATAATTTGTGTTGGCATTTAAAAAATACAACAATGGCTTTTTCTCTCGGATAAAGAATTTTGGTTTCAGTGAGACGGACAAGAAAATTGAATTATGCTATATATTATATATATAAAGTTAACTTTACGGAACCACACAATTTTCACACCATACTAGCTGCGAAATTATTGGATTGTTCATTGTTACAAGTCGGAAGTGATAAAAAAATTGAGTGATTTTGGAAATCGTACAACAAGAGTAAAATAAACTTAGTATACAGCAAGCAGTGGTATCTACTTACATGGTCATATACATGAAAAACACATTTTTAAGACATTCGCTATGTTTATTCATTATGTAACAAAACGAGACTAATTGACTTACCAGTCAACTCGTGACTAAAGCTATTGTAATATACTCGAAACGACAAGTAACGTATACCCTTTTTTGTATATAAAATAATACGTGATCTATCTTTTTTTCTTTGAATAAGAAAAGAGTGTTAGATTTAAAAGTCATCTTAGTATTATGTGAATTTTATACAGCTTTATTTAGAAGTAAGAGTTGCGATAGTACATATGTTATAATTATATTTGTCTTTATCCCATGCCTTTATTTGAAACCAAATATTTTATCTATTTCTTGAGTACAATGTAATCTAAGGTTTCGATGAGTAACTTAAGAAATAAAAACCGCTTTGCTACGATATACAGAAGTGGTATCATTAACACGTAAGTGTACTAAAAATAAAAATTTTGATTAGTTTTTTATCGTTTATTATATAAATATCACATTATTTTATTATTTATGGCCCGAAGGCTTAAAAGTTTGGAGACCCCTGGTTTAAAGTATCATTCTGTATATTTGTAATACTAATTTCCTTATTGTTTTTCTAACTAATATCTACTTTATATAATGCTTAGAACATTTGAGTTGAAGTCTTTTATTTTTAGCAGCGTGTTGTTCTAGGACTTTACACACTGGCTTTTTAGAACCCACAATGCTATTTTCAGTAACAAATCTTTGCTTAAAACCCAGTCCCTCATCTAGTGTGTTATCGATCACATTTTTAACGTTTCGTAAGTACAGTCTTTTTACATCCGCTTCTTGTTTCTCCACTTGGTTGGTTAGATGGCAGTAGTTGTCACGGACTTCAGTTCGGAAGGATCTATAAGAAAAAACTTGTTGATAACATAATATGAGGAAAATTCACGCCAAATTCAATAATAGTATCAAAATAGCCGGTCAAAAGACACGGATTTTCCTAACATTTATTTATTTGTACTGTGAATAATTAACTAAGTACATACATTGAGATGTATGTACGAGTAAATTGCACAAACACTTTATGCGTTCCGTTTACCAAATTAATTTGATTCTATTTAAGAAGGGTACAAACAACTTACCCTGTTACCCAATTAGGTTTGTTATGAACTATAATTTCCCGGAAGTCTTCTTTGAATTTAGATCGATCATACATGGATTGCGGTCTTTTTACTGCTGCAAATGTCTTTGGCAGTGCTGGCTTACGAGATCGTACCTGAGGAATATTATTATTAACTGGTCACATTGTACTACACATTTCAATAGTACATGTTGGTAAATAGAAAACATACTATTGAGAGATAGGTTAGAAAGAAAATGTACAGCGCAACTATAAGTACAAATATAGATATATGCATTCACGACTGTTAAATCCTTTCAAGGTAGTCTAAGGTTGAGTGACAACCATCAACTCAGAATTAAAATAGTGTTTGGCCATCCGAAACTCATTTTTAAAACATGCCGCCGTATACAGGTACTGGCTATTACATATCTCCAGAAATAGGCAAGTTACCTCGAGATTAGTAAAATCTAATAATGCGTCGAAAAGATAAAAGAAATGTTTGTATTTTCTTCATTACATAATAAAGTACTTCATTTGTTTGATGTATCTTCTCTTGAAAAGTCTTACCCAGGGTTCATTACTGCAGACATGGTGAGTGACGATATCCTTCTTCACTGATGCCCTAGAAAGCTGGTCAGCGGTGTAAGGGCGATGGTGAAGCCTGTTGGTCGTGAGGTAAGGGTCCAGGTATTTCTCAAAACCTTCATGGCTTGTCTCTAAGTCCCATGGTTCGACTGGTTCTAAGTCTTTTTGCCAGGGTTCTTGGCGGTTCTAGAAAAACATAACTTTTAAATGATTATCTATCCTAGGCAATGATTGGCGGATGAATGGATAATAATTTCATATTTTTTTTTAATGTGGAGGAATCATTATTTTCGGTAGGCGAAGGTAACCTTAAAGGTAAGGTGAATTCTTGTTACGGCGGATCTATAACTATCATATCATATAATAGTTTAGCTGATATGACATCTTACTTAAAATCATTTTGAAATAATATGTAGTGCTATTCATTATATGACTTAATATTCCTAGATTAATACATTTTCATTAATTCGCTAGTACAGTATAGTAATAGAATAATTAAGTTGGTGAAAACTCTTATTTATCATCCAAAACTAATAAATATACTTAAGTTGTATATTACTCATATATTCTTAACAACTTATGTAGTTAGTAATGACATATGAAATATTTATACTTTTAGTTTTATCGGAATACTTTACGTACATTTATATTCCCTGAGTTAACCTTGAATCGATCTTCATAGGTGACCAGCCTAGAAGGGACGGTTGGTTCTGAGTAAGAATCCCTCATTAATGTCGTCCCATGCATGTTTAAAAGCGGTTTTTGATGTTCAAGCTGAAATAAACGACATTAATACTGTAGGATGGAATAAAAAATAACTTCTGAAAAATTGTATTTAAATCAAAATCTATGTTTCTTTACCAAACTATGATAACGAACATGGATCTTAGCTACTTCATTCACCTTAATATTTGGTTGCTGCCATATGCCCTTTTCACGGAATTATGACTAAGAAACTAGATTTCAATTAAATGCATCGGATAATGAGTATATTACCTGTGCTCTACAAATCCATATTAACTTTATTACAAACCCTCTTAACTGAAGAGATATCACATTTTCAGGGTTTAATTTCGCATATTGTTAACAACTTGTGATTATAAAATTCACCAAAATCAACATCTGTATTGCCTTTGAAATCATATGAAGAAAACTCACCGTTCTACTTGGTGGGTAAATGTATTTATTCTCTTCGCAAGATGTATGCTTGTTGATGCTGTTATGTCCATTATATTTATAGGTGTAGTCAACTGCAGTTTGAGATTGATTGTTAAAAGCTGTAGTATTAAAATCAAATTCATAGTTGTCAAGTTCTTTCAGTTTTTCCTTCTGAAAAATAATTCACAACGGAGCACTGGAGAGTACGTTACAAAGTTTTCTTTATTTTTCATTATTTATATAATTATAATTATAAATTATTAATTATAATAATAATTAAATAATAATTAATTATTATAATAATAATTAATAATAATTATTGATATAATGATTGACTAAGAAAAAACTATACTATGGAAGAAACACCATAAAAAACCATTTGCAATGTGATTGGCTTCGGTTTCATTTTTTTATGTAAATGTGTTACATAGCAAAATCATTTTTTATTAAAACCTACCTATCAATTATTTTTTAACTTGATACATTTGATCATAATTCTGGTTAATAACACCAGCGTTAATGCTATTAATGATTTGAACTTATAAAAGGTACTAATAAAGGAAAGGTTAAGTATAACAAAAAACGTGTTTTCGATGTTTTGCTTCTTTTAAACAACGTAAAGAGCGCCTACTAATCAATAATATAGGATACACGTAATCTCAATTATATAATCGACTTACCGGTTCCAAAATTACCTCGTCTTCACAACGGATTTGATGTCCGATTTGACAGCTTGAGAGGCCGGTTAAGTAATGCTTATTAACAGGATAAGTTATGTTTACAGGATCCCATTTCGTAGGTACTTTTTGCTTCGGATAAGTAGCTTGCCGGTTCATCTTTGCTTACGTACATTCATATACATTGATGTTGCGTTTTCATTTTTTCTAATATTAAATCTTTACTCTATCATTTATAGTCTATAAGTCGTAATCTTTTTACTATTTGGTTCTTAATCGTCACAATAAGTCTATTAGTGGTTTTCATCAATCGATAGAGTCATTAGAGAACAAGAGTTGTTGTGTAAACAACTTAAATTGTTTTGTATTCATAAAGAAACTCTTTGATTAGTTGATAATATAATCTATCGGCACATTAGTAAGAGTACTTTAGACACTACCTTGTACTTGTTTTTCTATGTACGATATATTAAGAACGTGTTGGGTTCCTTGTTTTCAATAAATAACTGGATGATCAGAGTATACTTTATTTGTCTTGAGTATTATGGGTTGGCAACTAACTTAGGTTTGTTCAATAATCTTGTAGGGTGGTCGGTTGCCTTGACAACGAAATAAAGATAAAAATTTTTTGTCAATTAAAGTTAAAATCGATATTTGCGAATTCAAACATCATGGTATGGGAGATTATGGATTAGTAAGTGTAGAATGAAATTCAGTCGTAATAAGTAAATTTCATTAAAAATATGTTGGGATTCGAGAGCAAGGGAAGATTTCGAATATTTTATCAATAGAAAAACCATTAACCAATTATGCGAAACATTACCATAGCAAAGTTTCAGGCGTTAATGTAGTTAACAATATGAACATGTTATTGAAGGTTTATCACAAACCGTTCTCACACATCGTCTGTTCTGATGTAAGGAGATGAAATAACACAACAAAGTAAAATTGGTAAACAGTTTTCTTTTTATTTTCACAAAAGAATGACTTTAATTGGATATCAAACACAAATACACAATGGATAAACCACATACAAGAGTAGACTTATTATCAAACTTTCATTGATCCAAACTATTTCAGAACCCCTATATACAATGCAGGATATTAATAAATGATTTATGTTTCCGAACATTCTAGAAATTATTGTATGTCACTAGAATATTTCACTCAAGTACGTAATGGATACAAAATATTGGAGTACTACAATAAGGTAAGATTCTGATACGTATGTTTATAATTATTAATCGAGGTTCTTCTGTTCAATCATTATTATTTATATTGCGTTAAACACATTAATCTTAGGTTATAAATAAGTTATATTATGAAACGTTTACATAAATGTACAAACCCAATATAAAATCCTTAATTTTATTAATACAAGTTACATCACAGTTCATAAACAATAAGATTAGATAATACAGTTTTCGAAAATAAAAACATATTCATTGCCTGCTATAAAATTTTAAAGGAAAACAATGTTTTGGTGAATCAAGCATTCGAAGATAACGTTAACTTAGTCGTAGGAACACATACGTACAACCACACGCAAAATGCTATTGAGAGAAAACATACACGCATGCATTGTACAAATTTACAGACTTCAGTCGAATCTATACACTTCCATACAAATCGACAGACTGACTACACGAAACTTATTTCTATCTTTAGTAAAAAAGCTACATTGCCGTTACTGCTACTTAAATATCAGTTTACAGAATGTACTCATAGACCTAACATAACTACAAATGTAGACGATATTACTTATTATTATCGAAGTTCTATAGAACATACAAAATACTGCTTTAGTGTAAAAGTGTTCCAGTAAGGAAATATACGTTACAATCCATTACGTTTGGAATTGAACTTACTGAAATCGTTTTATATTTAATAAGTCTTGAAAATCTCAAAATAATACCAGAACAGAGTTTTCCAGTTCTTATGGTAGGGATAGTAAGGCTTGTTGGGGCCAAGCGATTTTGGCATCTATCCTCTTGTACGCTAGGATGAAATTCTGTCCGTTCTTCTCTGACATCACTTCTTGAGGGCAGTCATTCTCGTTCAGCATGGTTTCTGGGAAAACAAACCAATTAATCATAAGCCATCAAATTAATTATAAATAAACATTAAGTTATCTTAATCGTGTATAATTACAGTGAACCTACAGTTTAGGTGTCATGGCAAAACAAATACCGGCGATTGATATCGCTCATATTAGTAATTGATCGTACAGATTTATCCACAGAGTCATTGTCAGCATATTTTCTTTACACGGAAAGTTTCAATTAGCGAAAAAATTTAGGTTAAGGAATAAAACCAAACATTTGATCTCAATGTCATTCAGAATATATCTAATCTAGTATATACCTAAAACAAGTGTCACCGTCGTTCATTTATAGTTCTATGACCAAAAATGCTGTTGGTTCTAAATTGTTATGATTTAAACACATGTTAATCCTTCTATAAAAGTCTATACTATGCTTTCCGTCATAATAACTAATTTTCTTTTCATATACAAAATAAACCATTCTCAATTTGTATCACTGCATTGTTTAATCTTAATGATTCGAATGAATAAATTGATTGATTGAATTGATTTTAATTGTGTCTCACCTTGTCCATCATGCAAAGCGAACAGCGCGTAATCCTGAGGGTTGGTGATAGAGGCGGCATGAGCCAGAGCTCTGCACAGGTCTCTAGCCCTGGCTCCAGGTCTACAAGGCAAGGCCACTCTTCGGATGGAGCCGCGGCATTCGTCTGGAAGCGCCACTCGTACTACTGCTCCTCCACTGCTGGAGGTGTTGCTCTCTAGGGAACTGCGTCGCCACTGCAGAGGTTAAGGGGTTAAGTTAATGGGAGTTTTTATGTACAGTTTAGGGAGGGAATAGTCGGTTTGTTATTTGTTTATATGATATTGCAAGAATTAAGGATGCTCGATTTTTTATAGTTACGTTAGCAGTGCCCTTACTAATAAGCTAACAAAGGGACTAATTCCATGGGTGTTATTGTGTCATAAAAAAACAATATTATACGTATAGTTACTACTTTAGGTTGTAGTTCGTTGTTTTAACCATGACCTAATTTACGCCCTATTTTTTCTTTCTTTTTTTTTGTCTTTTTTTTTGTTTGTCTTGTGAATGTCTTAACTAGTATAGATAAATACATGAATAAACCTACCTGTACAAATAAACAAATTTAGCTCAAATTTCGAATAAACATTATACTTACAGGTGCAGTACTATCGGAATTATCCGGCACCAATCTCTTCAGCACAGCAACAGCGGAGAATAGCGCAGTCAAGTAATATCCCCCCTCACCAGATAGCAAAGCTGGTGGTAACAGACCAGCCATGACTTCAGCTTCCAGCTCAGCACAGACCAGGCGACATCTGGCCAGGGTCCAGGCTAGGACAGGCAGGAAATCGTCAGCCCCTAGGGACCTTTCTGCTCGTATCTGGAATAAAAAGTTTTATTTATTTCCTGTTCTGTACGTTGGGTTACTTACTGAAATGAGATATTTATTGAACAAGCCTTTGAAGAATTTTTAGTTCTTTTGACATACTCGTATATAGGAATACATGGCCAATCCAATTTATAAGATTTTTTTATTAAAGTATAAAATTTCCTTGTTAGTAGTTAGTATTATGTATTATTAAAGGAACAACATCGAATGCTATAAGGCGATTAGAAATCTTTAGCATATTCGTGCTTCGTTTTGGCGTAAGAATTACTCAGAGAAGTATCTTAATCATAAGAATTTCAACAATTCTTACCGAATTGAACACAACAGATATGGCAGCTAAGAGATTCTCGAGTTTGTCCAAGGGCGAGTCAGCTTCTTGCATCTTGAGGAAATGTTTTGAGATCACTGCTAAGACAGCTGAAGACGGCACCTTTGTTGTTTCCTGAAATATCAATATTATATATTAAAAATAGTTTTGAGTAACCTCCTTAATAACTTATTGTTAGGAATATAAATTTGTATTTAATATTTAAAGCAGTTTTCTGTCAAAACATACTCAAAGTTTCGTTTACATTATCTTTTTTTATTATATTTTATTTAGGCCTTACATTTAAAGATTAAGTTGGCCACATAAATTAGCACATTTATCAATTAAATCAATGTCTCTTAAGTATAACGAATAAATGACAAAACTTAGAAATCTACTACTAAAGTCTACTAAAGTCTACAGTGAAAACATAATCTTAATTAGTTAATTAGCATACTTGTGTCTATGGAATGGTATATATGATTGTCAATGAAACAAATATAAGTTTAACAATAATAAAGATAACTCTATACTGTTATACCAAAACTGTATATAGTTCAGACTCACCTTAACCCCTAATTGCAAGGGAGTAGCGAATTGAGCCTGTTCGATGGCTGAATGTAGTTGTCTCACGTCCGCCTCATGCCATGCCGCCAACAACGTATACAACCTCGCCCTCAATGGTCGCACCACCAGCCTGTGCATGACATCTTCCAAAATGGCGTCCAAGTTCAGAAACTCTGTGGGTTTGAGTTTCAGTCGCTCTTTCTCGACCTCCTTTTCGAATTCTCGCTCGCCGTGCTTCACCAGGTAGTTCTTCATGCCGGACATAAACTGTCTTATGTTGCGCATGACCACCTGGAATAAATAAATAATTAAGTGTGCAAATGATACTGTTTATTAAATTTAATCGATAAAATTAAAGAAAAGGTAATTCATAACCATAACTTAATAATATTTTAGATTTATAATAATGAAATTATGATATGTATCACCAAATACTTAAGTAAGTATAAATATATATTCGAATACTTATGAGAATACGCAAAAGGAGGCGCCTTGGGTTGGTTGCCATGGTGACATCATAACAAATTGATAACGTAACAACTAGAGATCGCGCCACATACGGTGGCAGTTGGAGGCGTCGCCACAGTCGCGTAATTCAGTGTTACCAGTAAACACGCCAAAACTAGCACTCACTGTGCCATACGGCTCGAAACATTATAGGTTTCATTTGTAACGATCTTTGGTTGCAGAGCTATAAACTCAAATAAAACAAATTAATATATCAAAGTCAAAATATGTTTATTATACTATTTCAAACATGATTAATAATTAACGGGACTTATCCTTCTTATTATATATTACATATATTATGTGTTCCTTCACTCTGTCCGCAATAGACCGTTTAGTCTGTTCGACATAGGATTTCCCACAGCTGCAATCAATCTTATACACACCCTTATATCTTATATCATGAGTATAAATCGCGAATCTCTTAAAACTATTATTTCGAACATGGCACTGAGCATTGTCTTTACATATTTTTTACCGAGGTTAGATCAGCGGAGACCCTAGCTTGGAGAAGAACTAACAAGAAACTCCGGAAATCAATTTATTATAATCACCCTTAACAAACATAAAAATTACAAAGAGTGGGCAAAAAACACAACGCTGGTAATACTAAATTTACTTTTCATACAAAATAACACGCAATGGCGGAAACGTCAAATTTAGTTCCAAGTTTGGCTACTGCCACCGTATGTGGCGGGTACTCTACACTTTTTCATGGGTGACATCGACATATCAATTAGTAGTATAATAAATAAAGTGACTTAACTAACGCATGAAAAACTGCCTAATGGACTCCTTACAGATAAAAATCAAGGTCATGAAAAGGTTTATGTAAATGTAGGGCCCACTTAATCGAGATTCGCAAGCCCCTTAAGGCCTCGTGATTACCAAATATAAGTAAGTACTTGTTTTTGCTACAATTTGCATTTATTTATATACATTCGGAAAACCGGTTAAGGTGTCTATATGACAAATTATGTAAATATTTATTCATCGCATTAGCATAACGATTTAGATTGTTTATATCCGGCTAACAAAAGGTGACGAGAGAGATTAAGTAAGTATGGGTGATTAAAAAGTAATTAGTAAATCTTTTAGTGATTTACAATAGCCACAAAATTTTAAATATAGTTTTCAAAGGCTTACTATGTTATTTCCATTCATTAAAATGTTCTAGACATGATAATAATAGAAGTTGCAGAGTTCAGTTACAGTAATAATTTAAATAACTAAAAATAAATGTCTCTAAAGACAGGAGGTAGAAACTAGAGTTGACTTGAATTGCTATCCTATGTCCTTACAACTTAGTTTTTATGTCTATAATTTATTTGCCATTTTCGCATTCGATAATATTCATTCATCGCCTTTACGAAACTTTACATTTCGTAAAAGATATCAATTATAATTATGGAAACTAATGTTCCTAACGATCATTAAAATTAATCAAAATCATTCAAAAAGTATCCTACCTGTGGGCAGATCTCCTTCGAATCCAGGGTACACGATATGAAGTTATCCACGTTCTGTGCAAACGTCGTGCTCTTGTCCTGAGCTAGGTGCAGCGCGTAAGCCCTTAGGGCTGCTCCGGCGCCTCCCCTGGTGGTCCTACTACCCCGCAAGGCCCGGACTCTGCTAGCAGCTGTGAAAGGGTTAACACATAGTGAGGACTTTTAGGATTGTTTATGAAGTTGACAATAGATGGCGTGCTGTAGTTTGGTGTTTGAATCGAGGTGAAAGTAGATTTTATGTAATTGCAGATTAACAACCTTAATAAGTGGATTTGGTCATCTGAAGGTCTGAATGAGAGCCAAGAGTAAAATGTGTGGAAGCCTGCTATAGGCTGATTAATGCATCTATAGATTAGCGACTACTAAAATGGACTTCTACTGTCCTGGCAATTCATGGAAAACAGAGCTATTTTTTAATAATTAGGTACTGATAGTTGAATGTATTAATAACTCTATCACGATAATCACATGTTTTGAGTTACCATTGTTTCCTGAGCTTATATATAAATAAGATGACCATTATTATAACTGTGTCAGTAAAACGCATCGTGTTAACATAAGTATACGTATATTATGCTCTTAAAGTTTAAAAGATCGTAGTAACGGAGCCAGATGCGTATCGTATAAATGTGTATTTATTAAAATGCGTACGTTATAAATTATAAGTAATTTATACTTATAAAAAGCCGGCCTTTTTTCTTACTATTTTTTACCTATGGTGATTTAAACTGAACTACTTATGGATATTAATTTATTAATCAGCAAAAACTTGTTTTTGACATTAGGTACGTCACCTAATATCAAACATACCTACAAAGAATATTATCTAATACCTACTTTATATGCGATCAGTGTCATTTACATCGGAAAAACTTAATTTATAAACATTCAAATGCTATTCTAAAAAAAACCTGTAACCTTTATGAGCAAGATTGAAAGATGCTATAAATAAAAAAGTAAGTCATCATAACAATAACTCTGAAGTATACAATTTCACTCATAGCTATCCTTTGTGGGGGAACCATAGAGACGCAGTAGCACAATCTTTAAGTCAGAGTCAGAACTTATAACATATGTACCACATCACGGCCGTTACCTTAAAGAGGGGTAGACAAAGACCACGGTCCTCTGTTGTCTCGATCCTCCAGATTCGATTTATGGACATTTATCTTTGATTTATTTACTTCAAACAAAACCCGTTTTCTCTGCGACATTTAATTTAATTTACATGAATTCATATTACCTAATCATAAAATAATAAAACAATAGCCCGAAGCGGTGAGCAGAAGAATAGTTTATTTTCGTCTCGTTTGGCTAATGTGTAAAATATGGATGAGGACGAAGCTAATATCTAGAAACTTTACATAATAGATAAGTTTGTGTATGCAAAAGGTCTAAATATTTTTTACACCTAACGCAGAGAGGACAATCTCGCAAATGTCAATACAGTAGTGAACAATAGATACTACTAAAATTACGAGTATACAGATATAATATGCAAAAAAATGTTAGGCGCCTGAGTTTTTCAAGTTTTACGAATTATGCATTGGAAGTTTTGTGGAGTTTTGTAAAAACTTTTATGAGGGCGTGTCATAACTTCGTTGAAGTACCACTTACAACTTAACAAAAACTAAAGGAAAGAATTTTGTCTATTGCCCAAACATTGTAATGGACACAGTGAAATTTGTACAGAAAAAAGCAAGCACAAGCAGCAAAAAATTCTACCTGTTCGAAGACAAAGAATAAATAATACAAATTGAAGCAGAATATTTCTCTAAGAATAGTTTGTGAAGAATATTTTGCTTTGGAAGTTACAGAATCCATTTTCCCAAAATTACTTATGAAAAAAAAAAACAACAAACGCATTCACGACCATTAACCCTTGCAGGGTAGTCAGAGGTTCAGGTGTCCATCTCCGCAATTGCGAAGGTAGTAATTCTATGTCCACCTCGAACCCACGTATTAACCAGATAGTCAGTACTCAATGTGACAGGTGGTCAGCCATGTCACCATTTACAAGCACTAACTATTATCTGTTCGGCGAACAGGTAGGTTTCCTCACGATGTTTTCCCTCACCGTAGTATTCAACGCATTTCGTAAATTTGTTTTTTTTTATTACGAAAATGTACATAGAAATTCATTAAAATTCATTTCCATTGGTACATGCTCAAGCGGGATTTGAACCCTGTACCCACTGATACAGAGCCAAGCCCTAAACAACTGAGCTACGTCGAATTCAAAATTACTTATGCTTTAAATGAAACTATAATATACTAGATGTATGATTAGTGTAAATAAGTTTGTTATCAAATAGCCTAGAGCTAGAAATAATATGTCATTAATTAATTATATTAACAACAATAATGTTAGTGAGCAATGATTTATAATGCATATATGTAGTTAATGAGGCAAAATTAATTCTGATCAATTACTAAACCAGACTCAATAATTTACTTATTTTGATACATTGATAAGCAGATTGGTAAAATTTATTGTTAGTATTAAAATGAGAGTAAAACGAATCTGAATAATGAGTTTTATTTTTAATAGCTTGTCACATACACATGTTGATCAACTTAATCATTCCAGATTAAATACTTCAAAGCACGTGTACATTGAAAAACATAAACGTGCTGGAAGCCGTTGACCTACTGAGGTGTTAGGTAAAATAAGAGAAGACACAATATTACCAACACGAGGGATTCGGCGTTTTAGACCTGGCTAACCCTTTTTTCTTCCGTTTGCACGCATCGTAGTTTGAGAACACCCGCTGGATTCTCTTCCAAAGCCTCTTCACTGCTTCTACCAGTATCTGGAGAGGTGAAGCTGCCGGCACCTCCCTCCGAGCTCTCGACCTCTCTATTTCGTGCACATCATCACAATGGCAGAGAGGGGGTTGAGTGACCACCACGACCCGTTTCCTCGAAGACTGGACCATTCTTCTGCAGTACTCCGCTAGCTTGTCTCGGTTGGACAACAACTCCTGGGTCCTTGGCAGGCTCACTTGCTCTATGTCCAAGATGACCCACTCACTGTCGATAACGTGTTCCGTGATCATGTCAACGTGGAAGTTCTTCAGAGTGGTCAGCGCGCAGATGCTCTTGTCCTCGACGTGGGAGTACTGGCTGATCGAAGGTTTCTCCTTAGCCTGTTCGGGTTCAACGCCGCTCGCGGGCTTTCCGGAGAACAATCTTCTGAACCACTTCATGGCTGATCACCTGGCGATTCTTGCCAGCTACCACAAAGGAACGGAACCGATAGTTTCTCATTCACACGGTTGGGAGCTGTCGGGGGACCGGTGTTGTTCTACCGACGGTCGAGCGAGAACTGTTTGAAAAATTGCTCCGCCTGCCGGTGTCCATAGTGGCACGCGCAGACCTTTAGCCTCACACAAATAATTAATTTTGTATTTGTTCAGTTGAGCGCTCATAACTGAAAGATAACGCCGCCCGTCGCCTACGATTTTCTACGATGTTATTATTAGACATAATATGTCAATGTCAAGTAATTCCTAATTAATATATCTGAATTAAACAGAGGATGTGGACCATTATTGTGCTCTTTATCACCTCGTTTGAATGCATGGTTAGACTTTGATAATAGGCAAATATTTAACTGTACACAATTTTGATTTGACTATCACACGAAGTTTTCAACAATTATAAACAATATCACGCACGTAATTCATGTGATTTGTGCTAATGTGTATAAACTATTAAGTCACCCAATGAGTTATTACTCGTGTATAACTAGGTGGGTATTGTTTTATATTGCAGTAAATACTTTAAAGATCTTATTTTCATACAAAATTTATCATAATAAGAACTATTTTTTCATAAATGATTAATGTAACGTTGTTAGTACTCTATATACAATGTATATTTTGTGGGTTTTTTATTTCTACACATTCACAAACTACAAGAAGAAAATGAGATTTGTCTGAAGATTGTAAATTTCTTATCAACAACAAAAGTACGAATAGGCCTAGCAATTCAAGATAGTATTATTTGCATCTTAATACGTAAATGAGTTGTAAAATTACTTTTTGTAAATACGGATATTCTGATATTAAATAATATTACAAGGCTTTTCCAGGTATACATACATACACAGCGCGCCTGATTCCCTGTAAAGGGGAAGGCAGAAATCACGGATATCCAGCTGACCCTATCCTGACCAACCACTTTCGCTTCAATGACACTCATACACCTCTATATTTTTTTCACCTTTCCATGTATATTTATGTCATATGTAACTTCGTAAAGATCAACATAATTCATCTTTAATGCAACAACAAAACAAAATTTGAGTTGAATTTAAAAATATCCTGTAGTGATAATTTACCCTTTTAAAATTGGAAGTCAAATGACCATTAAGGTATTCTTCCCAAAATTGAGTCAAAGACTTGAACTCATCATTCACTAAAAGCAATTGTTAAACTGCAATTTCCATCTGTATACAATAATGTTAATGTGTTTGTATACTCATTAGAATAACTTACGTACCTTTATTCGATACTTTGATGTCGTTTTGTTGTACATATATGATAGTTTTATATTAGTAAGGCTTACCATGTGTATTCCTTACTTATCATTTGCTTTTCAATCAGGATACAAATATCTGAATCTTTTCCCTCTTCACAATTTCTCTTAACATATGAACCGAGGAAGTAAAGTTAATAAAAAATCCACATAAAAGCTAAGTTCAAGGACACCCAACTGCATCCACAAACCTATTTACCCATATCCACGAGTGTTCAAAACAGTCAGTCGATCAAGGTCTCGAAATGAGAGCAAATAGATATCAACCCAAACATACCTTGACGTCAATAGTATCACTATTACAACCAACTGTTCCTCAAATTATGAGTCTAGCTGATAACAAGTCAAAGCGATACAAAGGCTCTGTTTGTGAGAAAGCTAACGCGTAGATAAGTATTTATTTGCTTGTTTTGTTTAGTTCACAAATATATAGAAACATACCTTTCTCAACTAGTGATTATAGCTATGACGCCTAAGAGTATAATCAGGGATCGTCTAATGGCATTTTTGTAAAAGCTGCAGTTTTAAAGTTGTCTCAAAGCTGTTTGCAGAGAGAAGGTGTTAGAGAAAGTCATGACAAGGGCTTATGATGATTAATATAGATTTTGTGTAAAAAAGTTTGCTTACATTTATAAGCAACATTTATCTAATTAGCAATGCAATCAAAAATGAAAAGTTTTTCTAGAAATTAATTATCGAGGTGACATATCTGCGTTTCATGCACCCGTAACAAAGGGACGCGAACACAGTGTAATGAATATGGAGTTTAGATTATAATCAAAATTTTGTTTAATGATGAAGTTTGCAATAATTAAAACTTTGGATACATCACAATAAATACAAAACATCAATGTAAATTCGTACCTTGCCGAAAATTTTGTTGAATTAGACATAAATAAGATTTTATTCCGTGTTTATCGCGAAATCGAGTTTTTCCTTTTGTAAAACCAGATTCGTATCAAGATGTTGCAGACGTAAAATAAAGACAAAAACAATCACACGGAAAACTTCACGTCTCGAAATGAGTTTATTGTCCTCGAACATTTGCAATGATTACGGATTGAAAATCGCTTGGCATAATTAATATTGATATTAAAGATTATTCTAAGCTGTGATCTCATTAATACAAAGTATGGATACAAATGTTACGCTTGGCGTACAAACCGAAGAGATTATTAGTAGAAAAGCGGTCAAAGAGCAAATATCAATTTTCTTGTTAAGGAGAGTATGGAAGCATATCTTTAACAATCAATCAATTAACTCATGGAATAAAAATATGAAAAGTTAGTAAGTATTTCTTCTCGTTATAACAATAAACACTGGAATTGTATTACCTACCTACACGTACGGTATAAAAAACTACAAAAGAAATAAATTTAAATGTATTATAAAATATAATATAATAATAAAGTTTCATTTAAAAATGTTCTTTCAACATCTATGGAAAGTTTTGCAACAGATCGTGCATCAAGCCCTTAGGATATGCGTATTATACGATTAATATTATTATGCTAATTACGCGAATGCTACATTGTATTAAACACTTGCAGTACGTAAGACATATTTGAAAGATGTTCTACCTAGATGACTTGCTATAGCGCTCAGTAATTTGTCATTTGTAGTACGATTCAATCACTACACGTGTACAGAAGATTAACTCTTATTGCGTAGTTTTCTTAAGGTCTTTAAACCCTCCTGATCTGAAGTGTTTTCCTACCGGTGACTTTAGTTGTTTACGAGTACTTTTATTTGATGTAAAAGAGAAAAATTTTGGGGACAGAGATAGTCAAAAATATAATTATAAGTCACAAAATTTTATACAGTCGAGCAAACGCGAATCCATTTCGATTATTTGATTCAGATATAAAGTAAATAATTGATCGTTGTTGTGGTGTTCAGAAAGCCAAACTTCTAAGGAATGTTAGGATTACTTAGGATTGTGCAAGATTCGGTGACTAAGCCGCTGATCGAATAAAATATAATTTAAAAATCAACATAGCGTGCATAGGAGATCATATATGAGAAGTTTAATGGGGTAAAAGGTGTAAAAGGCAAAATAGATATATCAGGAGCGTTAAAAATTTTCAATTAACTATGTCTATCCTATAAAAAAGGGTTCATATGCATATAATACAATTAAGTAAAGAATATGATGATAACTTACCAAGTAAGGGGTCCAGTCTGTCCCTGAAACTCTTCCCTCTGAGGCTTCCGCAAGGTCCTCTGCGGGGTAAAGGAGACTCCCATTCACACAGTTCCTCCTACATAGGGTAAAAAAGAAATTATTGAGAGATCCTCGGTATTTCCGAATAAAATATCATCAGGCTTGATGTTTACTATAATGATAAACATTAGGTCTTCTTAAAGAAATGGCTTGTAAGCATCGATTCGCATTCGATTCGATGGTGTGAATAAAAGGAATTTTATTTTATTTTATTTATTTATTCATATAAAGAAGTAAATAATTGTATTCATAATTTGAGTTGTACAAAATTCTGACACAATGTGTTTTTAAGGAGCTCCCCAAATCATTTATAATAAATAAAAGCGTTTATTTAAGCGAATATTACTCACCCCTTCATAGGTTTGGCCATCATAGTTGTTCATGTATGAAGGTAATAAACCGTCCCACTGAGATGAATCCCATGGCTCCGAAAACACTGTTCCATCGTCACTGGCCTGGAAATAAATATAAACTTAATAAAATGTGTGGGACAAACTTGTCAGTCATGAGCGAAAAGGATAGGCAATAAATTTTTACACTTTTAATTAGCGATTTTACGATTCTTATATAGAAAAAAATATTTCATCAATTAATTGCCCGATAGATATTAAACTTCGACCGCAAGGACATTCTAAATTTGATCTCGTTCCAAAAGAGGCAACAGTATCTTTCATTTACATCTTTCATTTCTACTTGGATTAAATTGACACACTATTAAGTTTACTAAAAATTTTATAGTAGTAAATATTATAGATGATTTATTTTCTCTGTAGTAATACATTCAACTTAAGTTTCCATCTTACCTGTTCTGACAGTGGTCTTAAATCGTGCACATTGTCATAGCACGAGGCACGCGGTGGGGATTTCGTCTCTTCTGGCAACAAGGCTGGTTCGAGACTTAGGGATAATTCGGGTATCCTGTAAAAGAGAAAGTGCGATATAGTCTTAGCCATTCAACGATTAGAATTTAACCTTTTTTAAAAATTAGTAAGCATCTTAGGTCCAAAAATTACAATATATACATATTTTATTGAATGATCAAATCGATTCGAAAGGATAGTAGTAGTAGTATTAAGATAGGTTAGTAACTTTTGGTGTACGTTTAGCTATATTTTTGATGAGCTTTAAATTTTTTTCCTATTCGAAATACACATTTTCAGAAATCGTTAATTGGGTATTGGGAACAAATGTTCCATCTCAATTATTATAAATGTGCTTTAGGGTAATTAAGACTTGCCCTTGCCCTTCCAAACTTTAACTGTAAATATATTAGGTACCTTTGGGCAACGATTTGGTGCACTGTAATCAGTCCTTCAGGATCCTCTACGCCACTCAACCGGGACTCTTGTTCGACTAGAGAAGGGAACGTTCCGTTTTCTTTGGAGCCGCCATTGTTTTTATCTGTTGAATAACGGACATGATAATTTATAAGAATACAACAAATTTTAAATATATTTGATATATATATATATATATATATATCAAAATACTATCGATGCAACTCAGATTGAAATTTTTCCCCGAGCATAATGCCACAAAGTTGATATCATTTAGTTACATACATACATTGTCTTGGCCGCATAGATGTTAGGCCAATCGCACATCCCATCTCTCACGATCATGACAAATCTCTGTATCGCTACATACTCAGCAGTAATGGATACTTTTACCCTACCTCTTCATTATATCACATAAATTGACCTTTTTCTGTATAAGACCGCCAAACGTTTTATTCGATACATATTTATATGTTACATCACGTCGTCCTCCCTGTATAGGGGTAGGCAGAGATCACAGATCCCCATCTACCCCAATCGTAAATAACCACTTTCGAATCATTGACACTCATGCACCTGCTTGTACACGAACGGCGGTTGAAAGTACTTCTAATGTCTCCCTTTTTCAATATATCGTTTATCGGACTGTATTTTATTAGATACTAACTAATGAATTCCCAACTGGAGTCCACGGTCCACGTAGCGTCAGCCTTCCGAGCTGGAGGCTTGCTGGACACGCGCGGAGGCTGCACCGGCTTCACCTTGGACTTAGTCCGCAGCGACACTAGGTTATCTACTGATGTTGATGTGTTAGGGGATGAGGCTGGAATATTAATGATGATTGATTATTTTAAGGTAAACATGTTTGAAATGATACGAATAATAGTAGTTTTATTTGATACGAAATCAAATATACGAGTGAGTTCAGTATTTTTAAGAACGCATCAAAGGTATAACACATGATATGGTAAATTTGCATTCAGGATGTGTTACGTAAGAACAAGACAATGACAAGTCAATTGGTGTTAAAGTTTCAAGGATCATGCAAATGGCTTAGCGAATGTAATGTATTTTATAAGAGTATTATTCTGTTTCTTGAAATGATTAATGAAATATCAGTTAAATCACATAGGTTTTGTTAACACAATAGCAGTAAACATCTAAATTTGATGTTTTTTGAAATACTTACGAGAGAGTTCTTCAATACTGTGCATATCACGAAGAGGGTAGTAGGGATGGTGTTGAGAGGGAGGTTCAGAATATCTGTTCGTTATGTTGGCACCCACTTTCAATAGCTTCCGTCGTTGGACTGGCATTAAAGCAACCTGTATGACAAGCATTTTAAAAAAAAAAATCATAATTACATTTTAGGGTGTGGGTATATTTAAAACAAAGGATTTTTGTGTGAGGGCAGCGATCTATATGCTATTGATTATAATATTAGGTAATAGTCAGGACAAAGGATTCATTACTTGTATTGGTGGAAACAACAAATTTAGTGAAACGTGGGTTTAAAGTGACGAAAGACTTTCGGAGTACTGAGGATAGATATTCAAGACTCTAACCACTATGATTGGTGATAAAAGTTGATGAACGAATGTGTTTGCAATAAAATGAAATATTAAAAAGAGTATTGTTTCCATATATAATAAATTTACCTCTTTAATGGCATCAACCGGATCAGCATAGAAAGGACTGCTAGACTTCTGGCTCTCAGGTTCATCCAAACTCATTTCTTTTTCACAATCATCCTCAAGTTTCACAGTTTCCATGCTATCGCAATTAAGGTTTCCTCGTTTCTTGAATGCTGCTTGTATTTCTTCTGTTAGCTTCTGATTCATGTTCATAGCAATATTAAGTCGATCTGGCCTCTTAGGTACAATTTTGATATCTTTATTATTGGAACCGGCAAGCATTTCGTTGGATTTGTGAAAGATCTTCTTCAATGAGTCGTTCGATTGATTGCTCTTTTTCTCAAGGCTGTCATCGTTGTTCATTATGTGGATGTTTTCCTTTTCCAATATAGAATGTGTGCTTTTAGCGCCGTTTAGTTTAGCTGTAACAAAAAGAACTGAGTTACTTTGGAACTACTTTTGAATACTTACTTGCAAAAGTTTACCATAACTAAAGAACTAGAAACATGTGAAACTAATTAACATATAGGTTGAAAACAGCAGTTAACCAATCTAGTAAATTTTTTTGACCCTTTAGAAATCCCATACTTTTGTAAATGTAAGAACATACAGGTATAACTGTGAAACATAAAGTATACTTACGCAAAGTGTCTGGTAGTAAATCTGGTCTTTTGCTTTTCATAAATCCATTGTTGCCGTTCATTTCCTGTTTATTTGGCTTAAATGTTGTACAACTGTTGGTATTTTCTGGTCCCCAAATATCTTCATAATCCGAGACCTTGTCCATTAAAGAACTTCTGTAGTAAACTCCAGGTGATTCAAGAATGTCAGATTCCTAAAATGTAAAAACAAATTAATGTGTTATCTAAAGAGTAATTAGAAAAATATACATATATTATGGAAACAACATTCAACGCATGCGGTTAATACTATTAGATACTACAATACTACATATGAATTTGTATAAAGCATATTATAATATTATATTAGTTACGACCAACCTTGTAATTATTAGAGTCCCTTTTGAAGGAAGTTTTGTGTCGCCTCGGTTTCGCAGATGGCGTGGAAGCGGATGTGTTTGGAGTTGTGACTTTTTCTCGATCTTTACCCAACAGAGGGGATACAAATGACTGCGATGAAATGGGTGAGGGATTTCCTCTGTACGAGACCGGGGAACCACGAGAAAAAGGTGAGAAAAGTTCACTTTTATTATGACTCAAAGGCGAGAACATTCCGCTTTTGGAAGATATTGTATCGTTCGAGACTGGCGAATTGATTTGACTAGTGGGTGAAAATATGCCACTGGTTACCGAATTAGAACCGTTTGGTGAAACCAGCTGGCTCGGAGTAAAGTTAGTTTTGGAAAAACTATTCAGTTCCCCTGATTGGTTATGTAAAGGAGATTCGAAAGTTTCCGGGTTGCTTTTATCGGACATTCGTCGTTTCAAGCTTCCACTGAAGCTAGTCGTGATTATATCACACTCTTCTTCAGGAGACAGATGGTTTCCATTCTAGTAAGAAAGGAAATAATAGTTTTAGCTGGTTAATTGTTAGTTCTTGCGCAAAGATAAATTAGTAATTAAATAATAAGATAAACAACATTATTTATATATATTAGTTATAGCTACAATTTAAATTACTAAATTAATTCTACTTTTAGCATTCATTTATCATAATCAATAGAAATTTAAAATACTGACCTGGACATCTCCATTCGAATCAAAACTCGAATCCATGGCATTCAGAATATCATTCACATCATTGTTACTACATGGACTATTAGAAGCAACGGTTAGCTGATGATGATCATTATTTATTAGTTCATTGGCTTGGTGATCCCGTGCTTGCCCATTATTAACGTTAAATGCTGTCATTAGAGTCATATTTCCATTGTGTTTATTAGGATCACATGGTTGATCATGTTTCAGTGGAGTGGTTATATCTCTAGGCGTTGATGGCTTCACCCAGCGAGGTGGCGGCGGTGGTGGTGTAGATTTAGACCCATTTGTCTGCGTGGGTGAATTAGGTGCGTTCATTGTTGGGAACGTATGTGGATGGGTTATGTGTGCCTGGAAATTATTACTATTATTAGTATCGTATTAATGAACGTGGAATCTTTTAATATATAGTTAATATTGGTACTTACGGTACTGCACTTGAGGTTGAGTGTGTTCGGAGGGGTTGGTCGAGGTGCCCGAACAAATGAACCGTTTGTAGGTTTAGCAGGCGGGGGCGGTGGTGCCGTTCTTTGTTTGAAAGTGCTCAAGTTTCGGTTCCTTGCGGGTGGAGAACATGAGGAATCGTTGGACAAGGCTTTGACTAAGCTGCTGTGTTCTTTGTCTGGGCTTTGCTTGTTATGTGCATTGATGGCTGCGTTGCCTGAAATTATAGCTTCAGCTTAGATAATAACAAATATAATTTATGAATGAATGTGATTGTGATTCTCTTGATGCAGGATTTATTTGAGTTGATTACTTGAGTTGCTAGGATTTATCGTAAATAAGTTCTCTTTATGAATGTAACAGTTCTTAAGATACATCGTAGATATAATGATAAAGTATGACAAATCGTTAACTTTTTGTTCTTTATTGTTTGTTTGCATAACAACATTCTATATACTATTCGATAAATTCGTAAAATTTTAAATTCGAGACTATTCGTAAAAACATGCTTTTTAAATTTAATTTTTTAAAGACAATAAAAAACTTACTGGCATGAAAACTGCTAAGACTAGATCCGGTGTCAGATGGGGTGATGGATATGGGGAGGATCTCGTGAGCCAGCTGGCATGGAGACAGAAGGTCCTGGTTGCTGTTCTTGGCCTTGGCCATGGCGTGACCCCAGAACTCCTGGCCGAGAAACGCGAGGGAATTCAGTCTCTTTCTGCTGGTTGCTTCCCTTAGAGATTTCGGCAACTGCAGCTGGACTGGTAACTCGTCACTGGAATTTGAAATACGGTTAATTGAATTATTAAGTATTGAATATGTCAGGGTGTATGTATGGTCAATTTTATAAGTGGTTTCAAAATCTTATTTTTTTCTAGTCAGTGGAATGCATTTTACCGAAAAACTGCAATACTCCATGCACTTAGACCATGGAATTTCACGTTGATTCAATTTATTTGCTACATTAAATGCGGTTACTTAAAAAAAAACTACATTTCGCAGATAACGCATCCTATAAACTTGTTTGTGTTTCGGTTAGTCTCAACTTACTACATTCTAAAAGTAATGAATGAAGTTCATAATAAATTCTTTGTATTGGTTTTTAAACAGGTTAAGATGATCACAATACCTAATACGCCTATACAGATCTCGACATTCATACAAACGCACACTTTGAGTAATAGTAAATTTAACGTAGTACTAACCAACATTGACAATAGTGAGCTATGAGTTCAGGGATGTTGTTGAAGCGATTGTGCGAAGTCTCTAAGCCGATTTTCCCTTCGGAAGACTGGATGAGGTAATGCTCGATGTACGGGCCCTTCTCTGGAGGCAATCGTACGCTTATCGCCATGGTATCCGGTTGACTTGATTGGCGAACCACAAAGTTCTGGAATGATATTGAGACAGGAAACATTAGAATTTGAAGTGATAAAACTTACTGATAGTGATATGGTCATATAGATATAGATACATATAGATAGCAAACGGTGTGATTATGCTCCAGGAAAAAAAGTCAAATTTAAGCGCCTTATGTAAGACTGATATATGTACTGACTGAGTGTATGAAGTTTTGTATAGTTTTAGTGTAAAAAACATTTACATAATTTCTACATCTAACCATATCGATGCCCACTTTTATAAATTTTATCTTCAACCCTTATCTCTGCTAAGGATTCACAGGAATTAAGTTACTATCTAAGTCAATTATAATGTCATGGCAAGTCAAGTAAGTTAAACTTTTCTTACCCCTTCTTCTTTTCCTTGAAGCAGGTTAAAGACCCCGGCCCTTTGGACCCCTGGCAGGAACCAGATAGGGTGAGTCCGGATCAGCCTCTCCAAGATGGTGATCTCACACGGTTGCTCTTCGGACCTTGAGTCTGAGGTCCCGACGGAAGAGCAGTCGCCGCGAGCGCCTTCTTCGTCAGATGAGAGCGTTTCTCGACTCTGAAAGTTAAGGGAAAAGGGCGTTTAGTATGTGTATCAAAGACAAAACAAAAAACGCATTCACTAACCCTTGCGGGGTAGTCAGAGGTTCAGTTTTCCATCTCCGCAATTGCGTAGGTAGTAATGCTATGGACACCTCTAACCCACGTGTTGACCTGATAGTCAGTACTCAATGTGACAGGTGGTAAGCCATGTCGCCAGTTACAAGCACTAACTATTACCTGTTCGACGAACATAATATATTATACTCGTATTATGTGATTTGTGTATAAAAGTTCTTAATACATTACAAATAATTTGTTTTCAGAGCAGCACTTTAGTAAGGACGTACAAATACATACATTCTATAATAATAAATAAAAAGTACTTAAGTGTATACTAATGTAAACATTATCTTCGGGAGATTATACTTTTAGTTATTTTCCAAAACTGGGTGGGTATAAATTTCATCATAGACCGCTGATTATTACGATAGACTTTTGCGCATACATATATAAACTGCCAAATTTCTTTATACTATTATGACCAAACTGGTGCTTATTAATATTTCAATATTTGCTAAAAGCCATGATTAAAATATTACCTACTTGTACTCCCCAGTTCCCATTTGGTTAATGGCTGCTCTAAAGGGTTTAAGGGATTAAAATATCAGGTATAAATTTTACGAGGTAGTTATAAATATTTAGTTTGTTATATGAATGATAATGTTATGCGTCCATTATGCATAAGTTACCTTTACATTTGCATATCAAACAAAGTCATCGCCTTTATAAAATCTTTCGTGGGATTTAAAAAATAACATAATTTTTTTTAAGTGTTATGTCATCAGGGTGTACGAATATAATTTATTATCTTTATTAGTTCATAATGTGAAAAATATGTTACAATTGCTCAGCCTATAATAATATTTAAAGGAACGTTAAATCAAAATGAGAAATAATCAATCATAGACTATGTATGACATTTATAATTATATAATCGTTCAATTCATTATTGGTCATTGGACACACAATAGGCTATTTGACACTATTAAAAATATGTTACTAAATGTGGTCATCCTATTAGGTAATAATATAAAAAACCATATTTAGCTCTATTTTATCCGAAAATATTTATTGATTTTGCAAAATAAACATAATAAATTCATATATTTTTTTGAATTTCTTCCTTCACAAGAACGCTCTGTGATTCGGTACGCCTCGCGTGACGTCACAGGCAAGTAAACATTGTTTATTGTTATGCACTTAGTGTGATTTTATCGTATTTCCATCGTTTCTTGTACTATTTTTACAAGAATTCCGCAGGACACTATTAACCAGTGATATAAACAATAGTATTTGCTGTCATAATGGACAAGAATTTTGAACAAGTCGACAATAGAAATCTACCTAAGATAGACGCAATTATGGTTGCACTTTTCTTTAAAAATAACTCTGATTATTATGCTGCAGAGTTCAAAAATATAAAAGATGGTGTGTAAGTATCTAAGTATTTATTTATAAAGCTACTTTTTATATTAATTTCCGTCGCTGTTTCACAAAATAAATAGGTTATGTTTATTAATCCCCTTTAAATAGTGCACATGCAAGAATAATATCATGGTCAAGTACACAAAGTATATTTAAATTTTAAATTTAAATTTTAAAGTATATTTAAATTTACTGAATGTTGCTTTAACATATGGAATTCTCTGATACGCCTTATTACACACTATGTGAATCCGCAAACTAGCTATTATTTTTGTTTGTCGTACTTGATCTTTGTGTTTACTTGCCTGTGACGTCACGTAGATCATATGGCGTCCGCCATTACAGAAACAGCGTTTTTAGCGCGAATATTGTAATTTAAATTTTAACTCAATATTTTACGGAAAATACAAAATTTGCAGAAATATACATGTGGTGTATTAATCATATACCAACGAATAATTTGAAACACTTTTTCAAAATCAGTCAAATAGCCTATTCACTCTTTGTACGATGCACGATTCCATTGAGATTTTTAATATTAAAAAGAATATGAATATGAAAAAACACCAAATTTATTCGTATTTTCTGTACCTATAGTCGAATGCTACCTCCACCTCATTAAAATAAACTTCCAAATGATGTTCAAATTTGTTTTAATTTATGTAAATGCAGGCGTAACTTTGATAATTCGGTGCGTATTAATATTCATCGCACGATTCCCCTACATCGGTTAATTGTCGCCAACGCCAAATCCTACATGACAGTTAATACTGAGTCCCATTATTTTGAATGAACACAGATGACATTGACCTGTATACTTCATAGAAAAGTATGGTAAAGGTGGTTCAAGATATAGTGGACGCATTTTAAGGACAGTTATGAAGCGCTAATTAATTAAAATTGGCGTAATTTGTTTCTATTTTCTTGTTTACTTGTGCTTTTATGAGATTGCTCGAGGTTCTTTCATTAAGTAATTAATACCTAGCGCTTTGATGTCGCCACAAAGCTTATTAAAATCTATTGTATTGAATCATACAGTAGCCATATTGAAAATAAACATTACAGTCTAAGTCTGCCCAAACCCATTCATATACAACAAACTTATTCTAACACTTTAATTTTAGAAATTATAATATTTGGTAATGTTGTCATAATCATACTTTTTTTATTATTGAATTTCATTTCCCCCTTCCCTTACATATAACTAAAAAAATACACAAACCGACTATCAAGTAACACAGTTCCTAATCCAGAATGTTCTAACGGTTTCCAGTAAGAGCATTTTTAATCACGCTTCGAGGCTTGGAGCCAACCAACAGCAATTTGCGGGTGGAAAGCTAAGCTCCATCAAATTAAATTTCACTCAATGCTATCTAATCCGGCGGTGTATTACGAAGTTCTACCAACGCAACGCAATGAGTTTGAAAGTGGCAAATGAAACTGCTTTTGCTTGTGTTTATCGAGTTAAGTCTACTTCGAATTTGCCGGATTAAAACGTGTTTTCATTATTTTTCCTCTTCAGGTTTGGGGTTTATGAATTAAATTCATTATTTGCAGGAAAGGTTAAATAAAATAAGTATTCTCGTTTTAATTGACTGATGGGTTTTGACTGATGGTTACTTTATTTTTTATTTAGCGTTGAGTTATAAGGTCGTGCCTAAATAGGCTTGAAACTCAAAAGTTATTACTTATTACCAACTTAAGGTGATGCAATAAGCCTTTATAAAACACACAATAGGTATAAATAAAACCTCCTACTATTGACTGAAGCAAACAAGGCATTTCATCAGTTGAAAATAGAACTATCGATTCGGCAAAACAGAAGCAAAAGAACAATGCAGTTAATGTCCAATGCACGGTCGGCATTGAAATGAAATATGCAATTGAAGTGAAAATAAACGAACAAAAGTCCGTCGCCATTTTATGGTGCCGCGTGCCACAGACAGCTGAACAGATTAAACCAACGTCAATAATTAATATGAGTTTGAAGGAGAGATGGATATTGGATGTATTGAGCGGATCTTTCGTATTGAAGAGCTAAAAAACTTGCGACAAGATTTAAGGAATTACTGTAATAACAATTTTGATACCTACGATATAATTGGAATAAACCACCCATAAGCATTTTTGTGTATACATAATCCTTGAAGGGTTAAAAATTGTTTCAAAATAACCTTTCCAAGCACTAAGCTTTTATTCCACAAAATATTAGTCACAGCCTTTCAGCTTCAACATCTAGATAGACCGTTTGAAGTTTCTTGCAATTTGCAACAGCCTATAAAGCTTTACTAGCTATTAAATAGTGCTCTATTATCACTATAATTAACTGGAAATTAATAGCTGTTCTAGCCTATTAGAAACACCCGGATTATTTCAATAATTATAAATTCATTGGAATATTATGAGTCGACTTTCATCGGAAATAGAGAGCAATTAACGACTTTTCTATGATTAAAAGCTGTAGGCAATTACAAGCATAACATTTTCTAATAACTGTTCATTTTCACTTAAGATTCGTTCCGTGCTAGTCTGGGACGTAAAAAGAATCCTAACTTGCCACCGTTCTTCCCGTCATGTCGTACGACGCAACTAAAAAACTAGGGTGAATAAAATCTATTGTAAGATGGGCTAGCAACCTGTCTCTAATGTTCCATTATGACATCGCAATCCCAATATTCATGCTATGTGACCTAGGGGATATTATATCAAGGTTCTGTCTGAAAGGGATTAAAGGACGTAAATGTATATATGTACATTTGCTCCAATTAGATTTCGAACCTTCCCACATAGATTTAAGATTTAGATTAAGCAACTAGATTTATAGGACTTAATTTTACGAAGTAACTAATATATAATGACACAATTATATTACAAAAACCAGTATCAATACTATTTCGTTGGCATTTGCATGGCTTAATTGGTGGCATACGTAGGGTTATTAATACGTTCCCAAATGTGAAATAATAGGTTCATCAATCACAGCGCAAGATGTACTTGAGCGATATGTCATCAGTTACGAGGTGTCAGAACTTTAATGTGTACGATATGAGAAATTACAGCATAAACAATCTGTACGTTTTAATTATTTTGGGTTTCGAAATTGGCAAAACTGACGAAATTAGAATTATGATACAATAAAATTTGAGTAATAATATGATTAACGACGAAGTTTGTTTAATTGGGGATAAGAACATATTTTTTGCGACTAGACATTAAGTAAGTACAGTTACATATCAAATAACTTCATATATACACATCACGTCTGATTCCCTGTAGAGAGGTAGGCGGAGATCATGGATTCCCACCTGTCCCGATCCTGACACGCCACTTTCGCTTCATTCACACTCATACACCTCCTCATACACACTCGGCACAAGTACTTTAAATAACTACTCGATTATTAATTTTATTATTAAAGTATTTATATTAATAATATTTATATTATTAAACCTTCATCTATTATAGTTCAAATCCAAACCTAAATTATTGTACTAGTTCGCAAAAGAAGCCGGAATATCTTCCAAATTGGCAGCAATTTCAGTAACCTGTCGACCGTCATGAATCATACCGACACAAAAGCCTCGCGGCCAAGGCGCTAGATTCTGCTGGAGCTATGGGGAGAATGTTTCGTATGAACGGTTAACTTCATATATGTAGGTATAGTAAGACTAGATGTAGGTGTAGCAAGGCGAACGATAGGTTTGGTACAATACGGTACTGTTAAATTACGGAGAACTAAATAAACTATTTCCTCAGATTATATGGTTGTTTAATATTCTTCATGTTTCTTTAAAAAAGTATATGAAATATAGGAATATTTTTATCATACAGGTCTAAGTTGTGATGGTGATAGCTTCAAGTGTATCACCCAGCTGAAGGTAAATCGCCTAATTGAGATGTGATATTATATGTCTATAAAATATTATTAACTTAATCTTTTACTATCATTCATAAGTAATTCAATTTATTATTAATTCGATTAGTATTGCCAACGTCTTGATTAAATTTTAGTAACATTCCTCCCACAACATCAACAGGCCTCTGTTTTACTACCGTTCGTAGATATGAATCAGGTGCAATTATAACGAATTCCCGTAAACCATGAATCATCTGAACACAAAGGTTGGCGGAGGTGTTGAATCCACGGCCGCAGCGAGAGTGTTAACAATTAATAGCTAAAGTCTGGGTAGTGGTGTAAGGCCCGTAGGTTAGCCTAGCAATAAACTTATGTCCTTTTTTAAATAGTACTTCAATAGATAAATGGAATATTTCGTCGGATACAGTGACGATAATTCTGCAATATGAATTGTTTCTAATATTTTTTTTATGATTAAATGTTAATGTGGAAGTGCAAACAATTAAAAACGTAAATTTGAAGCTAAAAATTTACCAGAATAGTGTTAAAATCATATGGTTGTTACGACATTATCAATATCAAGTAGTTATATTTGAGACCACTGGTCATAACTCAAACGCCATATCATTTATACACCATTGCAACCCCATCTAACCATTCCACGCCAATAGCGCGGAGAAGAATCTCAAATATGTTGCTCTCAAAATTTATGTGCACAGTTCCATAGCTATGTGTCGCTTAGAATGGCTCCTGGCGATATTAAAGCCACCACAGAGCGATTACATAACGCGCCTTCACCACAGAGTATGTGCTTTATGGTGGCGTAATCTTATCTTAATGATTTTGGTTAAACGTGGGTTTCTTTGTTAATTGTTATAAAAGCTGTTTGCGGAGGTGGTAGACTTTATAGGTAATATAAGTTTTATGATAACAAAGATGGTAGTCTATTGATGAGAATAAGTGTCAAATATTTTGTAAGCGCATTTATGTTCAAATGATTAACTTAAGACCTTACGAATTGCTATTAACAAATTAAATTGTATAAGTAGTTGTGTTGAAACATTAATCCTTAATGTCTATCTAGTGAATGCGGGCTTTGAGTGGATCATTCTTAACAAGCCTTCGAAATTTAGGGGATGGATACTCTAGCCTTTGACTACACAACCATAGTAAAAAAGGGATGTCTATACATAAGTCGCGAAGCGTATTATTATGTATGTATACCTACTTTTTACTTTTACTACAAAATATTTTGAACTTTTAACAAACTCTCACTTATTGAAGGACACAAAGTTAACAGTAATCAAACTAAGAGCCCATTTCAAGCCAACTTACTTATCTCTTAACACAAAGCAGCTGAGCTTACCCGTAAGAGGAAGTCAATATCGAGTCATAAAAATATACCTAAGTGCCTTTTCCAACTTTGCCACTGCCTTACAAGGCTAACTTTCATTAGATAAGCCTCTTTATACCTCATTACGATAATCACTAAATTAAACTATGAAAGAGCTGTTGATTTTGTACTTGAGTAGGCGATGAATTATAGACTACGAAGTAATTTTACTTATTAATGCTAATGTTATGTTAATAATATGATAAGGAGTTGGAAATTACTTTGAATTATAGTTTGTTGAATACATTTGAGACATTTAAGCACTTTCAATATGATTTAGTATACAGATAAGTAATAAATAATTAAAGAATTGATAACATATGTATTTAGAGTACAAAAGATTAATAAACCTTATCCTAACATTTATTTTATTAGATCTGGTTCTTATAGTGAAATTTTACGGTGAAAAAAGATTACAAAAATATTTCAATACTATCGTGAAAAGTACAAACTATCAAATTACAAACAAGCTATCTTTTCATAAAATCCAAATAAATACAGCAATAATTTGCAAAAAATATCCTTCATTTAACCTATTCTTCAAAGTAAACTCTACTGCACTTAGCTAACCATTTCAATCGCAAACAGAGCTATCTCCTATAATCAACTTTTACATATCAGTCCCACAATGGCTTGATTACTTCATCACGTTTCCATTGCGATCTCACGAGCTACAATTAAGGCAGGTAGACGTGCCAATACACTTCCTTCGATACCTAGTCACGAGCTGTGATTTATGTTTTACTTGTACAGAACTAGTACACGTGTTTCTCTGGGTTTGCTAATGAGTTATGTTTGGTATTATCTGTGTGTATGAATAGGTTTAAGTTATTGGTTTATATCTGCATATGTGTGTAAATGGTTAGTTTTGTTTAGCTATTTTTTGTTTAAATTTAAGAATTTATAGGTTTTCAAATAAATAGAAAGCAACGTTTTGTATCTCTGTACGAATATTTCATGTGATTTATATATTTTAGTTTTTTTAGCAATTGTTGTAGGTATACTTGTTTCTATTGTGTACATAAAGGTAATTATTAATTACCCACTACATACATCCTAATCAATAACTACGCCAAAATTTTCTCGAAGTTTTATATTCAATTATTGTTTCTACATCTTCAGATACTAGAATAAAACCCTATCTAGTCTCATCTGATACCACATAATTTCTCCTACTATGCTGTATCTATTGAGCTGCACATAACACTTACTGAAGTTTCAAACTCCTGGTACCACATTGGCAGTGTTTTGTGAATAGCTTTTGCCTTTTAGACGCTGTGCTTAACACCTGAGGTCCAGGAGGGTTGCATATTTTGGTTAGCTATTGGTGTAAATTATTAAGTACTTCTGTGCTCAGGCTGTAGTTGGTTTAGTTAAGGTACTATGCAGATAATATTATCTTCTAAGTTGGTATCATTGGGTAAAGTTCGTCGGGTTTATAATATGTTAACATGAAAACAATAATTATTGATTTTGTGTGTTATTCATTAAAAAAGTACGTAATTGTGTTATACAAAGGAGATTGGTTAGAAAAACTTTACTAGTCTCGAAGATATATTTTCAGTTTAAGAATGACATTCTTTATTACGATACTTTAACCAATATTATCAATATAGTAGCTATCAGAAATAAAATAAAATAAATTTTATTAAAATTCGTTCTCGCAATACCATAACCATCAAAGAAAGTATTCGATATGGGTTACACTTTGATGTTATACAACCATAAAATAAAACTCAACGAATACTATATTTCGAAATAGAAAGGGGAAAAGCTACGATGAGATCAAACAATATTAAATCGTAATGTTGTGGTTGATTCTACCCAAGTGAGAGACTCCGAAGAATGTTTACAAACAGTTATTACTTTTGAAACTGAGTACCTAAGGAATGTTTTATTGAAACAAGAAAAGTGCTGCTTTAGGAAAAAGGTTATTTTGATCCTAACTATATTGCGAATCTCATTTTGTTTACACTTGTTATAAAATTTCATTTGTGATACTTTGAATTCAATTTGTATTTGTGTTATATGCTTAAATAAAGACCATGATGTTTTGTCAACCTATCGAAGATGAGACATGATAAAAGAACATACATATGTCTCTTTTAATTAAATATAATAACTAACATGAATTACATTTATAAAATATATGTAAATTTTTGTTCTGTTTACATGGTCGACGCACGTTAGTATATTTTTATATCTTTAATTATACCTCTTACATCATTCTTCACAACCCCTTGTTCTAAAATTCAAACTGACACCTGACTGACGTTACAAAACGTCACTTTTTCCCAATATTTACTCATTACCGAGTAGAGAGTGAATCGTCTCGTCTAGGGGGATGCTGGGGCCCGAGATGACTCACGAGGGTTAAAAATCAATAAGCACAGCCAGCGAGCCTCTGTTGTTAACGAGACGTCCTATGTCCCGCCTTTTGATAGTTTGTACTGGGTAATTTACTCACAGTTTTAATATAGACAACAATATTTTGAATATTAATATCTTAGGAACTTTCAAAACTTATGATTGTTAGAAATTGGCTATTTAATATCAGGGTATAGAACAACTGAGTTCATAAAATACACTAGAAGTCAGGCTATTTACATAAAAACAACACAATTACTGAAAGAAAAATAAACGATTTTACTGATCGTCTCCATTACTAAGTAAGTTTTAAGATCAACTCTAAATTAATAAAATAAAACTTTATATAAGTTAGATTTTAATTATCATTGTCATAGATTTAAAAAAAAATATATTGTATATTATCAACACATAACTATATTATAATCTAAAATTGTCTTCCCATCATAAAAAGACGAAGACATAAAGTCTCGCAATTCATTCGCATAGCAGTCATCTCTGTTGGCACGTTACTAAGCAACCTTGGGGTTCGACGCTCGACTGGGCACCGCATGACAAAGGTGATTAACCACGCCTATGAGCTTTAATAGGCCTCGGAATTTGGGGTAGGCAAGTGCATTTTATTGATATATCGATTAGTCGCGGCTTTGGGGTTGCAAAGATGGGTAGCGATTTTGTTTAATGAGTATTATACAAATTGTAATTGCAAATTAATATATACGTAAAATCATAATTGAAATATACAATGTATACTTTCGTATGACACGCAACGTCCGTTATCACCCTTAAGGTTAGTTATTTTAATTATCTTAATTATGATAATGGCTTCTAGTTAATAGCATATATTTTAACAAACTAATTCTATCATATTCTAAACTAAAAATAGCCCTAGATCTAGTAGTATATTTTTGTTACAGAGTATGTATTAATAAATGCTTCTGGAATGTTCATCGTAATTGGAAAAAGCCAATAACTTGATAATGGTACAAAAAGCACATAGCAACGCCGCGTAAACAATCCGTTGCTATGTAAATAGGCAAGCCCGTAAAACACTCAAAATGCCAGTGTTGCCCGTAGAGAAAACAGACAATAGAGTAATAAGATAGACATCGATTCATCTGAACGTTGTTTGGCATCGATTGAATTGCAACAGTGCAGATGCAAATTCAGTTTCAGTTCAGTCAAAGGCCTTTGAACAATGTTTTAATCAGTAAACGATTATTCATCGCTTGTCCTGAGGGGAGGAATTGCTGAGTTGACCGAATAGCTGGTGAAGTGATAGGGCTGGATGCATGGAATAAATTTACTTCGGGCGAGATCGTGAAAGATGTAGACTTGTACTTTTTGAAAAAAATGTATTAGGTTGCCATGGTAACGTATATTAGGGTATTAGAATTCATGAATTGGCATTATCACTATATTTATATAATCACTATTATTTTTTTACCAAGCTAAACGATAGAAAAATTTATTAAGATATGAATAATTGTTTCAATATTGTGTTTAAAGCTGTTATGTCACTACAGTACAGTTGCACAATATTCCTTTCGCATTCCCTCACACATCGATAAAAAGATAACATATTCCCGTACCTATTTTGTTTATGTTTGCAATACGGTTACCATGGAGACGCTCTACAAACATTATCTTTGCGGTCATTAACGTTTTATAGGAACCTTAGCATGTGTGTCCCTAATAAACACTTCCTCACCACTTATCACTCGAAAACAAACACGTTTAACTCTTACGAAAATCAGGCCGTAAAAGTGCCGCAAAGCCATTGGCGGCCCCTGTAAGTGTTGGGTCGCCATTTGCAGGCCACGGGACGGGTTTAATGACAGTGTTTAGGGTTAATCAGAGGACTGATGACGCCCTAAGTAGGAATGGCTATGTGAGAATTCAGTAATAAATTTCACGCAATTTTCAGCACGCGTTATGGCGAATGTGATACACGCTTTGGTTTTTTATGAGAAAATTAGGTATTTTTGCTTTATTTTGTCAATAATGAATCTCAGATATGTATGTAGGTAAATGTAAACTCAAACTGATATCAGTTACTTTAAAATATAATTCTAATATAATTCTTATTTAAACTGAAACCTAGGTATATTTCTTAAGTATAAAAGTTTACGATCCAAACTATCTCCAACCGTGTACGTACACCATAATTTTTAACCCTTAACTTCCCTCCACCAGAATCCATTAGACAGGTACCGTGTACACAAAAGACAAATGGCGGTATCGTGTCGTCACTGTTGATCTAGCATCACCCATCGGCCCAACAATAATATTCGTCAAAAGGGTTTCGAGTGAACGAGAGAGGGCCCAGCGTTTCAAGCATTGTCGCACGACACTCGACTGGTGAAGGGTTGACAAACACCGTCTGACTTATGTTCAGGTTAAAACAATGCAAACAGTTGAGGTGGGAAACGTTTGTTAGTTTGCTACCACTGATGCCTACGTGCTACAACGGAGTGTGAAACTATTTATATTGTTTTTAGAAATTAAGTTTGAAAGGCTTTATAGTGTGAAGTGGTTTTAAGAAATGTTATGATATGTTAAACAGAAGAATAGGCAGAGATCATGGCTACTAATTTTTCTCAAACCCAAACAATTTACAAATCATATATTATTTATATGAATGATTTCTGTACGTTACGTACATCTTTAATCAACCTGTACTAAAATATTATTAACCTTTCATTATACAATAAAACAGTTTCAATTACCTTTAAAAAGCGAAAAAATCAAACTGATACCAAGTTAACTTTCCAATCCCTATCGCGTAGTAAATAAATAAAAAGCGTCCATACTTTGGCGCTTCCGAGCACCCTTCCATTTCTATTGCTGACGTATTATTGGAGCCACAAATGCGATTTGCAGACGAGCATTGAAATACATTACTTTCATACGTCTACCGCCTCTCTTTCAAGCGATAATGGAAGGAAAATAGAAGAAACGCTGCCTCCACACAAACAGAAGCCAAAGGCCTTTGAATATACAAATGGGAATGAACTCTGTGTATAGATATTGAATGGTAAGTATAGAGAGGACTTTCCTTGTTTATATACAAGGAATGTTATTGAATCTCGACCACTAGAATACTCAGAAATATCAGTATATCATGCGCTATGACAGAGAATCGTACTTAAGTGAATCATAATATATGTATGTACAAGATTTCTACTTCAATATGTTACAAAAAATTATCTAATAATATTGTGAAAGAGTAACATACTATCTCAAATAGACTTATTGTTTCTCGACTTACTAATACTTGCTCAATTAAAGAATTAAAAAAAAACCAGGCACAGGTTTCCTTTTGCAATTAAGAAATCATGAATAGCATAGTTTTAGCAAAGATTAACTTTGGAAACAATCCGACATGCAAATGCTGAGCTTAACAGTGTAAAGGTTAAAGTTTCCGGGAAAAACTCGAGGAAACTAAATAGAAGGTAGTAGCGAGCCTGGTTCATTAGACTGTTAGGATCAAAGTTCGAGAGCCAGTTGAAAAGGAATTCTAGAGTTGACTCTTTCGAGGAAATACTAACTAGTTTCTAAGTTTTAATTTGATCATGTTTTTGAATAAGCTATTGAACATGAAATAATTTCAGTTCAACAAGGCAAAAATCGAATATGTAATTGTTTTAGAAATATCATGATTATTTATTGCTATTAAATGAACCTTTAGTACCTATTTTTAATGTAATAAAGGTAAAATTACCTATTAAATGAAAGAGATTGTACTGCATTACACAGGTGTTGATAAAACATTTGACGGTTAGTAACTTCACTTCAATAACTTATAAATATTTATATTGTGGCAGTAATTTTGCACAGAATTTAGTGTACAATTAAATAATCTGTGATCGATTACAGAACACGACTTACCTGACTCAAGCTGCCGCCAAAACTTCCCTCCGTGTCAGATCTCACATTCTTCTCCCGCCGTCTGTGTCGGTCTTGGGCGTCCCTCATCGCTTGCTGCTGTAGCTTCTCGAAGAACTCCCGCGGCTTCATCTGCGGAGGTTCTTCCTCTGGCGGCGGAGGAAGAGGTAGTCGGGTGAAGGGAGAACTTCGGATGAGGCACCTCTCGTCATCTTCTGTGGATCGCTCATCGTGATCGGAGTCCGTGCTTCTACTGTCCCGTCTTCTCACTTCTTGGAGATGTGGCTCTAAGAAGGTTCCGTTTCTGGAACAAGGGAAGAAGAATCGTTAGAATATAATTTTAGGACAATGACGTCGATTTGGATATTATACAGTCTAATTAAATATTTAAAATAATTATAGCTATTTTGTGTAAATATGATATTAATTAGTCCGATATATCTAGTCATGCTATAATCTTTTATTGTTCTCGTAGTTCTCTGAATTGCACATAATTTTATAACCCTATAAATGTTCGATATGATGTCAAAGGTTTAATTAGTAAGCCTAAATATGTGGTAGTACACACAGTACAAAAGCTTAACAGACAATAATTATTCTTTCACTAATCGTTACTGTCATTATTATAATGTCTAAAATAAGAAATATTGAACACAGGTTTTAACAGATCCACTACAATCCTAAATAAGTCGTCTATTATATGAGTCTTGTACATTGAAATTTCCTTTTTGATAGTCGTCATACTTCTAAATGGGTCCGTTTGTACTCACGTGGCGGCAATAAGATCACACATGGGGACCGGCCACAGAGCTATTAACAAAGATTTATCACGCCACCATGGTATTAATAAAAAGCGTAACGGCCAAATATTTCTAATTTGGTATATACGAACCTTAGATTTTATTTTATTTTATCAAAAGTTAAATACATTTTTGAAGTAAAGCAAAAAATCAAGTCTATATGAATAAAATTTCGGGTTTTTCAATAATTTTCCTAATTATAATGAAAGCTTTTTATTAAAAACTCTTTTATCATAATTTCTTGTAATTTCAAATTAACCTCTTCACCATTTTAATTAAAATATAGACACAATCATTTTTAGCATTATACAGCAGGACCTTTATTTATTTGACCTTCATTTAACATGCATTTATTTACACCAGGACGTAGATATTCGTACAACCTCACGTGAGGCGATAGAAACGCACATGGGGCCCACTGACCACTAGGGGACATTAACCAAGATTTATCCCCACCGCCTCATATTAATTAAAAGCTTTAGACACAAATTGCTATTGGGCACATGCGAACGGGCCAACGTTTATTTGATTTACGTGAAAACTTTTTTCTTTGGGCCAGCTGTTGTTTTTAATTTGTTCCTAGGAAACAAGTTGAGCGAAATTGATTAGGCGGAGAAAAGGCTTTTCTTCCGAAGTTTTGCTATTAAAATGTAACGCAATTAGCTGAGTAGATTAGATTTTTATATTGAGTTGGAGATGGAACATCTAATTAAATAGTTAATTAAGTTATTTTTAACAGAAATTGTATGTGACAACTTATTGTTTTATTTCGACTTTTATAAAAATCTTAACACATAAAATGCTCTTAAACTTAAAGGAAAGTGAATCAAAACCAAATTAGATTAAAACTACAATTAACGATATGGTATATGATATACTTCAAACGATAAATAATTTTGCACAAGCTTCGTTTCAATATGTGCAGTTTCTGATGAAAAAGCGTAGTAATCAACGCCATACAGGGTTGACACTCAATTTGTCAGTGACCTGCGGCCGACAGCTTGTTTATTCGGTCACTGCACACTTAACGAGAATCTCGTGTGACAACCCTGTCATTGCGGAGTGACAGGTGATAAATCTGAACCTTGTGTGACATAAAATTATCGCCTAATCAACGTGTCGCGATTAACACATTTGTCTAACGAGCAAGAATAAATTGAGTTAAACTTATTCTGTTTTTTATTTCTTTCTAAACAACGCGAGGGGTTCTTTGTGTTGTTATAATTAATTATTAAACGTCATTTTACGTTTAGAAATAAACGTTACGATAGTTTAGAAAGTTCATGATATAGTTAATTTTTCTATTTTAATAAATAAAATAAAACATACGATTGTAACTTTTTATGACATTTAATAAACTGAATTACGAAGAATATCCATTACACGATTGTAAACACTATACATACCTATGAGTAATAAATTTGAAAGCTCCGCACATCGTCATGGCAGAGTGGTGCAAATTAATTAAAAACTCATATTTGCACGGGCGTCCACGTTGCGTGCTTTGATGACCGCCATTAATCCTGTCTGTTACGCAATATGCGGATAATTGACGTCATATATCTTCATAATATATACTGTACCATATCCTATATCTAAGTGTCCTAAGGTAAGCTTGCGAATTAATTTGGGGTGTCAAGTATTTGATATGAAAGGACATAACTAAAATTCTAGGACAAATTTCAGCTCGTTAAAAATTATACAATAAAAAATATGTACCAGTATGTGTAGTAAAACTTTGAATTATTTCATAGTTAACTCGATGAAAAAAAGCAAGTCATGATAACATTCTACAAGCATAGGAGCATCTTTTCTCATTTACTAATTGCTGTAGGAAAAACATTAAGGAAGGAGCGCCCTCGAGAAAAACCTGATTGATTAAAGTGATGGAACTCATATATGTATGTATATAATCGTATATGGTTGTAGAGAAAAAAGGAAAACCTTCTGACTCAGCCACATTTGCTGTTTATCATTAACACTGCTTATTGTAGATTTATTTAAAACTCGCTATAAGCTTTTTTCCCAAAAAAGTTATTAAATACAATTGGTCAATAATATACTTTCTACGGCTTTTGCTTCACCTTTGATATTTATACGTTTAATACTACAATGAATATAAAGGCTTGCAATACAATACAACTTATTAACTATGATTTGCATAACATGATAATATAAGTGAGTTCACTAGTGATAAATGAATATAAAAGGCAAGATTACGAGGTAACAAAACGAACAGTATAAGTATTCATTTGTTACTGTTCACTACGCCTACTTGTAAATTACAATTACGAAATGTATGTTGTAAAGTGCATTTAAACTATCTAAGATTAACAATCTGTATTAAATAACTAGCTTATTTACTAGGCTAGTTTAACTTAGGTTATGAGCTTCCATCCACCGTGAGAGATTTAAGACGATATGAATTTAATGATTTATTGTATTCATTACCTCAATAGTTTAATTATTAACAATATTTAATTTTATTTGAATTGTGTAATAATAGTTTCATAGGCTGACATGAACACAATATCTTTACTAATATTATAAAGCTGAACAGTTTGTTTGTTTGTTTGAACGCGCTAATCTCAGGAAACTACTGGTTCTGGTTCTGAAAAATTCTTTTTGTGTTAGATAGACTATTTTTCAAGAAAGGCTTTAGGCTTTATAACATCACTCTGCTACTAATAGGAGCGTAATATATAATAATGCTACTAATAAAAATGTGGCAAATTATTTGATATTGCTTGTTTAATTGTAAAGCTTCATGGAAAGTACAGCAAAGATCTGTTTCAATACAGTAGTTTTTGTCGGCTCATATCTGGAACGACAACGTTTAGTCAGACTTAGTACAAGTACATGTATACAGACTTAGAATGTCTGCAGCTGCTTCCTGAATTTGCAGATTGGTGTCGAGATAGTTGTGCCTATTGTCGGTCAGCCCTGAAGACAATTTCAAAAGGGATACAACGAGACAGTATTAGCCAAAGGCACTAATTCTGATCGTATATCGTATACAAATTACTAATTCTTATACTAATTCTGATCGTATATAAATAAATAAGATAGGAAAAGAGTTTCGAATTTGTAAGTATATATTTGGTTCAATACTTTTTTAACTTTAGTGTTTTCTAATATCGTCAATTTTTGATTACGTCACGAGAAAGATTACTTCAATCGTAAATAAATATACGAATTAACTATCACATCCTTTCCATAGTTATATCCAGAATATATAATCTTCACTAACAAATTTTTCGATGTCATTAATTCGTTAATATCTCACTGATTTATAGATTTAATAAGTTAAGAAAGTTAAGATAATTCCAGCTTTATATACACAACATACTTGAACATTCAAACCAAATTCCACATAACATATTCGTTAGTTTAGCAAGAGTAAATACGACACAATGCTATGTTGTAAAAAGATAAACGACTAACACACTGTGGTGCGATATGTCTTAGTGTTTTAGGAAGAGCTTTACACCAAATGGGACTAGTCGTCGTTATTAATTGCCTTTCATGATTGATAGTCCGCCGCCGAGCTCTAGTTGAGTTTAATAGTCATTTACTTTGCAGCGTAGGCTAAAATTAGATTGTTAAGGAGTGACAAGTTACTTTATGAAATGTATATGAAACCGTGGACTTCAAGAAACTTAATATTACATAGAATGAAAAAGGAAATTCCCTTTGTTAAGTGCCTTACCAGAAAATGTACCGATGATAATATATTTACATAACTGTGAATACTGTTATTGTCCGTAAGATAATGGAAACTCGATTCCATTTGTTCTAAAATTAATGTCAAAACTATACGAAATCCCTCAGAAAGTCTAAGCAAAGATGAAAGGTTAATCCTATTAGCGAAGGCTTCAAGGCGACAGGACTTAATGCCTCCATCGCCATGATGTTAATGGGTAGCGTCAGAAATTTCACTTGGTAATAGAAAATACTGGGGACACGCAAATTAGATTTTAGAAAAAAGTATATAAATACAGTGATAAATTTGTGTGTTTTAATATTTTGTGCAATTCCTTAGTATATTCAGCATTATACATTCCGGTTTGTTCGAAAAGCGAAATATAACTCAGAAAGAGGTTATACCAATAAGTATCCTATCTTATTGTAAAAATATACGTAATCCGCTATTCAAGTGTAGATGTTAAATAAATATATCACCTTCGCCTCTATTCAAGCTCTAGTTTTCTTATTTAGGCCGGACACATGTCATTATGTACAGCTAGCAGTGGGATTAACGTTTCCTTCGTTATCTCGAAACCTTATTTCAATGTTCACACAAGCCTGAGAGCGTCTAAGTTCTAGTTTAATCTTATTAATCCATTTACAGTAAAATCCTTAAGATTTGAATAAAATGAATCTTATTTCTCTGAATGGAGGATATGCCCATTTCTAGTGGATTACAAATGTGTTATAATTATATGTATTCGTATTTGTTGATGTATTTTTTCAAGGTTGTGTCGCATATATTATTTATCACTACTTCTACCAAGTACCAGCTACCTGAGTGAATGTTATATTATAACATCATCGCTGAGAAAATAAAACGCAAAGAGTAGCCAATGCACATTGTATTGAAAACAAAGCACAATGGTTAAGATGGCAGACTGATCGATACCTTAATTCAATATGAAATGAAACATAACAGAATACTGTATCTTTTTCATTAATAATAAGTTTTCACCAAACTACTTTCTAGCGCAAAGGCGATTTCTCCAGCGCCATATTAAAACTAATTTATCCAACAAATCGACTTTCATTGAAGTCAGTACCGATTTCCGATTTATCATGATGAGAAATTATATCAACGATTCCGACAATTTGCATACTATTTGGTATTCCGCTGCAATGCTTGTTTGTTACGGTCGCTCCGTACTTTGCTACGTCGTTTAGTCATCCATAATCCCTTTTCACTGCGTTTCTATAATCTTGGAATTAAACGGGGGATGGAATCAAAGGCTGTGCGGCTCCCTCCAAATTGTTCATAAATAATGAGAACACGTTCCGTTTAGGGCCGCTTTGTTTGCTTTAATTTGCTTAAGTATCTGCTTCTATGCGTACTTCAAACTTGAAGTAACAAAGAGAATTTTATAAGGTGCATTATACGTTATTTTGATTGGCGTGACTTTAGATAAAAGTTGTTTTGCAACGATCTTAATTAACTTTTATATGTTTTATAGTTCATTACATCAACGTATAATAAACCGGCAAAATATTCTGCAGTTGTTAATTATAAATAAACTACAACCAATAAACCATTAGTTACTGAAATTATTTTGCATTTTGTAACGATGAATTGTTATATTGTAACAATCAACTGTTATTGTAGCTTTTAATTACTGGTAGGTAAATAATCCAAGTGAATCCAGCTACAAAAGCTGGCCACTTATATGCTTGATAAGCAGTGCTGTTTAAACAGGCTCATCCAGCCTTGTTTAGTATGACCATTTGGCACCAACAACCGATGTCCTTGTTTATATATGGCCGGGAAATTGGCCGATGTTCAATGGAGCTTACACATATGACCATATCTTCTTATCTATGAAAATTGGGAGTAAGTCATCTTTGTAGCGTAGTCTGCAAGTTGTTGCCATACTGTATAAGATAACATGGTAAAGTAGTGACTGTATTGATTTATGAAAAATGATATCTTATCATTCCGAAACTAAACCGGAATATGTAGCTAACCAATAAAATTTGTATTTGCTTCTAAAGAACGGACTAACAATATACAAAATTATTATCACGATAGAATCCCATGCCTATTTTTTAATAAGTATACACCGATCAACTAATTTATAAGAAACTAGCATGACTTAGAACTTACACTTAATAAAGTTATACAAATTATACAACTATTAAGATTTTAATTTATAAGAAACCAACATGAGTTACAATTTACACTTAATAAAGTTATACAAATTACGCAACTATTAACTATTAAGATTTTCTCCACGTACTATACATTCGAACAGCTATGTAATTGAACTATCATTATATTGTTTAGGCTTCCGTTATCCAACAGAATGCAGATGTTCATAGAGAGTTTTGATTACTGCAATTTGCGTGGTACTGCCGTTAGTTTAACCGCTGCCATGGCAACAGTTTGTGCACTAGACTGAATTCCAAATTGGATTTTGTGGGAAAGTTTCATTTTGCGTTGAAACTTATTTGATTTGCCAACAAAGCGAAGCTTGGGTTTAGGTTACTAGTATTCGTAATATGTCGTATTTGAAATATGAACATAAAATATGCTTCACGACTTGTGTATACTCACTCACTTTTTATTGTAGCGGGGTAGTAAGAGGCTCCATCTCCGAAATTTCGAATTAGATTTTTAATAACTCACTGAATAAACTGATATTACTAAAGTACATTAACAAATTTACTGTTGTTCTTCACGTTATGAGATAAGCTTAAGTTTTTACATATTTCTGTAAAACCAACCAAGTATGCTTTTTTATCTAGACATTACAAATAATGTAAATTATTAGTGTATGAATAATTAGAAATATATTTATTTTTTACGGTACTATATATAACTAAAGAATCGTAATATAAAGGCCTGATTGTTTTCTTTAAAGGCTCTGAACGAAAAATTAGACACTGTCATTCAATTTAAGTAGATACTACAATTTCGCCATTTAAGCGGAAGGTGATAAAACCGTTAATACAAAATGTAAAATGGCTTCGTTTCCGCCTAAAGACTGAGATTAGGCTACCAAATGGTAGCATTGTCGTTGAACAGCGATAATTGGGCAACTCTTACAAGCGTCTGTTGTGAATGGCCTGTAATAGCAGTTAAGCGATTTCTATGCTTCCGGGTTTTCATTGTTACATTAGAATTTATACATTTTTATTCCTAGACACCAAAGATACATAGCTAGATTAGACGAAAAATAACTTATAATTTTATCATAAATAGGGGCTATATAATACAAATGTAATGCCCGTAATAAAAATTTAGCTGGTATTAATTCCGGCATGTCGTATGAAGTGGCTAAAGCAATCTATTGGTCTATGGGCCAGCAATTAGTCAACAAATTATAAATAAATAAAACCAATAATTTAGCGAAACATCACTAATATTATATAACTCCGATCACTAATAAACAAACTTTATGACTCCGATGATCTGTCCAACCCAAAAGGGATTTGAGGTATGAATGTATATTTATGTATGTTCACATAAACTTATAGACACTAGACTAAAGGTTCTATTTAGCAATATCTCACTTATGGTTGTTACACCGCGAAGTTTCCAAGTCTCCATAAAAAAGCTACTACAGCAGTCTCGCCATCCCAATGTAAATACCCGCCAGTATAATAGCGACACGAGGAACAAAAGGACAAATATGCACAGAGATCGGTGTTGCCATAAGTTACACTTTCAACAAACAAATGGAAACAAAAACATTGTTCATTGTGGCTCGGAAGCTGCGGAGAGCTTTTGCGAGTGATGCAATGACTCTAAACGGTACGGTTTAGCCATAGACAAATGTGTTATGTGTTATTGGATACTGTTTATTATATATCGTATATTTAAATGTGTTTCTATTGAGAATGTGTTTGGAAGATTATTATTATCAACTTACGTTCATTCTTTAAATGTTCCATATAATTGTATATAGTATGACGGTTTTTTAAGATAGATTAATGAATCAATAATTAAATAATATCTATCTTCTGTAATAATAACTTCACAACAATCTAATGGTTAAGTTTCACTCAGGAAGCAGGTCGTTAAACACTAAAAATAAGCACTGAAAATTCAAAAGGTTAAACCATCCTGAGCTTTGAGAGGTAGCGTATTTTACATCAATTTCATGCAGTAGACGACGCTTTCTTAAATCTCTTTATTTAGTTACCCCAGACGTCAGTGACTGGCTCAGACTTAATATGGCATACAATTTACATGCTCCGTTGCATCGCATTCTATGATTCTTTTGTCGTATTTTCAACTGAATTTCACAAAATATGATGCTTAGTGAATTCTTCAACAAATTTCTGTGCTTGAATTTTTATTGCAGGAGTTTGTAAGCTGAACATGAATTTGCTTATAAAGATATAAATAGAGTGAAGTGAAATGTTTTTTGTATAGAGAATAATGTTACAGAATCGTACTTATTTAAGCGTGTATCTTTTATCACATTTAAGATTTGAAAAAAATATTCACTGGCATACAATTTGAAATATTAACTAATAATAATAATAATTAAATATTACACAAAATTTTTTCACTCCTCAAAATTCAATAGATAATAATTAATCTGGACAAAGACTTCAGTACTTCCGCATAGCCTATTTCCCAAGCATTCCCATTCAACTAGAGAAACATTACCCAAGTGCAGGCTAGGAATAAAATCTCTCTACATGCCACTGAAAGCTTCGCAAACTGTTACCGCACCATGCAAACTACGAGAGATGTGCACAGATTATGAAATAAGGACAGAATTTTCTTAAATCAAGACAAAACATGGCATTCATTCAGTTATGTAGCTTAAAAACAAATTATCATAGTTAACATATTACAGAAATGACATGGACCTTGGTATTGAATTCTGTAAGATATTTTTTTATGCAAGTTACAAGGAAAGTAATTTCTAAATATTAATTCTTAACGTAACCCCACAAGAAATTTTCATTAATCTAAATTAGTTATATATGATAAACATTAGTAAAAAAGAAAAAGTGAAAAAGGCAAGTGAATTTTTTTTCAAAGTTATCACTTTATCAAAATCGGTGACATTAATTTTATATGAAATAACTTAATATATATATTTCATTATATATAATCAAATTAGTAATCATATATGTTAGTATTTTTTGTTTAATTCACACTTTGTTTAGACAGCAACATATTTTGAAATAACTATAATTTCTACAGAACTTTTATAACTTACTATTGAATTGAACAACTTTACGTGTCATGTCTACAATTTTCAGTGAACCTGTAGCTTGAAAATACAAAATTGCGTCTAGAACATTCTTCGCCATTATCCTTTATTAAAACAACAGCGGTGGATTTTAATAAAAACCCTCTCCACGTACATCGTTCGTTCCGTAAGACAACGTCACGCTGCATTTTATCTTTCAAAATGTAAATGTGATGAGCACCTCGATTTAATGAGTCATTAGTTAAAATAATATTATTAATATATCCTGTTTTATAATGATATTAATTTCGTATTTATAAATATATAAATTAGTTATTTTAGTGTCCTATTATAATGCTTTACCTGTAACTATATGATAATCAAATAAAAAGCTACAATCGAATTAGGTTAATTCGTTCTGTAAGCTTACTACTATGGATGCTATGTCCCAATACCATTCTACCCTTAATCGGTTTCAGTATTTTCTGAAAGGAACTTTGTAATAACAAATTAGTGCGCACTAGTACTAAAAAAATAACAAATCATCGCAGAAAGATTTCTCTTTGTGTTCTGTAATATCCTTTGTGCCATGGGGACTCGGCCCGTGGCTAGAATGCCAACGGCATTGTCATATTATACCCGTTTATATACTCTGGGGACAGTACATAAAAAGAGTAAGGGGAATTTAGATTTAACATTTAAAATAATTCTATTTATTAAACAGTTACATAGAATTCGAGGCGATTAAGAGATTAATGATGAATGGAATCTATTAAGATACGAACAAGAAACATGACAGCAATATTCTGTATCAATGTCATAATAAATTTGATACTTAAGCTACAATTAGTCGGAGAACTGTATTCGATGTTTCTCCCTGAGAGAGATGGAAAGATCTGAGTAGGTGTTAAACAAAATACCTGAAACAAGATTCATTTCTCCTTTTTTATTATTGACGTAAAGTTGATGAGAAAAAGAAAGATTCGAATCTATTTTCTAATACAAAACTTAGTAGAATTTTCATCTTCTTTGTAAAGAGGAAGTAATTTGTAACAATGTGCGTGAACAATAATATGATACAAAGATATTTATAAACTATCAACAAGAACATGTAAAATGAGCTTAACTTTAGATTTATGGCGAGTTGTATGTTTGAATTAAACTTAAAATAGAAGTTCCAAACTCAGTTTATACACGAGGCGATACTGTAGTAAAAAGTCTCATGTTGGCTTGTAAGTGTATGCTACTTAAAAATTTTATTTATTAAAAGTGGTAAAGATTCTATATTTCACACAAAAATTAATTTATTAAATGAATTCGTATAAGCTACAAGTAATACAATGACATACATAAACTGACTAATCTTTAAGAAAAATTAAGAATTTACAAAATCCCTAAACAGCAAATTCTTACACCTTTCACAGTTTTGTTTTTTGAGGTCATAAACATCTAAGCATTCCAATCCATAAATAGACATTGTTAATAACTTATAATTAATGACATGTCTATATCCGGTATTTACCTTTTAACGGTAACTTCGTATAAAACCTTTTATGTGTGACGAAAACGGCCATGATTTCCTAATAAGGTAACTGGAAAGTATTTAAAACACAATCAACGGAACTTATAATAATATTTCAATATTCATGGGTGATGAAATTTAGGACATTCAATAGATTATTGTTTTATAGAAGAAACTTGGTAATAATTATTGTTAATGGCCAATTGAATAAAGGTTTATTAGACTTAGCCTTTGTCGGAGGTAAAGGTGCAAACATTTGTCACTGAAATATTTAACAACATATATGCACATAAAATATTCAGAGATATTAACATAGAAAGTTATTAAACTTTTTATAGATCTCATCGACACCCAAAACTTACCACTTATACTTATTAAAAGATGACCATATTTAAATACATTCCCTAAACAGCTATTACCAACCACAATCGTTTCCATTCATTAAAGACCCGCTCAATAAACATATTACTCGCAACCACTCGAGGCTTATCTCACGAAACAAAAGACGACAAGAGCGGCTTAGCCGGCACACTTGAATTAACTTTCGTCTTTACAGAGAATCAATTTTAGTTTGCTGAAGCTCGCCGGGGTTTAAGGATTAGGGCGTAAGTACCGAGGATTTGGTTCCCTTATTCAGGCTTTTTTGTACAGTCAATGAAATAAGATATGGTACGACTTGTCTATTAATATTTATTGTGAAGCTAAAGTATTGAACAGTAATACGGAAATGGAAACATTAAATAGAATTCCAGCAATTGTATTACGATTTTTTTGGATATCTAAATACAATAGCATGATCGAAATGTATGCAAATTGTAGCATTAAAGAATCTGTGTTATTCTTCCGATTCAATCCTTAACAAGTTACTACGCGTATTTATATTTATGTACTTCCTTATTGCAAGGTTTATAAAGAAAACGCAATCAATATTTTTTGCGGCCTACCCTTCGGAAACTAGCTTCAAGGCTGCGCAATGAGACGTGACGCTTTATGTACTGTGAATTGATGGCAAAACGACCAAATGAGGGAGATAGAATAGGCCAAATGTATATAATAGATCGGCTATTACTTTCTTACGAATAGAACTGATTTTATCTTTGGTTGTCTCCGTTGATACAAAAGGTTTTTTTATTTCTTTTTCAGGATAATTCATTATATAATCAAGTTACGAAAACCTATCTTAGGTCTTTTTATAATTCTAATTAGATATAAATCGCTTCATTTTTAGGATTATTTTTATATTTACAGCTAACTAGGTACAGTTAAATTAAATACAATTAATATATAAAAAATAATTTACGATCTTCGCCTCACCTCAAGAGGGAATCAGGCGTGAGGTGTATGTATGTATGATATAAAAAACACCTAAAACAAACATTCGAGAGGGCAATTCCCCACTAAGCTATCGGGTGGAAAGGGATTCATTAAGTCTGTGAATCCTCAGCGATGTGTCACATAAAAGGAGAGGGATGTTTGCACAAATTATTTAGCACCTTTATTTTGTTAGCCTTGCTCTGTCAAAAGAGAATTTAGGACCTTTTTAGTGTCGTAAGTTTCTGTTTGATATCTTACTAAGGCATAAATAAGTTATGCAATTTAATCTTATATTACATGGTATGGATCATCTTTATTTGAGAAAATAATCTTCTGGATTGTGAAACAAAATATGTATGTAGATAGTTTATGATTCCAATTTTAAGTTAGTATCACTTACTAACGTTTGTAAATGATCCATATCAAAATTCATTATTAACCCTTTTTTTTAGTTTCGGGAATTTTATTTCGCTAAATATTGTAGGGCGTAGAATATTTATTGCCAAAACTTATCATAGTCTTCTATTATCACAGAGGCTTAAAAGCGTTTTGCTTTTATAAAAAAACAATTTAACAAAACATGTACAAGCGTAGAATGCACGCCACTTAGTGATCTTATGGGCCCGTGACACGGCACCTCTGCACGTGAATAATGTAAAGGAACATTTCTCTCCCCCGTGAAATGTACGGGACTCACTAGTACGACACTGTGCGAAGTGATGAACTGTGCATCTAAGTTTAAATTGCACGATTTTCATATAAAATGCTTTTGGGAAAGATCTCAGGGCTCTAAAGAATAACTTATATAAAAAATTGCATAAATAAAGAGAAGCTTGATGTAAGATACAATATGTAAGTAAATATTTTTAAGGATGTATTTATTTTGTTTAATATAGCTATCTAATTTCGTGATAAATTCTTGACATAGTAAAAAACCTCAACTATGTACTACTAAAATTTGTCCAATAAACTATAAAACATATTTACACAATCCTCGGGAGAAGACGGTGTGGCGATAAATATGTCGGCGTTATGCTGTTTCCTATAATAAGGTGTCCCGTAACAGTGTCATAAAAAACAAAAGGGACATAACGTTCCCAAATCCCACCGTAATAGAGCGTCATGTTAAACATCACAATAACAGGTCCTGTCATAAAAATATGTTTTGAAGATACGAGGTGCGCTTCCGCGGTAGTTCTATGAATGTCCAACGCAATTTCGTCGGTGCAATAAAGCCCATGTTTATATTTAGCTAGGTATAAATAGCGGGTGAATTTATGTCCTCGGTGGGCTCCAATGAATTGCCCCCAAATATTTGTCTCTGTTGCGAACTGGCTGCGTGCCAAACATCACTTTCGCCAAACTAGATTAACTTGAAATATTATTATTCACTACATATCCGACGCTCTTTCGAGATGATACTGTTGTGTAATCTTACTTCATTGAAACGCGTGACATAATAGCGTGTAGTAAGATTAAAATTTCCTTTAAGTAACATATAAGGTGAAATAATATCATTAATTTACAGAGCCATCTATGAGTAAGACAGTATATCTAAAATATCATAGTATGTATTCATATATTCACCTAACTTGAACCGAGCAATAATTTGTTAGCTAATAGTTATTTAAAGAAACTTAAATTCATGGTCTCGTTTACATAATCATCGTTCCATATCAAAACAACTTACAACTTTGAGCTCAAGTAATCCTATTCTCCGTCCATCTGGATTAGTCAGCAATGGACGTTTGGGAACAAAAACTCATGCTGATTCCATAGAAATTTGTTGTCAGAAAAAAGTGATTCCGGGACCATAGCGCGTGACGCACGCAAGTTCGCGAGAGCGAAACATCTTGGATTACCGTATTACACTAGTCTAACCACCAGATAGACAAGGCAAATCGAATTTATTACTAATCTTGATGACGCCGACTAAAAGTTACGAATTATGTAAGGCCTTTTTACACTAGAAGAACTTTTATTTACGGTTATTATAATATTTTTATAATAGCAAGTGACTTGTCAGAATAGTTACATAAATAGATTTCAATAACTTTAGCAAACCATATTCAACAGATTTTTTCATTGGAATATTTATTATTAAAACAAAATTTAAAATAATAATACTTTACTATTTTATAAATAGTTTGGCGTATCATGATTTTTAATGAAACCTATGAAGCTTAATTCGACAAACGAAGTTAAATTCTATCAGTCACAATAAGGCAAGTCTATTAGAGTGGAGTGCTGTTTCAAATCAACTTAACTTGACTGCTTCGTATTGACGGAGGGCAATTATCTTCAAGTACTGTCTTGTGTAGCTATCATTACTCCCATTCTTTACGTACTCTATAGTTGTACAGAACAACGACCGACTTAAGTGTGCTTAGTTTTCACATGTGTTGTTTTTTGCTAAACACGAGTATTAATAATATTAACTCCTGGAGCAATTTACTTCATAAGTAGTAGGAATATAGGAAAATGTAAATCAACGTTGTATATAGCATCTAAAAATAAAAAAATGAAACACACGAAAACTAGTAACTATGGCTATAAAATATACTCAGGATTTAGTGTTTTTGTCTACCTATCAGGAATGTGCTATATTCAGGTAGAGAAAAATAAGTAAATGTGTATAGTCGGATGTACATAATACGATTTATTCAAAAGCTAACAACTAATATTCGAAAGCTCTTCTCATCATTTTTATCGCATTTTCACACATGAAAGGTACGTACCTAAATCAGCCTTTGCGAAAATTGCATTTCATGAAACTTTGCAGACGTTCTATGAAAAATGTGACAGGAAAAATGCGCTTTGTCTTCAACCTCTCATTTAGATGGCTTCTCGAGATAACTTAATAAAACATGCCTAGGTCGAGGAATGACTTGACAATTCCTTTAGGTATGCTCATAGTCGTTAGTTGTAAGGTTACTACTAGTACATGGCGACACAGACAGACAATTGAGTATTTGGTTAATACGAAGGCTTAAGGTGACCTTAGAAACACTAATTCAGCAGTTTCAGCTATGGACATTTGAACCTCTAACTACCACGTAAGGTAAGGTACGATACCGTGAAATGTACTGTAAAAAGATTATTACCTTATAAACGCTAATACTAAAACCCGTATGCAAATACAACTAGTAAGAAAACGTATGAAAACTCAGTGAGCAAGCATATATATTCTGATTCGATATCAGCACAATTCATTCGCGCAAACACAAAGAAAGACTGCATTCACTCACTGCATATCTATGCAGTGAATTTCTATTGCGACGTCAGCGCTTTGCTCTTTTCAATAGAAGCAATCTGTATTGTTACCATTGTAACCATATTTTACTGAGCTCAGATACCTTGCAAATAGAGCTCGGAACTTCTGTGCTTAGCAACTGAAATACAGCTGTAAACCTATATTTACATACTGTGCTCGTTTTAAGACCAATTTCTAAATGATTTTAAAAGTTTTGTCTCTGGTTTCATTAAAGACTGGGACAGTTATCAATTTGTAATCTCCTCGATATATTACGCCAATGTAGCGTTAGTAATCTTAGGCTTAAAATAACCAAATTATTTCATAATAACGCTATCGATGCCTATTATACAATATAATGATACTCATAATTTGTCTGCATAGACATATTTAACTCTGTATTAATATCCAAGACACATGAAAGACGTAATTTATCAATATATAAACCGGTAGCACCTTTACGATAAAGGGTAGTTAAAGGGAGTGTTCTCCGAAGTACTTAGAGGAAAAGATAAGAGGCAGTTTCTGATGTATGGCCCTTGGCGTTTCGTGACATCCACACATATTGCATGCTAAATGAGCAAAGTTACTAGGGGTGACCGCAAGTACAAGACGCCCTTAACTTATGGTCTTAGCGAATGTTGGGACATATAAGGGAAAGGTTTGATTGTCACTGATATACTGAATATATACTGAGTGTTTTTGGTGTAAATGAAAAGGTAAATAAACAACGATAGTATTGATTATAAAAATAGTATATCTTGATCCCAAGATACATGTAAGATTTTTTATTATATATTGGTGTAACATATCAAATATTGATTTGTTAACTTAAGTCTACAAAAATAAATAATAATATTTTATTTACTAATTACATGCATGCTATAAAAAATGCACGATGTACAAAAAATATCAAGTACCATAAGGGCGGCCAAATAAGAAGACCTATTTAATTAACGCATTTAAAACTAGATGGCAACTGTATCTACGTCTTTAACACGCATTACTGAGACGAGCAAAACCGTGCACGTAACTAGTAACACACCCAAACGTAAGGGTCTTTCATTGTTATAACCCTAACGGCCCATCTTAGGCCTTCTTAATTAATTTGAAACTTTCTGAGGTCTCCTATAGCGCAATTTGAATAATGACCCGAGATAGGGTGCTGAAGCTTAATTTTAATTGCAAATATTTATGTTGAACGAGCTCCTTTAGAAACAGACGGTCTAAGATATTGTTATTTGGTTACGAAGGAGGCGGAATTATAAGGAGGTATTATTATAGCTTCTCATAATTCAGGCGAAATTAAAATGTCAGAATTAAACGTCAAATGCTAATTTTGTTGTCTATGGCGGTTTTGTTGGTTTTTTACTTTACCTGGTTACTAAACTAGTGAATATAGATTGCATTGTTGTAATACCTGAAACAAAACAGAAAAACATTAGTAAGCAAAGTTGTCATCTCTCTTTGATACTAGGTACATTATACATATACATAAATACACGTCAAACACGTTTCCTTATAGAGAATTGAGCAAAGATCCTGGAAAAATTATAAAGACAAGACTGGAATACCACTTTCACTGCATTGACATCCGTTAAATAAATTAATTGTTAATTTTTTACTACCTTCTTGTTGCTAGCATATACGAGTATACTTAGTAAATTTAAGATAAACATTTATTGTTCTTAAACGATCATAGAGAGCGCTAGGAGGTCGATAATAGCTATCTATACTTGTTTTAAACTATTCAATACATCAAGGCAATAAATTCATTATTTATGACGTGCAAATAGGACAATACTCCGTTTATTAGGGCGTTAAACCGACGGAAAGTAATAAAATGCTTTGGTTATATCCTCTATTAACAGGCGATATTAATCCATATTTGTAAGAGGGCTATTAAGATAATACCGACACGTACTCTATCACGCATGTTCCTTAAGTACTATTGCCTTTAGATGGTGCATGAAAAGTCCCTTCACTATATTTGATACCAGTATAATGAAAGGAAAGTCACTAGGGATTTTTTAGATAATTGAATTATTTCAGTTTCGGTTATAATATAAATAAAAATATACTCGTATTGTGTAAACTTCTGTCATGTTATCCAGTTTCTAATGTCATTTGGAAATTCAAAGGCATGCATGTAATGGAAAAGCCACTTGGAATTAACATTGAATAAATATTAATCGATGCATATTTCATTTAATGAATAAATTTATCATTACTTCTCTTAAGAATACAAGAACCAACGTAACAAACGATTCAATTTTTAACTTTTATATGCTGGTTGAATATCCTTCGTGTAGTATACGTGTAGTATACAGCTGTCAATATAACACATAAAGAAGTATTTTACATTGTGACTGCCTTGTTAATAACATGTCTTGACAATTTTTACCAACACTGTACTTGTATGTTAATAAATTATGCTACAATTGATATAACGATATAATTTAAAAACCATAGGCCTAATCTAAAGGCAACTTGATTGATAATCATGTTTATGTCTCCGTAAGTTAATAACACAAAGACATATACGAATAAAACCGCAACAAACCTGTATCACAAACAACCTTCTTACAGCAGCGACCTTGTTCAATTTGTTTTAAAGGCACTGACACTTCAATTTAATTTAAAAACAAACACCAATCACTATCCGCATTCTTGAAAAGACACTTATTAACTACGTACAGATTATACAAGTTTCCATTTAACACATTTCTTTAGAAGACAATATAAACACGTCGCGTGCGTCCGAAGCCAAGTCTAGTAGAGTACTCGATGTTGTATTAAAAATAAATTACGAGAAACACATCTTTCAAGTGCTGCGTTGCGAAATAATTAGCATTACGATCGAGACTTGTCATTCTGACATTAACTCACGCTTTCTTAGATGCTTTTGCTCGGACATCGAGTTCTATATTTAAAATCGCGGGTTCTGTTACAAAACTACTAATGACCGACCTACTAGTTTAAGAACGATAGAGTTTTTTAGATATTGGTTTTTTTTATTATGAGTCATATATGTATTTCAAACTTTTCACTTCTGACTTTACGAATCCTTCAATAAAAATTCACTAAAACTTTAAACATGAAAGTCGTAAAACGAGACTGAACAAATGAAATACGTTTTAGCTTCACTATCCAGTAAAACCTGAGGCCATATGTGACCTAACCCTTGTTCAGCATGAGTGTTGCCAGGTGCACGTTGGATATTAAATGGGAAGCCAAGTGTGACTACTCTATGGCTTGTGGCAGCCTGTCGAATCATATGTCACAAGTTAATAAGGGAGCCGACTTCCTGGCTTTATTCAAATGCATTGTAATAGAAACTGGCGATTGATATTAGTGAAACGTTGTGGTAAAGGATTTGATGTTGTAATTACCGTATAATCTTTTATATTTGGCAAACTACATGATGGTTTTATTACAGTCATGGTATTATTAGTTTATAAAATAAAATACGTATTGTGTCAGTTAATGTTTAGTGAAAAGTTGCTATAAACTTATAATGAACTATATTTGGTGATAACTTGTTTGCCCATCTTCCAAGAAATACCACTAATCCCTTAGTCCCCTCCAACGATAAACCGGATAAAGAGCTATTTAACATTCAACTGACATACCAGATAATAATCTGATTATTAAATTCTCATTACAATCAGAATTATTAATAAAAAACCTGTATTAAATAATTCCAGTCAAAACTAACTCCACCTTAAAGGTGAATGAATACATTGAACTTGTGCATTAACAAAATGTTCAACAAGTGCACGGCACAAGCACCTTCGATTCCACAACGTGTAAAATTATTGAAATTAATTACCTCGCAACAGTAACAATCAAAAATAAACTTTTCCACCTTCATAATAAAGTTAAAAATGAAATAAGAGGAAGGCATAAATACATTAGCAATCACCTTGACGCTAAGTAGAGCGATTCGACCGCAAATCGCATTACTCCGAGTATTCGTTCATAATGTTCTAATTGATCGATTTTGTTTATACGTTTTGACGACCTCGGTACATTAATGATTGGCTACAGCTAAATGATACAAAGCGTATTTTAAATCTTATCAAATGGTTTCTCAATCTGAGCGTTATAATATCATTAAGTTTGAAGTCATCTGTTTTAAGTAAAAATCGTATTTTATTATGTGTTATACTTATGCTACTTAAAAAGATACTGGAAGGTAAGCTTCCAGTATCTTTTTAAGTAGTTCATAGCTTTCAATCTTTTACGAACGTATATAATATTATTCTATCAGTAGTAGGAATCGTATTATAAATATATGAAGAACTCTCAGCGTCTACTTTGAAATGAATACATTAAAAGTAAAAATACCACAAGCTCAGTACTACCAAAGACAGACAATCAAAAGCTAGAACATACTATTGATATCATCATAACAGTAAATAAACTATAGGAAACAGGTCACACCACAATCAGACCATAAAACACTTGGAACAACTAATCTATCTTATTGTTCAGGACAATTAGGTACACAGACACAAATAGGCACCATTCCTAGAGTGCTTATGTCGAGCAGACATGTGTTGTCAGACTGCTCGGCTTGTTGCATATCTAGGCATTAAAATAGACACTAGGACAATCTGGAGAGACAGCGTTGACATATGAAACAGTTGTAAGTGTGGTGTAAAGTCTGCACTAATATAAATAATGTTTAGGAGTCTCATGATGTTTGTAGTTATGGTTAATATGACGGACAATAAAATGTATGAAAACTTTCTTATCTATTCTTGATTTTTATGCTAACTTTTGGTTCCTTATTACTTCAACTAATGCTTGTGAAATACAGCTTGAATTCTATCAAAATCTTAAATCAGCAACATGGTTACAGTATTCTTATATGTGGTAGCTAGTAACTATGCAATTATACTAGGTCTAATTGTAAGAAAGTAACTATGTTACAGACGATCATGCCTAGTTTATTGATGTAAATCCTAAGCAGATGCCTCTCTTAAACCAATACATCGGAAGTAGAACTACCGTTTAGTTTTGAATAAGCTTTGAAGCTTTGTTTACCAATTTTTCTGTCACTATGAGGTGAAAACTTTGAGTGGCGTATGGTATATTCTGTTTTAAAATCAGAAGTATGTTATTTTAATATCGCGAATACATTTCCATGAGATCATCATACATTTAATTTATCACTTTCTCTCTGGGGACATTTATAAATACGGTGTCACCGGCTCATGCAGTCGGCGCGTCCTCTGCTGTTTCGACGAATGTTGTGTTGCAATACAGCTCAGCTGACAGCCAAATATATGTTGAATAAACATGAGGATCTTGTTGGCTTTAAGACTTAAATGAACATTATGAAATACCAACGTCCCTGGTACGAAAATAAGATTATGTATGAAACTGAAAAATACGCGACTTTTATGAGTAATTGGGATATTTTAAAAATATAGCTTTATTATTTGTGCAAAAATCTACTCTTCTGTGTTGAAGAAAAAATAAACTACCCAAAACATAATAATAATCACCAATATCGATGTGTGCTATATAAACAGATTAAATGATGTTAGATGGCCCCAACATTTACAAATACGAAAATGGACACGAAAACCTCTGACTACAATGCAAAGAATAACTAAACTAAGTCGCAAAGTCTATGTCACTGGCATACTTGATTATGAATTTTCTGAATGAATCGTAAGCAAATTCAACTCTGTTACAGAGATCGCGTGTGAAACCTGAATCAGTGCAAATGTCTGCATTCAAAGCCCTAACTTAGGCCACTGGCTAACTGACTCCCAAACTTCATGCTGCAGTGTTCAGGCTAACTTTGGTCTGGTCTAGACCGGAATAGTCTACCGGGTTGACCGGTTGTTGTAAGAACTTCTTCCTATATGGGTACGGTTATTGAGGCACTAATACTTGGTTAGTTACATACAATGTGTTGTTTTTGTGTTGTTAGGATGTTTTGATAGCAGTGTTTCTAGTATATTTGCATATTTGGTTTTGAATATTAGATGTTACTAACAAAAGTACAGTAGCAAAGATATTATTGATTCAGATTCACCAATCATTATATTATATTTCGGTTGTTTTTAAGTACTATGACTGGTCAATAACTATTTGATATATGCATTCGATTTTATTAATTAATTTTCTGTTACCAAGCTGTGAATCAAACTGAAACGATAACGCCTAAACACAGAAACAAACTTTTAATAAAAATAAAAGTTCTGGTTAAAATACGTTGTTAGAAATTCTTCTACGATGAATAAAATTATAGAAAACAACATTAAAAACGCCCCATATTTCCTATTAAGAACATTGATTTCAAGATAGTCACGGATTACTTCGAAATAGTGTCACGTTTATGCCATATATCTAATCTCATGGGTTTTTATTTGCTTTGATCATTTTAGTCTAAATCCCAACACAATTAGGTCACTTGCCGATTGTTAGTTGTGAAACTCTTGAATTAAAAATAGTTCTCATTTTCACTGTTTAATGTCCGTGTATCTATGTGTATACACTATGTATTTGAGTGAATCTGATTGAATCTTTGGACTATTCGAGAATTTTAAAAACACAGTTTACAAAACTTCTTAATATTAGACTACGCTAATGTTAGTTCTTTCTTCGTTGCAGTTGTATAATTAAAGTTCCAACAAAACTTTTAAATTACAAAGCCACACGCTAAGGGCACGTTAAGAAATAACTTTTCAAGCTTAGAACAGTTTAAATTTGATTTGTTTTGTTGCATTTTATTTCTAATCACTGTAGCATCACGCAAAATAAGACTTCCATATAATATATGGATTATTAACTTTTATATATATAATATATATAATATAAGATATAATATATGGATTATTAATTGTAATTCGACGTAGCTCAGTTGTTTGGGGCTTGGCTCTGTATCAGTGGGTACAGGGTTCAAATCTCGCTTGAGCATGTACCAATGGAAATGAATTTTAAGGAATTTCTATGTACATTTTCGTAATAAAAATACATTTACGAAATGCATCGAATTATACGGTGAGGGAAAACATCGTGAGGAAACCTACCTGTTCGTCGAACAGGTAATAGTTAGTGCTTGTAAATGGCGACATGGCTGACCACCTGTCACATTGAGTACTGACTATCTGGTTAACACGTGGGTTCGAGGTGTCCATAGAATTACTACCTTCGCAATTGCGGAGATGGTCACCTGAACCTCTGACTACCCCGCATGGGTTAATGGTCGTGAATGCGTTTGTTTTATATGGATTATGATCAAATCAACGATCTTTTACGATATTGTTTAAATCTAGATTTGGTAAATGTACATAGCTTTAACTTACATTTTCTTCAAGTTACATTTAAAGAACAAACTAATTATAATCTAAATAAAACATTTACACGATTAAAACAATGCGGAAATCACTCAAAATCTATAGATATCCCACCCACTCTAAATATAAAGAAAGTATAGCTTACAAAAATAAACAATATCCATTTAAACCCATCACCATATTGTTGAGAAATCACGAGATTCCGATGAAATAGCCCGTTGAAAGCTTGTTTAAAACAATCAAAATCTAAGAAGACCAATCCGTGCCTTATTTTGATTCAAAACATGTTTCAGGAAGCTTAGCATACTGGTTTTGACTGACGCATTAGTTATGTTAATCCTATTAGTTATGTAACTGAATGATTTATGATAAACGTTCTAAACATTTATATGGAAATTGATTTATTAAGATTACAACAAAAAATATGTTGGCACAACGCTTCGAAACGTTTAGCGTTGTATGAATTATTCACCAAGAAAAATGTTACAGTCACCTAAAATTAGATATGTAAATAATACGGTTCTAGTATGTTATAGTGTATGTCAAAAGTCTAAAACACGATACGAAAATATAACGGATATTCTTTATTTCGGTATAGTAGTATATACATGAAAATTGGTAATAAGTAACCATTAAAAGAGAAGTATGGTGTACCAATGTGGAATAAGTTTTTATACTTGATTAAGGCCTATCGTTTAAAACACCCTCATATCAAATACACTAGTAATGAATAATAATATAAGTATAAATCATATCCATCTCTAGCACAAATCAGGTCATATGAGAGATAGTGCGGAAAATTGAATCCGACTGATTGATGGATTACACAACCATATTTCTCCGTTACTTAGTAAACCAGGAAACTGAATATTGTGTCTATTTATGAGATGTTGCAGCGTTATTACGTAAACAGTGGGACGTTCAGTTACGTCTACTTTGTACAACGGAAGAGTAGGGTTGTAAATTTCAAATACGATATTTTATATTGGCACTCCTTTTAGTACTTACTCTCTCAACATGGCTATATTATGTTTCTGTAGCGCGATATACAATTACATACACTTTAAGAACATTATTATAGTCCTGGACAAAATTATAATATAGATAAATTTTACGCCTAGCCATATGTCATTGTGCATACGTATTATTATCATTAGTAAAATTAAGTTAATTATAAAGAAGTTAAATTAGTAGCTTTATGTGATAAGTAATATACTTAGTAGCTTTAAGCATATTTATCAACAATCCTGTTTTTTATAGTTGCATACCCCGGTCGCTACATTGATCCTTTGAAATGACTTTCATTTAAGTACGTACTTATAATATAACCCCTTCTGCAATATATCACCAATTTAGTTTACGTTTGAATCATTTTTCGATTATTCATATTCCCGGGGGTTCGCAAACAATCTTTGTTCCATTAGATCAATCAACAGTTTCCAGTTTTACAAACACAACTTCGACACAATTTGACCTACATTCCCCTGACAGAATGTAAACTGTGCTATATCCATGTCATAGTTACAACACTTTTGCTATACAAACGCGTGAACTGAATAACGTTTGTTTACCATCTAATGTATATTTTGAACATCCCTGAAACTATTAGTTTGTTTTTTGTGTTAATACTACATGAAAGCGATTGAACGTTTCTTATAAATATTGAACTCTCAAATGTAATATATTACTTTAAAAAATATATATATGCAAATCTGTACAATAGTACGTTATTTCATTGTTTTAGTCCGTTTGTATCATACATAGTCTTACTTAATAATAATATTCTGATATTCATAGCATATATTGAAAGTCAAACAACCGTTCAAAATTAATAGTACGCGCTCTAAACTGGTCAGCTATTACCACTAGCTATATAATTTAATGTAAATTACTATTATAATATACACGTAACATCCACTTTTTCTAGCCACTCCAGCATCCTATGTGGGTTGCAAACAAGTTTAAAAGCAGACCTTGATTTTATCTGCAAACAGGTATTAAAATCGAAAGTGTCCATTAGAGGAGGCGTTTGAGATACGCACATAAAACTTAAAAGGAAATCTAGTCCACCACGAGTGCAATAATCCCTACGAAAGCAAAATGTATTTGATTAGAGCCAAGTTGTGAGCGGAAGCGATTTGATTTTGTATGTTCAAATATTTTAGACGCTATTTTATTTATATATAAATATTTTTGAAGTAAATGAGATATGGTGAGAATGAGAAACTAATTGATTAACATTACTATTTGTGCAAAATAAATTAAATTTGCCTGAAATGGTTCTCCATTTAATTATTTGTATTGCTATAAATTTCTATCTACTTTTCTTCATCTTCTTATGAAAAGCTGTTAAAAACTGGTGTAACGAACCAAAAAGGTGAAACTTAAACCATTATCTGCCCAAGACAGTTTACACCACAAGAGGTAAAACTAGTCGAAAACTTGTACCAGCTCTCACAGTGGGCGTTTGATGAAGAGCCACTGGAACACTCGGAATGCAATATTCAGTCGGTTTTTGCTACAGCAAGATGCTCCGGCAGTCAAAGAGGAAAATTTAAAGCGAAATTATACGACGATTTCAAATCTGAACGTGCTGTGAATGGCTGAACGTAAAATATGATCTATTTCATTTGGGTGCATTCAGTTGACGCAATCTAATTTCCACTCGCCGTTCGGTTATGCAATGTGAATTAATATTTTTTGAGCTTCAATGACATGGTTCAAGGTTTGGATTATTTTGATGTGTATGTTAAAAATTCACTTACATAAAAACCGTATATAGTTGAAGAGATGCTTGAACAGGCAGACTTATGTTACATGAAGTTCTAATGCTTACCTGTAACAAAAAGACAAAATATAAAGATACAGAATAATCAAATCAATACAGAAAAGACTAAACAATGTACCATAATATTATCATTGACAATTAAGAATAGCTACAGTTACATTAAATCCAATTTAATGACAAGTTATGCCTCGACCTCATACAAGGTTATTCATACGACACATATAACCAAAATTAGCTTTATAAACCAAGAAACAACAGTGTATTACGTAACATCATAAACTTGGGGAAAGTCTGCGCTATCTTCAAAGAGTATGGGAAGTCCGATTTATGTCACCGGCGTCTGCCGTGTTCCGAATTGGGAATCGAAGCCCGCATCGAGCTGCAGGGTTACTGACCGAGTACTTTGTAGTGTTTGGTTAACACACTGACGGTAATTGATGATGAGTTACGCTATCCTTTCTTTAGAGGTTTGGTGAAATTGGAACGACGCTACTGTCATATGTTTAAGACGGTTAAGGAGTAAAGAAAGTAAGCTATCATTGTCTTAGACTGGATTCAATCTTTAAACAAAAATACTTCCACTTGATTTTAAGCAGTGAAAAGTTATATGTAGTTTTAACAACAATAACAACCAAATTTGTTATAAAATATCTTAAATAGTCTTGGATTATCTACGAGTATACCGAGAAACCAAACCCTTGATTTACAATCCTCACCTAGGTTTACCTACTAACGTTACACAAATATTTGAAATCCCTTATAACTTGTTTAATTCAAGGATACTCGAAATTGACAGAGTAAACTTGATCTAATGTCTTAGAGCCCGATATCCAACCCGTAATTAGTTAAGCCACCATCTCCTAGACATGCCAATTTAATTAAGCAATTGTGTCCTTCCCTACAATTAAATTTAAAGACTTCCCCGTCAAACAAACTTGGCTTAGTGAAGACGCTGAATAAAATCAATGGCAGGTACATTCTACGAACACAAATCGCTATTTATTCCCACTTCCCGGCATCTGGATTCGGTTTAATTAACTTCTATTGAATTTAATGGCCTTTAAACAATCAGGACTAAGTCGACGACGAACTGAGGTGGCGAAGAAGTTGTGTCAAGAAATAGAAAGGAATACATTTGAACCGATAGTTTATAATTGATATCCATACATGGGGCTTTTTAAAGTTTAAATTGCGTTATACGTTCACAAAAATCGTTGTTTAATTTTTTGTAGCAAATATTAGAACGTTTCAAAATAACCATCATTATTCCTACGCCAAAAATATTAGTCATTTATATATTTGTTATAAATGGTATAGCAGTTTGATAAAAACGCGTAGGTGTATTTACAATTTCATCTCATTCGTTTTATCACCATTTAATTCCACGGAGCCCAGTCGGTAAATTTCAAAGCAAATCAAGCGAATGGGTTGCTAAATAAATAAAATAGGAAACGTTCAAAGATCGAATTGAAATTCTTCGGGCGCTCGTCGAGATTGAAGAGGCTTTTATGGAAATGGTCGGAGCGTGCATCGGCCGATAGCGGCACTGCATAGGGGTTTACACGATCGATTTAAATATTCACGCCGCTTATTGCAATTTGCTAGCACCTGGTGTTCATTCCGATTTGGTCGAATTGCCGCGTCAGTTGTAGACTGCATGTTGTAGATTCAGAGGGGCTATGGTTTGCAGTGTTTTATCGGGCCATAAAATTATACGGCGGACAGCATTAACGCTGCGGTACAGCATATTAGTGCCCGGCGTTATTTATGTTTCCAGCATCTATACTGATGCGAGAGCTCTGACTTAAAGCACTTGTTAGTTCATTTAACTAAGTATAGCGGTGTTCGTGATCGATTGTAGTAGTTATATATATATTAAAAAATATTTTAACTAATTACTACTATGGTAGCTATTCCTTGAGGTAATTAGAGGTTCACGATATGTGCTTTTTCAGCCACAGTAGTCCCTCTCTTGACAGACCGAATTTAAGTCGCACCTGTCACTTAACACACCTGTGTTGCGTGAATAAATTAAATAATATACTTATCATTCGAGTGTCCTAATAAAATTAATTACTGTGTTTCACGGTCGCTTGGTTTACAATAGATTTATGAGTCATATAAAAATCTCGTATTGCGGCATCACATGCCTAACTGATTTACCATTCAAAAGATTTGCATTTAATACGGGTAGCCTGCCCCGGAAACACGGTGCATGGACAGTGAGCCACATAAGATAAAAAAGTTAATTGCCTCACTGCATGTTAGGACACGCACAACGAAAGATTCCGCATAACAATTAAACAAACAGCTGTTTAAAGCAACGTCATTAAGTGTATTTGATAAGAGGCCTCGCATGCCGCATTTGCATAATGAAATTAAATAACAACCGTAAGTAATTAACTGTTTATACAAATAAACTAGAAGATTTACGAGTAGTATGAAATATGAATTTATATTCTTTATAACAACAAAGCTTTCAAATTTCGTATACAGACTTTTTTATTGTGGTGGGGTAGTTAATCAAATATTTGAGTACCCATCGCCGAAATTAAGGCATGATAGGTATGAGCCAATCAAAGCCCGCGTTTAACTAATAGATAGTAACCAACATGATAATTTTTATAATGACCTAATATACGTTTATGAAACTGACTATAATTGACTTATTGATTTGACCTGGTTGAATCAAAAGGACCTAAGTGACAATCTGATATGTAGAATAGCGAATAATGTTCCTTCTATATGTCTTTTAAGGTGCAACAAAGGAACTCATTTACAATCCACGGTTTAAGGTGTTTGTGAGTAAACCGTGACAGGTCGTACCAGTACCATGGGTTAGGTGATAAATAGAAAGCAATTACAAACGTCAATAACTACACCTTTTATGTTGTTACGTAACTTTCTAAATCTAAGTGTGTTTTGGTTTCGAACCAGAGACTTTAGTTATCCCGTATTTAATTAGAAGGCAAACCAGACTCTTAAATACGTATTCATTAATCTTCATACTCGTATTTGATATGTAAGTATTTCAATTTAAAATAGAATACTCGTCTCATAAAGTTAAGCTCCACTGAACTTACTGTAAACTATTATTTATTCATTCATAACAGTACTTGTTAGTTGATGGTGAAACAAATGAATAATTCAATTTGTGGTGCATTATATAGGATATTGATCCCCTGACGTGGAATTATGGACGTTCATGGTTGGGTAATGTTGCTGTGTTTGTTGAGCAGTCATATAATGCAATTTAAATAAGGTGCTTTTATGACAAAAAAAGAAGTAGGTATTGAATGTGCAATATGAGCTTTTGCCTATTTAATAAATTACATAGTCAATGATATGAAGTATAATATGTAGAATCATTGTTTAAATTTCTATTATTACTATTATGATTTAATACATTAAAATCAGTTTTTTCAAAATAGTTTATGAGAATGTCTAAGGTATGTTCTGAGTACTTCGATTATAATATGTGAGGTAAAAGGTTTGTTAAGATAATTAACTATTTTTATAATTTGTGCATAAAAACACGATGACTCTTAAGTCGAGTTTTACGCATTGGCGAGAAGAAAGACAACAAACTAACATACCTACTATACAAATTTCTAAGCTCGACACCCAATAAAACTCAACACTTTATTGTATACTCACAATGAATTAATTAACAATTCACCACAAAGAATGCACATTCACGATACAAATCTATTATTCCAGCACGCACCTATGCAAATAGACACAGTTAAGGGTAAGGTGTGAAGTGAAAGTATTCTATAGAAAGTTTATAGCTACTACTACTTATGCAACGGTATATAAGTGTGGGATTCAAGATAAACGAATATCAATTTTATCAGTACAGCGACGCATGACGCATAATTATGAAGGAAATTACGAATGTGAGATAAGACATTCTGTTTGGGTACATTTTAACGTTTCATCACAAGAGATGTTATCTGTATTTGGAAAGCCGTTTTGATTATAACAGCTTATCAGCGTCAAGTCTCACAAAATGCTTGATTTTGTTCAAATTTATCTATCTAATGATTATTAGTGGTGTATTTAATAGTAAGAAGTTAGATTTTTAATTCAATATTTTAATTTCAATTACAGCAATCAGCAACTTTGATGTGTTTCTGTGCGTTGTCACTGCGGGCTATAGAGATAATGGTCGCAGGATATAATAGTTTCCTAAATTCCTGATATACATACTTGTATATCTACATTTCCTTGGGCATTCAGGTGTAATACGAATTTATTGACTTACACTTACAAATATAAAATAGAATGCATATTTAAGATTTATTCAATGTTTAAATTACAATCGAATACGCTCAATACGTTATAAAAATGTTTTACAAAGTTAACACTAACTGCTTAGAGGGTCCTTTATATAAATGCATCTAACTAAAATTGGTTTCCACTACGGAAATAATGCACTTTATTACTCTATTTATAAACTAAAACTTTATGAAAACAGAATCAACATGAGGGGAGTTCCCGCATCAAGTTATGTAATGCTCTGGGGATCATATCAATATAGGACCAAATTGGAATGTAACATTCATTGATTTTATGTTCCCTAGAGGATTTGTCAGAAATAATCACTAGCCATGTCGAATAAATGTTTTACTTCACAGCACATACGAGTACAAAGATTTTTTAATAAAAAAATGATATGAATTTAATATTTTTAGTACGACTAACATAATAAATTATTGAATAGTTAATTAATAACGTTAACGTTAATTCAGAAAACACGTTCAGGTTTAACAAGTTCACCTTATTTCCATTGTTAAACCTCAACCTGTATTCTGAACAAAATGTCGTCTTATGTGACATTCACAAACTATGCTACACTTGGCTGGATGACTTAAAATTATGTCCTAAAGATATGGATCTATACCCTATCAATCATTTTGTACAGCTACGTAAGGTGTAAACGTACTTTTTAAAGTCATAAACGGAACAGGGATGATTTCTTAATTGGAGAACGCATCTTAATTTGCACTACAGTCTCGTTGTTAAACAAATAATGACTTTCATTTCATGTTTATAAAGTTCATTTTCGCTTTATTTCAAAGCCAGTGCGGTCGGTGGGTAGAATGTTTATTAAATTCCTCGTAATATGAGGGTGAGTCTGGTAAAGGGTACCAAGGGAATGTACCTGTCAATCAGTGCAACCAAATGGTATAAGGGAGATACAGGTGGGAAAACACGGATATCTTTATTATCAGGTTTCTGTAGAACAATATACCCGTATATTGTTTATATCATTGTAGATGGAGGGCAATGAAGAATAACTGTATTCCAGGATGGAAAAGAATGAGATACCATTGTTCCTGCCTACCCTTTTACAGAAATACGAACGTAATGTGTAGAAGATCGTATATACATACATTTGAGACTTCATTGGTAAAATACAAGTATGACCTTTAACGGTTCAATGTAAATGTCAGATATAAAAATTGCGTGCGAAACATGTTCATTGTTTATTTGCGCACAGTTTGATGAAACAAATTATTAAAAATATTACTGACGTCAATACAGCTCTTGGATTAATAAAAATAATAATTGTTGCAGGTATAAAACAATGGAGCATTTGATAGAAAGGTAGGTTTACATTTTTACTTAAAATATCCTTTCTTCTACCTTTTACGACATATAAACATTACTTAATTTCCATACGCTACGCTGGGTTGTACCAAAATTATAAAACTAGAGTCTGTCAGTAAGTACTGCACCTTCCCAATGTTTTGATTGCAGCTTTGATGTCAGAAACCTGGACCAGAAACGCCTGCTGGCTATTTGGTTATTTTGGAGCGATCTGATATTTTAGCTTTGGAACATTTTGTTTTCTTACTATTTTATATGTACGAGTTAAATAGCTCTCTGTTACTGTAGATTAAGAATACATTATATTTATTATTTAGTATTATTTGTATTGAGATATGCCTAAATTAGTGAACTGGCTTGTGTTCGTCAGTAATTCAAAATGATGATGTTTTAAGGGATATTATTAGAATATATTTCTTAGCTTACTTTTTTGTACATTTATGACTGCTATTACTTTATTCACACCAAATCGCTTTCAAAAGGATAAAATATTTGTCGATACCAAGTATTCTTATATCTGGGCTGTGATGTAAAATAATATTTGTTAGCGATTGTTAGTATCGCGAACACATCTTATTTTACAACAAACTTATAGTTGTTCCTCCTACTAAACTATTTGGTAGGTATCTCGATAGGGTTCATGTCAAGTGAGATACCCAATCGCTTCCCTTTGATCCAACTTGTGACATCTCACGTGACACTGTGTCTGTTCAGCCAATTGCAAGTGTCACTTATCTAACGATTTGTATCTTGTGGAGTCCTTAGGGTTATTACTAGGGGTCTTCAGTTATGGTTACCCCAGTAAATCTGTACTCACTGATACTGATAGTAAGTACTTAGTATTGCATTATATACCCAGAAATAATACTTCACGTTATATTTCTTATTCACGTCAATGTTATATATGTATTCTGTTTCACCACAGTTGATCACTGAACTCAAGCTAAATATTTTTTAATTGAACTCCAATAACTTTACAGTAGCTTTAAAAATCAAAGGAAGAATTTAATATAACTGTATAACTGTCCGTTATTTAAAAAACCTTATGTATTAACAATGGTTTCATTCAACTTCAGATAAATGGTGGCATCCCTAGTATGAACCTTTTTTCCTTATCTGCTGCCCACACAAATGTAGTTCAATAAAACCCTTTACGGACTCCATGAATGCGAAACAAAAGCAGAGCAAATAAACAAAAAGTTCGCGTGTATCGGAACGGAAGCCTTCGGCCGAAACTGAAATGTGTTTGAAATTCAAAGCCATAGGAAAACAAGGGTTTATTCAGGAATTATTTGAAAGGATCAGTTTAGATAGATACTTTAAAGGAATTCTTCAAATCCACATTAATACATTCAACCTTTTTAAGAGAACATTGAATTATTTTATGTTCAAAGAAAAGGACATATTTTTGTTTCTTAATTTTTAATGCGTAAGGTTCAAAATTGAATTAAATTAATTAACTGCTTTCTAACTATCATATACTACTTACTTGAGGCAACATTTTCAGAACTTATTCGTCACGTCTTGCAAACCTATGCGTCATGACCGATAGTCACAGGGATAATATGAGGTTCGCGTGTCCATCTCCAATATTGGGGTCCTATCGAAACACTTTTTACCAGAGAGTTACCTCTAGGTAGTGATGGTGTTTTTTGTAACCATGAACAAAATCAGCCTATTGCTTATTGAAAATAATAATGTAGTTAATATTATAGGTAAACAATAGAATATTTTTAAAGCGTAAGTTGACATGACAATTTTTTAAGCAACTAAACTCTTTTACACAGCTTAATTTGGGTTTGTCATTCAAAAATAAATCGCCAACATTTTAGTACGCTTGTGTGCTGATTAACTACTATTGTGCAATATTTACCCTGTGACTGAGCATTAAGCATCAGACTGTGAAACATCGATAATGATTCACTTTCATCCATAAACGCACTCCATGCAAATTGCCTAGAACGGTTGCATGACTGTCAATGACAAATCTGTGAACAACTGAACAGCTATTTTTGTACATATTTATATGATACGAGGTTTTCAATGTGTGTTTAAAGCTCGTTTGTAAGCTTTGTTTGTTATGTAGCTACTTGTAAGAGGTCATACGTGTTGAAGTGAATAAACAAAAGAAACTTTCGAATTTTCTCACAAATCCCACATATTTACAGTTTCCTGAACGTATATGAACTATTGTGCATTTAAAAACTGTGTGTTACTAAACCTAAGCGGATAATAGGGTGCATGAATTTAAAATTAGGCGATCAAATCAACATTATTGAATGCCATTTCATCGCATAACTAATAAAAGTGATCGAGAAGTCCCCGAGGTTTCGTCCACCTAAAATAAAGACTTGACTTGAGTATACTCGTATATATGTAGTTAATAACTACTTAAATCTTATTGAAAAATATTACAGTATAATATTTAGAACAGTGTGAATTCATTATGGAAACTCCATCACAAATTAATAATCAAGTGCTTAACCGATCCGCAACCTACCTTCGTACAATTAAACTATTGATAATGGCCTGTCCACATCGACTGCATGTACATGACATAATCCACTCCGCACGTGATGTTAACCGAAGCGTCGTATTAACCATACACGCAAATCGGCTTATACTGGTCTTAATTAAGGCTTCCAATCGAACCGCACCCTTATCTTTGGTTAACCTCCAAGTTGATTGAACTTTGTATGACAATATATACAAGCGTTTATAGGTAAGCGATTAATTTTGATCAGTTGATATTAAAGAGCTTATGATATTGTTTTTTGACAGTCAATATGTGTGCGTATGATATAATTATATTTAGAAAAATTATGCTCTAGTTTATTTCAAAACAGACGATATAAGTTCGTTCATATTAAGTCATTACAAATAGTAAGTATTAAGTTTGTTAAACTTCAATTATCAGTGACAACTTATGTCTTACTCAACAAACTTGCTACTTATATTTCCTAAAAAACTTGATTACTTTATCAAGTCAATTGCAAGAAAACATTTCAGTCCACTCTCACTTTTATTTACGCCATCGAATTTCCACTTTACTGGGTCTGCCAGTCGCATACAATTGTCAAAGGCACAGCCTTTGTAGGCAGCTACAGAGTAACTTTGGTACATTGGAAAGTCGATAGGATCCGGTGTTGAAAGCTAATTCATGGTCTGGTGCCCGCGGGAAGGGCTCTTGTCGATATTTTGATACCGAGTTACCGGTATTCAGATACTAGCACAGGACATCACTTCAAGTACCCTTAAATACAATGTACATATACTCAACTAAGACTAAACAAGCAAATGACTACAATAATAATCATAATGTAATACAACAATAAACGTGTATAACAGAAGCGCTTAGACTTATTGATGATAATAATATCTGCTGATAATTTAATATCTGCATACTATTTTATAGATATTTTACTAGTGGAAAGGACATTATAATCACCTGAATAAACATTTCGTTACTAACATCGGTATCTAGGTACCGCTTAGGTCGTCGTTAGAATTCCGCGTAGTACGTTAGGATGATACTAAACAGTTTCATTTGGTAAACAGTCCATGAGTTTGCAGTCATTGTTTGCTATGCTAATTGTCTGCTGCTCACTAATTTTCCCAATAAAACAGACGCAATTGCAGTTACTCCGTTGGAATTAGGCACATCAAACACTTATATGTATTATAGAGTTTATTGTACATAATGTGTCATCATATCATAAGGAGTATATTTTATAAAAAGTAACGTTATAATATTGTACTAAACAAATACTTCAATTGCCTATACTTTGGATAATCTTGATATTGTAATGATTCCAATATCTTGCGTCTTTTTATTGTCTTATAACGTGTTTCAGATATTTAATCAAGTCCACTATTCGACATTCCATTCCTTTAATTAGACACAAGTAACGGCAATTTTGTTACTCGAATAATCTACAAGTACAAAATGTACTTTACATTACAACATAGTGTAGTGTAGTGTAAGTACGGATAATAATGGCGTACAGTGCTTGAGTAGTGAGACCCGGCACTATCAATTTTAAGAAAGGAATGTTAAGTGGATGTCAAAGAGCCATATGGGTAATCACGTGTAGAATGTTAAGATGCCCATCTATCTACTAAAGATACTAAAATAGAAAGTAGGCGATATCAAGAGATCATTCAATGGAATAACGTTACTGTATTACTCGTAATTATTGTAGATAGACAAAGACAAATGCATTCACAACCATTAACACTTGCAGGGTAGTCCGAGGTATACATCTCCGCAATCACGGAGGTAGTAATTCTATAGCTACCTCGAAGGTGTTGACCAGATAGTTAGTATCACATGTGATATGTGGCAAGCCATATCGCCATTTACATGCACTGACTATTACCTTATTAGTATAGGAAAAGATATCACATAGTTGAAAATTTATTAACGAGTATTTAATAAACAAAATCACTTAAAGGATACTATTTGTATATATTCATTTATATCGAAGGATAACATTCAATCAGAACAATTCATTATTATATCTTTGATTAATTACGTCATTATAAGATAAAGTGTCTATTATATTTTCCTTCTGCTATTCTTACACTGATTGGATTATACCTGCATATCTCTGATAAGTACTGACGTATTCAAATACTTTGAACAATAAAGAAATTGTTTAAATGTATATATACGTAGTTATACGGTTCTTACTGATAACTATTAGAAGTATTATTACTTCAAAATCATTATTCTCGAAACATCTAAGCGTAGGATGGATAAACACTTATTTCCATAATATAGGAAGGTAAATAAATGACTAAATTGAGATTTGCCTCCAAAACAATGGAGAGATAAACTACGCTAACCGCTCAGCACCCACACGACCATACCTCTTGGGAAAGCAAAGGGAAACCCACAAGATGAATACAATTGAATTGAGTCATTAATACTCGGTTTCTAAAGTGTTACGCATCTGATTTTACTGATAAATCATCGGGGCTATTAACAAAGAATTCGAACAAATGATCTTGTGTTTTGGTGTACAATATTTCGAGTATCTACTTCCTCAAAGTAAAGAAAATAATAAAACGACTTATCTCTTAGTTTGGCATGAAACAAAAAGCAACTTAAGTTAACTCGGAAAAGAGTATATGGGAGAAATTTATAAATTAGATGTGTGTATTAATATAATATTTCACTCATTGATTTATTTACGAATCATGTCCTAAAGTTAAGGGAAAAATCTAATAGGGATATCATATTCACTCAAGACTAACCGATACAAAAGTTGCACAAGTAAAGAGTATCTATTACTAGCACCACCCAACTCGTTGGCTTAGCGAACTAACAGTTTGTAAGGTTTCAGTCTGCCAAAGGATTCATTTCTGAGTCACCCACTTTGCGATTCATGTGAGTTACAACTTTAGAGTTTAGACTTCACGCCAAGGAAGCTTAACATCTTAGCTGCTGAATTCGCAATTTACAATCTAAATTTAGTTTCACTTCCAAATTGCCTGTATGTGTTGAATGCGATACAATTTATAGGTAAGAATATAAACAGCGGTATTGATTTTGTTAGTAGATTTTCCGGAACATACTTATTCTTCTTAAGATAGCCTCATCCGAATTAAGTAATAGCAGGAATAACAAATATATTGGTTAGACATCAATACAAATGGTTTATACACCTGTTTGTATCAAGAAAATTAAATTTTAAGGTGCATTGTACTTAGCCAAAGTAGTGGTAGAATCTTATTATAGTGTAACTTCAACTCGTGAAAACTAAAATCGACGAATTCTGATATATAGAATAACAAAGCAGTACAAACCTTGGAAAAATTTAAACTTAGTCAGTACATTACGTATTAAATAGAAGAATATACATATGTATTGAATGTATCATTTTAAACTTAGAATATAACATGAATAGCAAGAAGTGTGTCCACATTCCGACCGGTCAATGTGCTCGGGTTAAGACGCGAAGTAATTGCTAAGCCGACCTTGAAATGGTAAAAAATATCTGATGGCGATCAACAAAATACAAACGTCTATTGGAAAGTTAGTTTGAAAATTAAAATATTGGAACATATAGAAAATAGGTAATTATTACTAAATTATTTTATTCACTTTATTGCACCGAAAATAACATTATGTTTAGATAATATAATAATATTTCAAGTATAACATTAGCTTACAGTTTTTCTTGTGTCAGTTACTATGTTATTTATATGTATAGTAACTTTCACAAGTAAAACCACTATAATTGCAAACTTAGTGTTTTATTTTCAATGACAGAATTTTATATCATTCAACTTATATTTCATTACAAAGGTCTAACTTAGACTAAAACACAACATAAAAAAATGTGAAATATTTTTTATCCAATAAGACGCTAATCTATAACATGGAACCATAACTCCACTCCTTTATCCAAATACTCCACAAAGTCTGAAGTTATTGTAATGAGAGCGCGTGGATATTTATGCCACACCATGCATTCTGAATACGTAATGAAAGGAAGCCCTTAGGGTCCCGATATTCAATATCCCGGACACTTTAAACCAGTATTTTATTATTTGCAACATTTATTTACTCCATTCGCAACACCGTCAGGTGCTGAAGCTTCAATTTGTTTTATTTACAGAGGATCAAAGAACCCGCCTTTGGACGCAAATTGGTGCAAATAAGAGGGTCTATACGCTACTGAACTACTGATCATAAATCTGTACCATCGATACATACTATTTAGGGAAATACGATTTGCTCTGGATTCTCTCGTGCGATATGTTTACCTGAGAAAATCCCTATTTTCTGAATCATTATATGCGTAACTTTATTTTTAGAGTAATCATTTTCGTTATTAGAATGTATTGTTTTCTAGATAACTATAAAAATATTTTGTATTAAAAGCAAAAATTGTGTTTTGTTCAATATTCGCAATAATGAATACTTTAACACTCCATTCACAAAAGGCCTACAGACACTGCAGAGAGATGACAATGTAAAAGTAAAAGCTGCTGCAGTGAGAAGGGTCTTTAAATCCTTTCACAATGGTGTCAGAGCCATGTCTCTGCGGAGGAAAATAATTTTCTCTCCTTTGTCCAGATAGAGCCTCCTTTTAAAAGCGAAGGTCCGGTCGGCCTTTATTATTCTAACTTTGAGGGTTCGTTGACTTCCCCCGCTTACGTTTAGGACAGATTTATCCTTAACGACTATCGTGCTATCTTAAGCATGATAACATATTCACTTTTTATTAAAATAGTTACCTAAATACGCATTATGCCCGTCCTTTCATTCTAGATTAAGCAGAGATCACGAATTTACTAAATTGAGATCCTTACAACTTTATATACGAGTACACGCTCAGCGGTAATAAGTATTTTGAAATGTATAGCAATATTTTTACTTATCAGTTAGTTATTTTAATTACTTTAGTGTAAGCTAAGTTATTATATATATGTTAGCTAGTTATTAAAATAGTAACCAGTTCTACGAAACTGAGATTGGGCAACTTAATAAAAAGGGCTTCTAGGAGCACATTAATCATTGAATAATCGTTTGTAATTACAATCGTATTTTAGCCTGTCATAAGCCCGAAGTGAAAGTCGACTGAGACCGTGAGTAATTGAACTAAATTACTAGTTGCAGGGCCCAACTTAACCCAACCGCTTTTTGTATCAAAACAACATCTACATTTTCCTTTTATTCACGTGCTACGAGATTTCGGTAGGAAAGGTTGTTGAACGTAATTATGATCTGAGTGGGAAAAGATTGCTTTAACGGGCTAAAGCTTCAACCAAAGCCAAAGCTTCAACTTTGGTTGATAGCAAAGATTATAAAGTGTTTTACAGCAAATTTATAGTAACCAAAAGAAATAAAATAAGTTATTATTTGTAATTCTTTAATTATCGATCAGTTTTAGGTAACTAACTTTTGTATCCTACTTTAAATACAGCAGTAACAACGACACTTAATTTATTCCTTGTTATATAACTTATATCTTAAGTCACATTATAGCATTTTGAAACACCTTTTTCAATTCGTTTCACTTGAATCTTACAACAATAAAGGCCAAGTGGGCTTTGTACATTTTGAACCTGCATGATTCCCAAGAGATAGCAGGTTCCATTGTTAGGCTCGAGATAAGCCGCCGAGTTCATCTAATTAAATAGGCAAAGTTCTATTGTGCCAGCAGCCGGCTTAAGGTTATTTCTTGAACAACTAACTAGTTAGTTAATACTTTATTCATACAATGCAGCTAAACGTTACCGGAATAAAATCTTACGGTGCTTAAACATTAGGGTTTGTACGCGATGAAGGTAATGTAATGTTATTTCAATATGTAAGAGTAGTTGTAAGGTTTCTAAGTGTCATTGAACTGAAAGTGGTGGGCCAGGATCCTTAATCTCTGCCTCTGGAGGGACACTAACGTGATTAATTTATATACATAGATACCGTATATACCAAGTTTTCGGCACAATTTATAAGCCAATGCATGGCAAGATAAGAAGTTGGCAAAGTCAAAAGTGTTTAGGCAGAAGGCGAGTTATCTTAGAAGTCATAATTGGATTGCGCTGTTACACAAATTAAGAGGAAGAAGAAGATTAGCTGAGGCAATCCAAATAATTAACGATAACGGTAAAGGATATCGCCTAAAAGGGAACCGGGGAAATAATTGGCTCGCTGGAAGTAAACAAGTCAGATAAATAGGCGATCAAATGAGAACCACTAAATAGAGGGGCGATACTGTCAACGTAGAGGCGAAAAATAATGACCAGATAACTTTTATCGCAGCTAATATTGCCAAAGTTCTCGAGAAGTTGTCAAGTAAAAGCTCAGAAAACATTTCTACCAATAAGAGTATAAAGCACTTTATTGTATATAACTATACGAAACTAGTATTATATTAAAATATAAAGAAAAAATAGATTAGATAAATTCTACAGCTGATCTATTTGTCATAACACTTTACCATTTATACACACGTCATCGGTAGATATTTTAGAGTATATTTCATCACCTTTTTATTCCTAACACAGAAAAATATCTAAATAATCTATATAATTATTTAATCTCACCTTTTATTCCAATTTCCGATCTCAGCGTAGTGGCGTCCGTTGCTATTTGCATTCTTCCTCTGCTCACTTCCCGTGAAAGTGGTCGTGGTGGGTGCCGGTGGCGTGGGCGACAGTATTTCCGTCAGTCCATTGCGATTCCGATCCCTTTTCCTAGGAAAGGTGCCGGTGCCCGTTCTGATAGTAGCTAGTCTAGGAGGCTGCTCAGTCTGCGGCGTATTGAACTGTTGCAAAGGCACCGTTATGTTACCGCTCCAGCTCTTTCGATTCACATTGAAAGTTTTGAACGTATTGCAACTGTTCGTAGGAGACGGAGTAACCCCACAGAAACTGCTCCTGTTATGGCTGTTCTTTAAAAACGATCCATTTTTCAACGTCACCTGCGGTTTTATTGGCACTAAAGGTGACGCCTGGTCTACTGACATTGTACTGTGCAGTCTCTTGTTTTAACTACCTAACTCTTTACATTTTTCCATCTGAAAGGAGAGACATAAAATGATAATCTGAACTGACGTAACATTTAATTATACATCAACAGAGGAATTCGAAGAGCGCTCGAAATTTGTTCTTAGTTACGAAATCGGTACCGCATCAACGGAGGCAAAGGAAATCGACGCCAAAACCTATCGCGGCTAAAACGCTATTCAATGACGAAGTCGATCAACAATAGGGTTTAATTTGGGTTAATAGACTGTATCACTCACCGAGCTTGTCCGTTATAAAGCAACGAGGCCACTTTACGAGACAATCAAGGAGTCGCACCCGTTATTAATAAATGTTGCGATGCAAACAAATGCTTCATTAATCCACTTTAGGGTTAATCATGTGTGTAATTACTTTGGGATCTTCTTTTTCATTATTACGAACGAAACAACGAAACGAATTGTTTTTCGATTAAATTTCAATAGTAAATCAAAATAATTATTTCTAACTGTAATAAGATTTGATAATGACGCTTAATATACGTATCATGAAAATATCTTAGCAATCCAAAACCATCGTGAACATTCAACTAACTCATGCTATGAAATGAATGATTCACCTGCTTTACTGTAAACCCGTTATTTGAACCCGCAGTTCGAGAGCCGTTCTTATTTTTCTAAAAACAATAACCTTGTGGATATTATATTGACCCACTTGGCTGGTGCGGACGTTGGCTATTTGCATCCTCACGTCGCTTCGGCGTTCATCTACCATTGAATAAGACTTTCATAACTACCGGTCATTAGTTTCGGTTGCGTCATACTGACTTTTTGTGTTTATGTATTCTGCTAGGTTTTTGATTTAGGTAGCTATTGTGGGCTGCCATTTTGAAACTTGTACAAAAGACTAGACGGGAGTTATGTAACTTTTGATCTATTCATCAAGAGTAAAGTTTGTATTAGAAATCGCCTTAGAGATATTTTTGTCTTGTTTTTATAATATTTTTGTGATATAACGACTCTTACTAACGTTTCTTATAGAATATTAATAAATTTCTTGTAACTACACTTTACTAGGTATGTTTTCTAGTCTCACAAACGATCTGTGACTTGACAAGTACGTGTTTTATTAGTTACTTTGCAAGTGTCTAACTAGAGATAAGATATCTTACTTGTTGTTAGGTTATACATATTTTTCCTTTATATGAATTTAGCTGTCGGATTTTACATAGGATGTATGACACAGTTTTATATGATTTAGTAATCTCAAAAGGGTCAACTTTGGTAAACAATACACCTATTATATGACCACTGAATCATGGTATACCATTTGTAAGTCGTGTTCATATCCAATGTAGGCACGTGTTCAAAAGGAAGCACTATCGATACTTATAACACAAACTACATCCGGTTCATGGCAAATTTTCTATTTTTCACAACGCGTAACGACTACTAATGACTTTAAAATAACATCATAAAATAATAATGATTCAGCTGTGTGAATGTGATATGGCAGAATTCTTACTTAATGAAAAGAATTTTGTGGCAACCTATTAAAGACTCCCTCAAAACATCACATCATATAAAATATTATTTGAGCAAAAATCTATGCAAAAATTTCAATTATACTAGCTGTATTTTTTACGTCATTATCAGTGGATAGTTTTATGAAATTACGTCAACTTTTTACTAGTTTAAAATTCAAGTCACATACTAGAGACAAAAATAATTTAAAAGCCAATCGCGTTCAAGGCTGTGAGTTGGGGTAACTTTTTGTGCCATTTCTTATCTGATCTTGAAAGGTTCCTGCAAGACACCGGATTTCAAGTGTTAGACATTTGTCGATGATCAAATACTCATATATGTGAGTCACATTATAATTACTGATCTGCGTGTAGATAAGGAAACGAAATTTGATTCGAGATTAAATTAAATACATTTTTCTTTCGTTTATATTTGTTATAAGAGTAAAATTTCAAAGGTATATTTTCCATGTAAATATTGAATAAAACATAACAGACGCTTGAGGACTTGTGTATGCACACTCCATATTTTACTGTGGGGTACTCAGAGGCTTGAGATATTAAATATTATTTCTATTAAGTCCGTCAACAGAACTTCAGATAGTCCTATACTTTTCTCAAACTCAGTACATTCATGTCCTACAGAGTTTCTCATGGCTATTCCTTGTCGTATTACAAGTTTAAAAGGAAGTAATCTGTTTGAATCAACCTGCTCCTAGACAAACAGGGCATCTGAATGAGTTTTGTTTATTCAACGCCTCGCTCTCCATTCTTGTTGTTTGCTTCACCTGGTACTAATAAAAGGAAACGAAACTTGCATACTAATTGTTAAGATGTTTGTCTTAAAGAATGCTTTAAGGAGTACTTTGCTTAAGATTTTTAAATAAACTTTAAATTGTTTATTCGCTGTCTATAAACTGCAGATCTATAATCCAAGATGCCATACCCATAATTAGATCTAAGTACGAGTATATGTACTTTATTGCAAAGATCTAAACTGTATGTATTTAATAAACATAGATAAAGTCAGTAAAAGTTACTTTTCTACACAATGAAACTAACTTGGAACATTAAACATAATCCAAATATCAACCTTAGTTACAAAAGATATTGCAGGTTAAACCTATGTTTTATTTGACTCAATTTAGTGCTGGCAGTAAAATAAGCATGAAAACTTCAAATAGATGAAATATTGCGACGATATCTCCAAGAAAGCACGTTCATCCATTAACAGTTCGAGTGTTTGTCAAATCGAACGTAGTGGATGCTGTAAATCTTTCGTCTCTCAAAAGAGATTCAACTACATCTAGACAACACTTTCTCAAGTGGCACTGAGTCTGTGTTTCATCTTCGACACGATAAATTAATTCATTTTATTTTAACAATTACGTAACACTATATACTTCGATAGAACGAATTTCAGATAAATATTATGGCAATTATGTGTGTTTTAATAACGGACTAATTTAGTTTGAAAACGCTGTTATGTTTTAAACAAATAATGTTTACCTATAATTATGTATTAAACTAATAGTGTATACCTATAGTAATGTAAATCATGTATGAATTAATTAATCCTAACTACTAATTACTTTATGACTTATTCATAACGCTATGCTAGCTACAAACACAATTAATGAATATGATAACACTTTGTATTCAGTTCCCAGATCAACGTTACTATCTCACGGAGATAGATCACAGCTCCGTGCTAAGACTTGATAAGATTGAGAACAGATGCCATTCTTCCACAGATATCATAAGAAACTAAAAGTAATCTATATTTGGTATTAGGTATGCCTATTTTTGTGTTATGTTGTGGAAGCCTGTTCACGTTAGTAATTTTTTTTGTAATAACTATGCAATTTTTGTTCTAAATCTATCTATAGTAATTTCAATACCAAATTAAATAGGTCTAGTTATTAGTTATTTATAATTAAAAAAATAAACTTATTAACTACGGATAGCTAAGCACTAATAAAATTTAAAAAAATATCTAAATTTAAGTACGCAACGATAAAGCCTTATCATATGCTTTAAAGAGATCCCCTACTTCTATGGTAATGTATCCGCATACCAACTCACATTGGCCGAAATACATTATTCTATCAAGGATATCATTAACTTGTACGTCTGCGCAGCCCATTAGTCATAATTACATGCACCAGGAATACTAAGAAACCAAGCGGTCTGGTTCTAAGGCTATGAAGCTACCAGCTGATTTATAAGGAACCATACAATGGCGGGTCTGTGTTCCGTTGTGACCATACCAGTCTCCATTAGCGAATGTTCTGCCCAATTTGGAGAAGTAATTAAAACTTTTTGGTTGGACTACATGCGAGGACGCTTATGTCATTGTAAGTCTGTCTGTAAATGTATGTAACTGGTACACATAACAGTGGTAATACTAAGTACACATATTTATTTATAGGTAAACTTTCTAGATAGATAAATGTTGACTTTAGTTGCTTATCCAGTTAAAAGTGCAAATGTGTCATTTTACTGCATAATGAGATATTTCGATGAATAAATTAGCAATGATTCAGTTGAATAGTTTTTTAGATGTCAAATTATGATTATATGTTTAAGTTTTAATGTAGTTTAATATTAATTATACGAAAACACTACAATATGAGACTTTAAGTGGAAAAATTACTAGATAATTAATTTATATAAGTAAATCAAAAATTCAAAAATGTGAACTTCGACATGTAACAAATTCGCCAAATTAATAAGTTCAATCACCCTGTACTACGACTAAAACTTATTCGATACCCCGACTTATTTTACCGAAACCGTGATAAGAGTACGATTTCGTATTCGACACAATTCACGTCGTTTCGTAACCACGATCGGGCGCATTCCAAGCAAGGGCCTGAGTGCAATGGCCCCTAGATGCCATGATCAGCTGTGGAGTACCTTTACAATTACTGGCCAGCATTGAGCAACACATACCCACGTATCACAGTTAGCCCTTGCGGCGTAAGAGGATGGACTGAGGTGTACGTGTCTATCGAAATTAAGGCCGAAATTACGGATTGAAACTAATTTTCGCTAGTTAGTATCATAGAAATATTTCTTTAAAGGATGTTGGAATATTCATTATAATGGAATTTAGATAGCCGTATCTTGTTATTCATAACAATATTAAACTTGATTCTGTGAATGTGTCCACAAGAAACAAGTTTAACTGTTAATAAACCTTAATTCAGGGCGAAATAACAAAATAGCACAAATTATTGAATCTCTAGTTATTACAATTACTAAAAATTCTACAATTTTTGACATTTTTACACGAAATTTACCAATCACAAAAGGCTTTAAGTACTGCTTTCCTTAAAACTATTCGAAAGAAGCAGTCTTTGCATATAGATAAGATAGGCTGCCTGCCCACCGGTGTAATGTTTTGGTAACCATTAACGTGTACGAGTGTTTTGTGTACACGTGCAATTCGGCAAGTTGGTCAACTCGTGACGCAATTACTTGATATTACAACTGGTTTCTTTGAACTTAAGGTTCGTAATTCTTTTGAAAATTACATTCATGTGGTTTCCATGTAATTACAATAGATGGAGTACGCAATGTTGAATGAAAAGACCTGAGTTTAGCTATAAAAAATCCGCACAAATCTCATTTTAGAGACGTGAGATGATTATTTCCTTCTTTCTTAATATATGAATTTATCTTCTAATTAGAATAATATATTAATCACAAAATAAATATCAATGTCAGTATTTAAGAAATTGGTACAAAACTAAGAATCTAGATCTATAGCTAACTAAGAACCTCGAATGCATTAACTGAAAACAGTAAACTAAGAATCACTAACTAAATGAAATCTTGTGAATTCACAGCGTTCTTAATGTGTTTTCAAATCAGTGTTTAATCGCCTTTAAGTCAAGCTACAGTGATTCAGAATATCGAAGAAACCCACTCCACAGTCCGTTGTCTAACGGTATAACTCCAACTTATAAGAGCGAGGTACTCACATTATTGTTTCAAGTTCATTCTGTTTATTCAACCAAGCTCTTTAATATGTGAGCAGCCTATGCAGGTAGAATGTTAAATACGTTCACTATGGTTCAATTTTAATAAGTAACATTTTCCGTAACAAAGTAAATACTAGATGTAATGTATGACACACAAATAATAGAATAAATAAGATATATTGTTTCTGACAAGTCTATCGATAGCGCACATTATCGAGTTGTAGAAATAGAGGGTAAATATGAGAAGAGCATTAGAAAAAGCGATTAAGAATGAAATATTATTAATCCGACAGCGACGAAAAATATGATTGCAAATCCGGAGTAAATGAAAGGGGGAGATTCGGGCTTGTGCCACCGACCGATACCCTATAAGCACAAAGCGCCTAACAATGAGGACCGACAAAAAAGGGTCTCAAACCATTATGAGGTCCATGCACACGAGAACGGGAAAAAACTTGCTTTAGATGAAGTAATCAATGTGTCTTTTGAAGGTGTTTTTTAGTGGAACTACTGTTGATTTGAATTAGTTACGAAAAACTTATAGAACATTAATTAATATTAAGATTGTTTGGAGTATAAGAATAGATAATTTATTCCACTTTGAAATAATTTAGACACACAAACCGTACGTATAATGTGTTATTGAAAACTACCAAAGACTAACTGTATTTAACACCTAATCAAACTTATTGATAAGATTTTATTTACTCGTAACAACTAATTTGCTTTTTGGTAAACAAGTGACTAACAACCCTTGAAATTGCACGATATTTAAGCGCACATGTTCGTTTCCTACAAAAGAAAGATTTGCATGTCATTGACTAACTTTGTCCCTTACTTTGACCGGGGTATCAAATTCAATTTGTATCGCATTAAATCCGGTACCCACATACTGCTTCTACCGAGTAAGTTCTGAGCCACTGTGAGGGTGCAGACGATCAATTTCAAGGGTTCTTACGTACTGTGGAGTCTATTTCGTTTCCTTTATCTACTCTCTCGTTGGGTAGTCACTTAAAACGCCGTTCGGCTCAACATTGTTGAGGTCACGTGGCCCTGTGTGTTTACAAGGGACAATGATTACGTTGTTAAATATCAAAATACACACGTTTTTATCTGTAACCTACATTCTTACTTCAACATTGAATGCAAGCGAATATTGACAAACTGTTATCTTTAATTTCGATACGAAATCCTCTGTTGATGATAAGTGGGATAAGTTGAAATAAAATACCTGTAAGCCAAACCGAATAAACAGTTAAGTAAAATCCACAAGCGCAAACCAAACAAAAACTTCAATATAAGATATAACAAAACAAAATTGCAACACAAAAACTACTTGTTGATCAAACAAGTTTATTTACCGTAACACTAAGAACAGAACACTTATCACTCAACACAATAACATCGTATTTGTACCAATTTATTTTGATTTTATTTAGAATATCTTTCGCGTTTTAGATTGCAATAAATTTGTCAACGTAACATTTGACACAGCGCGCACGTCGGCGACCGAGCGGTGACTGGCCGCGTGTTGAACAAGGAGCTGCATATAGCGCCGTGCTCTTCTACGCATGTCCGGAAAACTTTACACTTTTTACTTGAGAAGCTTTGGAAAAGAAATGACGATAAATTTTAATAGGGAGATTTTCGGTATCTGAATAATATATAAAATGATTGTTACCCATTTAGATTTAATACATACGGATAGAATTTTTGGAATAAAACAGGACATAAGGAATATAATTAACTGATTCACTAAAAGGAATTTTTGAACTACTAAAGTCTATAACCGTCAATGTAGTCCTCTGTGTATAATATGAAAGAGGACTTTATTTAATAAATAAATGAAAAAAACAAACATAAATTAAAAAAAATGCACCAAAAGTTTTTAATTCATTGCTTGCTTATCAAAAATGTATATCATTATGATGTATCGTGGTCGTGAAAACGCTTAAGTACGATATTATTACACAATAAGAATGAATAAATGGTAAACGTAGCGAAATAAATACTCAATACAAAAAGTAATCTTCATTCTATAAACTTCCTAGATATTAAGTACTCGTTTACCCCACCTAGTTTACTTTTGTTAACATTCAAATAATACTGTTAAAGAACAGATTAAGAAAGATAAAAGTTGGAAGCAAGGTCATGGAGAATGTTCGTTGCTACACCGCCTGCGGCAAAAGTCGATTCCAGTTTTACCTGATCGATGGCATAAAACGATTATGGCATATTCATAATAACAGGTTAGAACTGAAAGTGAAGAAGTTGCTTTAGATAACATCAATCAAACCTGAGATAGGAGGATAAGCCCTTCCTTTGATGATACTTAAGTTTCTTTTATGTTCTATTAATTAGATTAGAATAAAAGATGTATACGAATCTCCACCTTTATTACCTAGTAAAGTGGATAGAACTATTAGTTTGTGATTCAGTAGCGTCATTGTGAGTTTTGCTACAATTTTATTGATTCGAAAAACTTCACATTAAATCATTTTTAACCACATTGCAAATGCCTCCAAGTTTCATTGAATGAACAGGAAGATTTAGATACTCTAAATGCCGAAAACGTGTGTGAGTGCAAATTTATCTATCAATATATTAGACTCACAGAATACACTAAGATAAACGTTTATACATTGTAAGAACCAGGAAACGTAGTTCATCATTTTTCCCATTTATAAAGGAAGAGAAAGACTTACGCACCTAAGTAAATCGTAATGTATGACAGCAGAGTAAAACATTGTCGTATAAACCCATTGTTGGAATGTTCACATTAATAATCAATCTGTGTACGCATTTCATAATAGTACAATGCAGCTGTTTACCTATTAGTCAGAAGAAATTACCTATCACTTTGCTTTTTTCTTGCATAAAATAGTTAAAATTATGAGTTTACATCTTGTATGACTTGTTTTATAAGTTTATTAACCTTCGAAATGGCATTCAAAACATACGTTCCTTATACCAGTATAAATCATATTTATATTATTGTCTGCAATACATTGCGCATTTGAAATAAAAGTACGACTTTCGGGATAAAGCTCGTCCCAAAATACGGCGGAAAAGATTTACATAAAAACCAGTCAAGCGGCCTGAACAGCGCCTTTTCATAAAGCCTATTTAGGCAATAATTTACTTTTTAAATCCACTCACAATTTTCTTTATCGCATAACTTCAAAGGGGAACACCTGCTTCCAGTAGGAAGAACAGTTTCCACTAAGGAAGATGTTTTCTTTCAGTCTGATACTTAAAATGAAAAAAAGAAGTTTAGTTTAAATTTGCAACGCTTCGTACTAAGATTAAATAATGCATATAATAAATAATTCAGGCATAGTATTATGTTTTACTTTTATTTATATATAAATATAACGAGTGCCCATAGATTCTGACATAGTGCCTAAAAAATCTTTATAGATTATTCATACTTAAAACTTCACATTGTATTTAATTATTACGTGAATAAGTAGAATCCAAAATCCATTACAGCATTACAGACTCGATAAACTCTTGATTTAGTGACATATTCAATTGAATTATGAATGAATGGTAAAACTAACAAAGACATTAATGACGAACCACACGTGCTAAGCGAAAAGAGACATTACTCTCACTTTCAGTTCTCTAGGTACTATTTATTACATAGAACAAACAAATAGGCTAACGACCAAAGGCTTATGAAAAGCTGTCGAAACGATGATGGATTTAGCAATCACGGATCATTTCTACTGGAAACATTATGGTCGACTTTCACTCCAATGACACATCTGCGGTGACTCTGTTATGGCAATGAAAGTGTACTTTGTGTGCCATATAGAGAAAAGCGGCCGACAACAATAGATATATGAGAGCGGCTGTTTGGTTCACTTCTAATGTGTATTTGTTTTGTTTGCGTCTATAAGGTTTGGTTCTTGATTAATTTATTTGTCATATCGATACATTTAAGGCACATCAATATAATATAATTGCCCTTACAGGTTGAAAATAAACAACACAATTTCTTCTCATCAAACTTTATTTTTCATTTGTTAAGTTTCATAAGTAAATATGGAGGTATGTATTATAAATATGGTTATGGTTAACCATACACGTAACTAATAATGAAAAATATACACGTAGAAGAAAAAGTAATAAAAGCAATTGGGTAGCTACATATGTATAACATATCGTGCGCTGTCGAGTGAATTCTGACACCTTTGCTTTCGAATATGATAACATTCCGACACGTTAACCCAGCGACATTAACCTTTTCAACTTTTTGACTGATCGTAATAATAATGGAAATTTATTCATTGCCTTTTATAATTTGATATTCTTGCTCAATACTGTATTTCCTGACTGACTGTTATTTTATTCCAAACATGATTACAAAACGACTTATAGTGACACCTGTCTTTATTTAGTTTATATTATAGTTCAGATTTTTCTTATTATCAAGACACTCCACAGTAACTAAGCAAACTAATTAAACGAACTAATTGGGTAGTCACTTTTCAACTCCTAAGTAGCAAGTAAAATAAAACAACCAGTTACAAGTCGTCTCGACAAGTCATCCAACTCAATTTGCGTTGATTAAAATCCAGAATGTTTGTCTTGGTAAGAAGGTAAATGTTCGTTCTTAGATAGAGTCAACATGCGACGCATATATCCTCCGAGTTGATTTACAAAACAAACTCATCTGTTCCAACCAATGGGGGTTTGTACAGGCGGAAGTGGAGTAAACATGGTGAATCATATCGTATGACAACCTAACAACAGGTTGTTTTCGTGAAGAATAAGAAAATGTGTATAAGAAATTATGTATCTGTACTTACTTGAAATATCGGCACTCGTAAGGAGTTAATGAGTGACATAAACCCCTTGTGTGAATAGGAAATGCAAAAATAAAATATTATTTACGAAGTTATGAACCAGCAAAACTCATAATTGGTAAAAATGGCACTATTAAACTTTTTGTAACAACAAAAGCTTTGTACACGTAAAATAAACAACAAAATAAATAACACTCAACATATTCAAACGTTCAAACGACTCAATTCAAACGGTTCGAACCCACATCCATCCGATATTAAAATGTATCCCTTTACGATATAATCTCTTGTGTTTGCATTGACTGGGCAAACATATCGGGGCGGAAATATTATTTATATTCGGAACAAATTGAGATACAACATCGCAGTATTGAAGTTCCGGCTATTTGCCGACCATAGTTCTTGTGCAAGATAAGTAGGAAAGGAATAGCTGTATTTGATTTGAAATGTATTAGGAGGCAATTTTTATTTACTTACTTTTATTTTATTTTATTTAATTACTCATAACAAATAATCTTATATGAATTCATACAATACTACGATTATTAAGGGCATACAATACCTCTATACTTAAATAAACACCTTACACAAAAAACATTATTGTTACTCATAATTCAAATTCTGCTATACATACGTATTTCACAAGTTCCTGTCAGATCTCATGACTATGAAGGATTATTGCAATAGATATTATCGTTCCCCGAAAGCTAAACTTGTGGGAACCATCATCCGAATTCAGGGCGTTAATGGTAACAAAACTAGGGCAATTCCGTGTTATTTACGACGGGCGTCGGCGCCTGCTTTTATGGTTTTAACAGTATATTTTTATTGTTTTACGACAAACAGTAACTGCCGGATTATGCTTTTTCCGATTGAGTGACAATCCCCTGAGATTAGTTGGGCCATTTAACATAACCATTGCTGTTTAGCTTTTTGTGTATAAAAATAAGCTTGCTATAAATTTTTGTTGCTTGTTTTTCTTGTACGCGGCACGGGTTATAGAGTAATTGATGTTAGCACTAGAAATTGATACGATTGAAGTAGATATAGATACATTCACAACAACACAATAATACATAACTCATCTAACCCGTTTTCAATTCATTATATAGAAGATATCACAAATTATACTTTTCCAGATCTATGTTAAACATATTTCCAGTTCCATATGATAAGCAAAAGTGAATTATTATGTCATTCGCAAACTTTCTGGTTTTACGATCCTGGAGTAACCGCTCCTCTATTTCATTCATATTCATCATTCATCTCAACTCGTCCTCAAAACAATACACTGTAGCAAAATAATTATTTCAAGCATATTAATTGCAATATAATGTACAAGAAGACACAATACACCTTAACTGAAATGATATATATCATATGTCACGCCATATTACTGCACCTCTTTGAAAATACATTATAATGATCTCAGAACATTGCTAATTGCATGAGACGTTGTCTAATGTAATGTATACTCCTGTTTAACTACGCACCCTTTCATCAATTTTCGCTTTAATAACGCCACCTAGTAGTGCATGATTATCATTTGTGATTAATATCATGTCTTGACAGTTTCCTCACATAACTTTGAATCGTTAAGAAAATACATACATTTCAATAATATCCGCTGTAGGGAATTAGGCGTAATGTTATATTTGTATGCAAGTAAAATACATGTATATAGTCAAGTCCTTCTATTTGTTTCGGACACAAAATCAGTATATTCTCAGTCACCTTAAGCATTAATAAACGCTTTACAATAGATTGTTAAATAATTATAATACATTAATTCACTTAAAATTTTACATATACATTCACTATAAACTAAGACCATATAACTATGTAGTACAAAAAAACAACCATTAATCTATAGTATTAATACACTAAGAAAGGACTAAGCTGTATAAATATAAGCTTTACAGCAAAAAAATCGCATATACTTTTGTAACGTAATAAAACTAATCTTTTAAAAATCTCTACCAAATGAATTAACGAGCTATCCAATAGCGGGGTGGCTGCGATGGAATAAATTATTTTTAAGCACAAGTCCACCCTCGCAGCCTGAGGCACTTCATTGATTTTGAATCGGTACTAGGTTCGCGATAAAAGGTTGTCTATGAGGCGCGTAAAATTCTGTATTGCTTAGATATCAAATATTAGAGCTTTGCTAAGAATAGATATGATAAAATTTGAATAGAAATGATTGGTGTTTTCACATTCCTTAGACCATGGACAAGATGATTTATATCCTTTGGGCATTGAGTACCAATGCACAATAAGCATAATTAATAAAAGATAAAATAGCACGCACTTCTTATAATTGTTAGTCGTATCTACTAATTTATATATTCTTTTCATTTGTACAACTGTGCGAAGAACATTTTCATATTATCAATTAAGTACGTGAGGTAGGTTTACTTACCAAAACATAAAGTCGAATACATAATTAAGATTGAAGTTGAAAGACTCCTCCAGAGTTTGTTCATAGCAAAAGCATAATAATGAAACTTAGCAGTCTCTTGAACACTAGATATTCCTAATTAGTCCCACTATACTATGAGCATGAACTGTCTCGGCCGCGCCAGTAATAATGTAAAACAGTGTGCCTTGGAGAATCGCGTTCATTAGTTCTATCATTCCCTGCATATTTAATTAATTAACATCAGTACCTTTCATTTAGTAAAAGGTCTCTGTTATGGTAGTGCAAGAATTACTCGAGTTGAATACATTGGTTAGTTACTTACGTTTTAAAGTAACATTGTGTAAAGAATGATGATTGGATACATACCTGTAAACAAACAAAAATAATGTTAATAAAAATAATTAATTAATAACATTTTTTCCTGTACCTAAATAAAACACAATGAAGTTTACATCATACAAATGCAATAAAGTGCAACGCCTTCAAATTTATGGGTAGCAGTAATTTAAGCAATGTGATAATTTGCTACTCATATAACAACAGGCGTCTCTTACATGTTACATAATTTCGGAAGAAATAAATTTGTTAAGAACTAAGAACAATACAGGAACTTTAACAAAAAGAAATTAAACAAAACTTTCCAGACTTCTTTTACATCTTTTAACTTATCGTAGGCCTGCCCAGACTAGCAAATAGCAGGAAAAAAGATGTTCCACGTCGCGTCGCCGGCCATTAAACGTCTTAATTTGCGTTTAATTACGACCTTTTTTATTACTAATTGGGACCAAATGGTAATAAAGTCGAATTCGTTAATTTATCTTCAATTAATTAATAGGACAGTATATAGCAAAATTTCTGACTGTAGTAGTTCTTGACAATTCTTAATACATGTCAAAATTCTCACTCGTACATATTATTATCGGAGACTAAATATTTATTTTTATTTTCATAAATTAAAAATTACTACCGAAGAATATGTTTGTATTTCTCCATTTCTTACGTATACGTCGGTTATATTATTGCAATATTATTGTGATTAAGTAGTTAAGAAATTTATCGTTACACCTCTCCTTTATTTAGAGAGCCAATTTCACGCAAGTACTAAACTGCTAGTAAAGACTTTACTTAGGGATTGCGAACAAGTCAAAGTTTCAGAGTACTTAGCTTGGCATGCTGTTAGACGTACGTACTCCAGCCTAATTTGACTCGCAAACCCTCATTAAGTGTTCTGAATACATTTTGGTCGAGTGAGTAAGTACTCTCGTAAGAACATTATGAAAGTAGTAAAAAGGAAAAAACTCTTTGTTGTAGAGTACGGAGTTATAATTATAATAAGTTATTATAGAAAATTTTCATTTATGTTACAGGCCTTATTATTATTGTTAATCATACGCATAGTGCTAAATGAATATTAGATTTTACGTGATATTTATTAGAATAAGTATACCGGATCTGAGAACCATCACAAACACAATTTAGATAACAACTTCATGATCATAAGCTTATAGGAACCAATTTAAATTATTTTTTGCCCCATGTCACTCGTATCAATTTCAGATGAACTTAATCCTTCCTTAATATTAGAATACAGTCCTTAAAAGGTCTGCGTTAACGTCTCGTTAAGTGTTTTGAGACATGTCTGGAGACTTCCTTTTAAGTCAACGCAATTAATTCACAAAAGCAGCTAAGCTCTGATTAGTCAGATTTGCGTCAATTAGACTGTAGAAGTGTTAACAGCATTGGTATAGTTTGTGTACCTATTGAAATATACACAGCATTCGATAATCTTAATTATCATGGTTTCGGATACTATTATGTTGCGTCCGGGAGTTGCATTCGGGGATTACAGGTTCGATTCCTTGTACAAACAGATTAAAGAACAACTTTTCCTCTTCTTTCCAAATTGAGAGTTGTTGACAGAGTGACTGTATCCATATTAAGAATAATTATTTTCTATTATACGTTGACATCCTTAGTACAACTCTTAAAATGTACTTAGCAAGGACCTCATAGCTATGGGAATTGAAAACAATAGAAAATACACTCATGACTATTCCAAGTTGTTAATTATAGAACTATGCCACGTCGTTATAAGCACAGGGTTGTTTAATTAATTTAGCCCACACGTCTCTCGGGTCATCTTCTTACAGACAAACAACTAGGAACTAAAGGCACTTCTGACAATCCAATTATTTAGACAATTAAACAAGGTCCCGGGGACGGTGAGAGCTTAGACTTTCATAGACTTACCTGGCTAGGAGCACTCAAATTAGAAGCCAGCGTTTGAGAGATGTAAATTACTTTATAAAGGAGCGTTTTGGAAATTCTCTTTGTTATGTTGCAGTTGAGTCTTCAAGCTAATGGCTATGTTAAATTTTATTCGCAGAAATGTTGCGATGTTATAAAGAAAAGATACGTAATTTTTTTACAGTATATATGGTTATATGTGTTATCATATTATATAAAAATATGGCGTTAAAATATTAAATCTCTGTTTGCGGGGAATTCATTACACGTCAGAGCCATACAGTAATGCAAAGCGTGAGAATCAATACTGTTATTTAAACTGAATTCATTCCAAGTTACGTCTATTATACTTTACAATAGTTCAGAAGACTTCTTTTTATTTAAACAACTCATTTTATTAAACAAATGTGCTTGACGACTAGATTGTTGATGTATAACAATAAAGCTATCAGCATACGAGATCCATCGCGTTGGCGTTTGCATGAAAATATCGTTCGAAAAATGAATGTTTCCCTTATCTGAAATTGAACGAGCTTTTTAAAGAGCATTCGTTTTGATGAGAATGAAATTCGAGATTCGACTTGTTTAGACATGTTGGTACATGTAATGCAAGTCGATAAAGAGATATGTAAATTTAAGATTTATCATAATTTTATCAGAAACGCAACCGTCACAATAAAAATAAAATCAAAAGGATATTCTCTTTCTTAGAAAAAAAAAGGTAATTTACAAAAGGATATTCTGCCAAAGGACATAATATGTTAGAATATAATATAGTATAAAGTAACATAACGAAAACATTTCGAATTGATGATCTAATTCATAAACAATTTCCTTAGATCAGTTTATTTTTAGATATGATAGCATATACCGAATCGTGGTAGCATATTACATAAACCTGATATCTAATACAAATATATACCCATGACTTGATATATAAAAGTAATGGATGGCAATTTTAACTAACTAATGCTAACTAACTAAAGCCGAGTGTGTATGAAGAGCTGTATGAGTGTTAATGAAGCGAAAGTGATCTGTCCGGATCGGGACAAATCGGAATCCGTGATCTCTGCCTACCCCTCTGTAAGGAATCAGGCTTGATGTGTATTTATATAATTATTATTATACCAATACAAGTTTAAGTCCTAGTTTTTATTTCCAATAATCCATCTTTGAATATATTACACATATTTTCAATAATTTCAAGGAAATGTCAATAACAATGAATCAGTTTATTTTAATCACCGTGAACGAGATCTTGTTGACATATTAGAATCTAATTGACATGCACACGTTCATCACAAATCCGTTAACATACACTCTAGCACAGAAGTCCTTCATCATGGATTTACATACATTTATAGTACAGCTTATAGTGTCAAGCTTTATAAGTTTGTACTAGAGTTTAATAATGATATGATACTTATATTAGTTTTATTAATTTAATTTAATTTATTTTATTTTAATAATTAGTGTATATTAATGACATATTTTTTTCATAAAAAATGTTTTTTTTTTTAACTTTCAATAAGTGATTTTATGATCCTTATATTGAATAAAAAGATTTTCATTTAATTTCATTTATTTCTTTATTTAAAATGGCCTATCTGAACACTATTTTAGTGTGGTGCCGATTTGTTAGTTCTTATCAAGTTCCGTAAACCATTATATTGTAAAAGGGTGACGTTAGCAGTATCCTTAACCACAATGTAAGTATGCGGAATTGTTTGGACATCAATTTCCTTGATCTATACCTCTTTGAAGGCAGACTAACGTGTTATGTATGGCTATATAACTTTTCACACAATTGCGTGGAGTGCGAATAAAGCACGTATACTTAATTCAAGCCACACCAGTCCAGCAGTGTGTAGATCTGGAGATTACGTAGGTCTAAATGGAGTGCGTGGGTGACTGCATTCGTCCTGTCGCCATGGGATGCGATTGCACTGACGAGATAAAGTTTAACTGCTTTGGAATTACATGTATTATTTCTTTAATTTAAGCAACGAAGCGACCCGTGGGTTTGGTAATTAATAATGTAATTCCTAGTAACATATTCCTAATTTTTTATTGGCAGTTAGCGACAATACAGTCCCGTGATAGTTTTACACGTAAAAAGGTAACCTACATACCTAAGGTATCATAACTAGCCGTATGTGCCTCGTAATAACAATTAAAGTGTAAGAACTAAATAATACGTTTAATATCATAAAACAATTAAAGAATATTAGATCTGTCCTATAGTTCTGTAGGAATCGGTTCTGTAGGAATATATATAATTGTGACTCGAATTATAAATACAGGTTCCGCAATTGAAAATGTCTGATGATAGTACAGTAAATAAAACATAAATAGGAACCGATGAGTTTTCAGCCTGTCGCCAATATCAGAATAATGCTGTACAAATCCTACATACATGAACTTATACATCTCAAGCTGTTGAACTCTGACTATTGCGGCTCAGTGAATCGGCCCCTGATCCTGTTGGTGATCCCGTCGCCCCATGCATATGCACTAAGTAACAACGCTAAGTTATGGACAGTGAAAGCTTCACATTCTGCTGCATGTAAATGTTTCTTGAGGTACGCTTATATGTATAAATTGTATATAATTTTGGTAGTACTATGGTGATGTCTGATCTATGTAAGTGGATTATTTACTGTACTATATATAATAGCCTAGTAAAAAACATTAATAATGGTTTAAATTTCAGCATCAAATGTGTAATTTTAGCTTAATGCTCACTAGTATTTTCTTAATAAATAATATTTTAAACACATATTCAATGCAAACGTAGTTAAAATATGCAAATAACATTACATTTTTACTATATAGCAGTGAAATATTCAGAATATTCGATATCTCTTCATGAATAATTTGATTCAGCTACTTACACCGATAAAAATATTTCCATGTTACATTTGAATATGTGCTCGCTGAATATGCGCTCTAAAGACGCCTTAATAACCTACGATATTAACTAAACTTGACAGTAACTTGTATATAAGCATAGTTTGAAAGCAATCTCCATAGTTAGCGATCGCATCAATAGTGCATTCCAGAGTTAAGCACTAACTTTGCCTTCAAATATGAGGGGTTGGACGTCCATAGTGAAATTCCAGCCAATATTCAATAGAAATGCCAGACATACTAGTACATCATGTATCTATAGACATGTTAATAGATTGCCTGGATACTAACTTTCATCAAACAATTGATACGCATACATTAAATTTAATGGAATATGAGTGCATCCTTAATAGTACATATCCGCCAAATTCTCATACGTTCTTAATGCTCAAACTTTAAAATACTCCGAAAGAGTTGATTTCTAAAATATACGAGTACTCGGTACGGTGAATCCTTGAACCATGGATGAATCACATTTTTTTTGATTTGTAAAATTAGACGTTAGCTATCAGTCTCTGATTAAGTTATTATTATAATGTAGGTACGCCAGAACTTACGTGAATTCATTGATTTATATCACAAATATTCCATCCACTAATTCAGATTTAACGATTCGTAAATGCTTGCTAATAATATTCTTGTTAAAATTTTCAAAAGTTAATATTTATGTAGTTAAGTTTGAATTATTTAAACAAAGGAAAGTCAAGCCTAATAAACACATATAATTATTTTGATCAGTAGCTCTCATTAACTGATCCTAAATCACGAATCAGTCGTTATAACCCCTATCAGACTTCGTATCACAATATAGCAATAACTGTTGTCGACGTTCGCTGTTGTGAACCGTGACAGCGATTGGCTTCGCTTCATGGCTCGTATGTTGAGGGCACGAGCGTCACTCCCAACACCATTCAAGGCATTAAAGATCCTATATTTCAATTTATTTTGATCAGACGTATTATATTGGACATCCGAAGAGAGATTGGGAACAAACTATCGACGCACCAAGCCTCTTGCTACCATTTTTTCCTAGTGTTTGAAGATTAAAACTTAAGTTAAGTCGTCTAGTAACTTTTATTCCCCTGATTCATGTATGCGTATAGTTATATAATAAATGGTACTGTGAGACATTTGAATCAATCAAGTATTTCAGGTTAATAGAACATTCAACAGCGTTACTAAAAAGGACAAATTAATAAAAGTTAAAATATATCGTTTACTTTACATTACACGCTTCATCTTGAAATCTATAACAGCCATAAATCAACCCTACACATTGAGTGCTTCTATAAATTACACGCTAGTCCTTGAGTTAAATCACAGGCTTCGAAGTTTGAGTAATTTCAATGCAAATTCTCACAATAGTCTTCTGTGACTGCTGAATGCAATTGGCAAAGTAGGTCAACTCAAATATTAGGCGGTGCCTTATCATTGGGCCAGCTGTATAAGCATAGTTATTCGCAATAATTGGCAATGGGTTGGCCAATCTCATGAATAGTAATAAAATGTGGACGAATATTGTTTGACTTGAACTTCGCGTGGGTCGAAACGGATTTACCTATAGATACTGATTTATATCTTTATGCCACTGAATTATTTATGCTATTTCGTGAATTGCATACATTATAAACACTTTAGTGTCCTTCATTAAACCCAAACAGTCTAAATATGTAAGGTACTAAAATACATACCTACAGATCACATCTCTACAGATGCATTGGAAGATATCATGGATTACTCTCGATGCTGACTAATAAGTTGTGCTTCATTAAAATCCACAAACCTCCTTACACACACTCGATTGTTAATGGTAATGCCAGAACAAAGTTTTTTGCTGTACGTCATCTGTCTATCTGGTAAGAATTTATTGAAATAGTGTAGTCTAAACTTCAGAATTTTAGACGTTCAAAGCAAGATAAGCCTCGGTTATGAATCTCCTTATTCATTACCACTGCTCCACTCTAAGCTAAGGGTGGATTCAAACTTTCCTCATAACGTGAGAGATCGCGTGACTAACAGTGCTTTCGAAACTTGAGCAATTCATATAAATAAACATGAATGAAGCTCTTCTAGAGAACCACTTAGGGATTTGCCTATATTGTTCGTGGAAGTCATTTTTCAGAAAAGTATAGACACTAAATAAAGCTAATCAAGTGGATAGAAAATTGCTTCTGTGATAAATATTGTTGTGTAGTTAAATGTAGTTAAAATTGTCAGTGTTACCTAACGATCTTTTGGAAATAAATTAAGAAAAATATATACATAGATAAACTTGATTATATTTCGTAGTGTCATTACTTAATTTGCCATCATCACAGTCAAAGGAAAACGTTATCATAATTATTAAATAGGACTTTCCGTAAGTTGGTGATTATTTATGTAATACCATGTGTATAGGTGCTATGTACTTTTTTTTAAGCATAAAATAATAACTAGTGCAGTTTCTGTCTAACTAAGCGAAAATGAATTGCTAAATAAATACCAAAATAAGCTCAGTTGCCACTTAAATATATACTTTAAGACCATTCCACGCTACGACATGAATGAATGACATATACCGCAGCCACAGTATTTCAGTGTTGAACAGTTTGTAACAAATGTCTCCAAGAACAACCGTGTCTCAGACACAATAAAACTGAAGTGAAACGAAACGGTGCAACTCTTAAGAGATATATAACCAATGTTGTCTCCCAAAGGGATTAAACGTGGTGTGCCTATATGAAGAAATCATTTTCAATGCACTGTATGGACTGTCTTTAATAAATAAAAAGCTATGATTTCGAAGATTTTAGAAATATCAGGTTAAATATAGTAGCAAAATTATATACATAAATATACGTAGTAATAATAGCAATCCCATTCAAGTAGTTGAAAAAATTACCTAAAAAAAGATTTCTTAGATAACAAATATAAAAAATTTCATAAAATACAGGTTATTCTTTCAGGATTTAACGACAAAGGAAATGCTATAAAAAGACAAAGCCCATTTCTTAAATTCCAATCAGAACAATCGCTTGAGTCTGCCTCAAGGTATCTGTTATCTCTATGAAGTATTTTTTCAAATTAAAATCTACTTAATTTGTTGGTTTTCATGAAGAATACTATTTTTCGTTTCGTTCGTTAATAATTTAAGCCGATTAACAATATAGTGTTGCATTCATCATATGCTATTACATAATAAGTTACCATGAAAAAAGGAGTAATAAACCTATATCATTCTTGATAAGCTTCATTTATTGCAAAATTTAAACTTAACTATTATTTCATAAATATAATTAAAAAGTTTGTTATTTTACGCTGACATTCTCTAAAATAATTCCAATAATAAAAGCAAAGCATTCATTCTTCAAATCACAATTCATAATTGTTCACACATGAATAGTCGTAATCATAACACATTTTACATGTTTTTTGCTTAATCTAAATTCTTATTGCATGTTCGTGCAAATGTGTTGCTGAATTTGCTTCCTTTGTTGCTAGGTTTTTTTATCAACAACTTTTGTGAATTGATGTCCAAACATACGTATATTGTTCTGTGAGTTTTATTCATTAAAACTAATCATTTAAAAGATATAAATTCCAATAGAACTTAGTTATTATAATATGTGATATGCCAGAAATGCACTGTTTATATTATAATATGTAAGGTAGTTTGTCTGGATAAAATATATTAAATTCATATATGACATAGAGACAACTCGGTCACATTGTGTTCTTTATATTTCAAAGTAAACGCATACATATATATTTCATGTAATAAGTAAATATTTTTAATAAGTAAATTATTTTGAAAAACTTCCACGTAATGTAGTTATTAAATGATGTTTCAGAACGTGCATACAGTGTTCGCACTTTACAGACATTAATTTTTAGACATTTTCATTTCTTTCATCAATCAATATAATTTTTGATAATCGTATTTAAATTTAATCCAAACAATGAAAACGTACTCTTAGCACAAGAAAGTGTTTCAGTAGCATTTCTCCAGTTCTAAAAAACATCGGCAGTGCACCGGCAAAGTTTTAATGGACTGTTGGCAGATAAACTCCTGTTACCGCTATTTGCGGACCACTTCTGCAACATCTGGGAGGCGCCTTAATTATGCCTCGCTACACTTTAATACTGGCCAGAGAGGAAACTACTGAACAATGTTTTAATGTTATATTATATAGTTTTTTACTATGACCTGTTATGTTATTCACTGACTTTGAATCTAAATGTGAACAACGAAAGATTGTTTAGCTGTAATGAAAATTTTATGTCCGCCTTTATTAGTGATGGAGATGACTGTCGGGTGAAATGTGCCCTTCGAGTGATTAATACCATTTACAAAGACCAAGGTTGAAAGAAGAAGGTTGTGCTCGCTTATTTTGATATTATATTCGATATAATTCGGCAAAAGGTGAGTTGAAGATAGAATTATATAAAATTTATAGAAAGATGTAATAGGGAACCTGTTAAGAAATCCAGACTCAGTATTCAGGTTTTAAGCTACTCTGCTGGGTTCATTGTAGGTCTTACATTAACATTTATTATGTAGATACATAAATTACCGCTAATCTAAGCACATAAACGATAATACTGACTACTCTTACATTAAAATCTTTGCTTAGTTTGCATGCAACAAAGTAGCATTCAAATGCAAGACACGACAAAGTTAAGATCTCAATAAGTTCTTTGTCAGCTTATGGTAATTAAACTAAATACACTGTGTCATTCAAAATGTAAGCTACCGGAAAAAGAACAACCGCTATACATCACGTCAATCTTAATTTAGGAGAGCGGACAGAAATCATGGATCCTAAGTTTCATTATATAAAAATACGACGTTATAATGTTACGAAAACTAAAATTTTCCAACAAATGTATAATAGAAATAGTTCCATACTAATGACGTCTGTTACCTTACAGAGAGGTAGGCAGTGACTACGGATCCCCACTAACCCGATCCTGACAAATTACTTTCGCTTCATTGACACTCCAACACTTATACTCAGAGAACTAGAATACAAAAATGTATACTAAATAATTTTAAACGATAAATTACTAAAGCCAGCTTCAGTACGGATCAGTTTATGATTACCTTTATAACGATATCTTCGGAATAGCAATGCACGATAAGAGTTTGATTCGATATAAATCTCCTTATCAGCTGGCTTATCTGTGCGAATCTGTTTTATCAAGTCAACGACCCTTACCGTTTTTTTTTCTTTATAATTTCTAAATGAGACGTAGTGAGTATGTGTTTATTTAATCCTCATTAAAGGACACTCCACGACTGATAAATAGGTTTAAAATAATTGTCAAGCAAAGCCAACAACTTACGATTTGGAAATATTTTGTATTTGTTGAAAATCTACAAAGTTACTGGTCATATAATAACAATTCTGCTTTTACTTAACTGTCACGACATTCCAAAAATAATACTTATAACATATTTTTTAGTTTTAAACAGATTACTGTTTGATGCAATCAGTGTTGAATAATTACAATCCACAATGATCTTCATGCTAATTTAGACAGTTAAAACAGTAAAAGTTTGCATAAAATATTCAACTCACTTGACCGAGTGGCAATTAAGTTTATATTTGGTGAAAAAGGAACATGTTCTCGAGTTGAATCACACTCCGAGCGCAGTGGAGCGGAAATGCCAGGCGCTGCTTGGACTTGCTTTATTGGATTAAAGAGTTCTTATTTAGTGGCATCCTTATATTGCCGCTATTACGTTTATTGGTAGTATTTAGAGACAACGATGAATCCAACACGAATGGAACGGAGGTAATTGGGTGTTTAGTTAGGAATATAAATGTTTGAGGACATTCTGTATACCTGATACATTATCTCATATTCATCAGGTATACAGAATGTCGCGTATCCCGCATATCTCATATCTGATACATTATAACGTTTTTTTCAGGGTACCTAAAAAGATATTTTGCTTTAAATACGTAGAAATTGACAATTTCTCATTTTCCAATAAGCAATATTATGAAAGAAATTTTACAAAAGCTTAATTTCTAAAGTGTTTGTCTATTCCTAGATGCTTATTACCAATACTTTCACAGATAACCTCGTGAAATCTCATCGGAGTACCTACCCACCTTTCATTTCCGCGAAACGTGAGCTTTCCTTAGCACCATGTCAGCTGATTAGCAGGAACCGTATAAATGGAGAGTGATTTATAAAATTTTCGACGCCCGCCGTCGAAACGTGGAAGTGAGCTCGGCTTATGCAAGATCAGGCGTCGACTGTTTGTTTACAAAGCAAAGATACGGCCAGAAGGATCTACTCAGAAAATCTTACTTATTTATCAACATAATAAGTAAGAAAACTCACAAGGAAATAGGTAATGAGGAAATTAATTAAAAAAAATAGTTGCACAAATACACTCTGAATAAGAAAAAGATCAAGCTAGGGCTAAAATAGACATTACAACCAAATTACCACAAAAGTACCATACAAAAATCACAGAGTCAAAACACAGTTTTGGCGGTAAAATGGTCATAGTTGTTATCATAAAATATATTCTAATTCAATTGGTTTATCAGAATCCTATTTCAAACCATTGATTTGTTTAAATTCATTGATCGAAAAAATTACGAATCCATGTAGATGGTATAATTTATTATAAACAAATTTAAAAGATAACTAATATTTAATGTACCAAGCGCTGGGGGCACGCCAACTGATAAAAGTTGTGGCGGTTAAAAGGTTAATTAATTAATCATTTTATTACATAAAAAATATATTTGCGAATCAAATGTGCCACAATTTCTTGTAGATGCGAACTTGGAAACAATGGTAGCGAAATGAAAATTATATTAGTTCGTACTAGAGTTAACTCTCTGACTGAATCAAACCGTAATGTTTATCTGCGAGATTTATCTGTCTTGATTGTTGTCTGAGATGCAAAGATAAGAGATTGCAAAAGCAGGTCAATTACGGACCTCTATTTATCGAGCTATAAAGGTGAATTATCAGGAGTTCGTGAACTGAAAAAGTTCATGTTTTTAATTTGCATACACACGCGATGAATGCCGCTCTATTTTCATAGTTACGTAATCCTAGTTTTCATTTGCTGGTAAATAGTACGGTTAGATGTAATCAAACATCAAAAAGTTCCGAACGAGGATTGATTGTATTTGAACTCATTAATAGACATTACTAACTTAATGAACTGGTAACCGATCAAAATAGTGCTATGACTAAATACTTATAAATACAAGACGCTCGTTTCTCTATAGAAAGATAGGGATGGATGCAAACATTTATTTATCTTGAATAATGCTATTAAACACAACAAATTGATTGATTGTTTTCATTTAAATTTTAATTACATATCTTGTACAATATTATCGTTGTACTTAACTAATTATTGTGATGTCAGAAACTGCCATTAACATTACATATTCGTCTATATTTAGTCAGTCAATGCTGACTTTCTATCAAAACTTGTCAAAACTTTTGAGCAGGATCACGTCATGTTAATTAAATTTATAAGTAATTTCATCTGTTAGCAAGATTAATTTAAACATAGTTTGCGCTATAAAACTGACATTATGGTATACAATATATTACATATACACTTCATAAACCCAACTAATAAGATAGCACATTTAACTGAAATCATATAGTCACTTGCTGCTTTTTTATTTCATAACGCTTCGTTGAATCTTAATGTCAGGAATCAGTAATTACTAAACTCGAAGAGGATGTTCGTCATTATAGACTTATGGCTTGAAGTAAATGGACTACTCTTTAATAAAATCCCTCTTAGTCTTTAAATTGCTTAGTAACAAATTGCAACAATATCGCAAAAGATATCAGTAATCTGAATAGAGTCTCGGGAATCCAAATCTTTTTGTTATGTTTACATTATTTTTATTTAAGACTTAGTTATTCGGGAACTACGCCTAACAAAAACATAACTTATATTTAAAAAAAAGTTAAGATGGAAAATGAAGAAGAATGCTATCAGTGTCTTGGGAACCCTACCACCCTCTGACAGCGATGATTATAAAGATGTTTTCTATGTAATTTAATTTTTATTTCTACTTTAGGTTTGTAGTTTTAATTCTTTGTATTGTGTATGTTTTTGTGGCTGTAAATAAATAAATATATATATATATAAATAAATGAAGTTCTTTGTAAGAGTAATAATATTGTAATGAAACAATAATTGTAATATTGTATATTTAGCTCAATACTCATTTTATCTCTTACAAAACTCTGTGTCTCGTTGTACTGATCAATCATAGGGAAGCACAATATGTAATTTTATGCAGATATGTCTTACGTTTGTCACGCACATACATTCATATTTTTTCTTGGACATTTCTAATTACCAGTTCCATTGAGAAGAATTCGCTGATTATGCTTTGACCTAGTTAGGTGAACGATTTCTTTGTATTGCATGTCGTTAGGCCATTAGAAACACATGTAGAGCTATGTATGTTTGTTGAATAATAAATGATAACGTTTAATTGTTAGAGAATGTGTACAGGAATATATTGTATTATATATGGATTATGACACAATAAACCCGATATTTCTGCTAATATATGACATAGGGTATATCATTTGTCCAAAGTTCTATCCACCCCGTAAGGGATTGAAGGACGTGAATGTATTTGTATATGTATGTAGATATGGAGGTTAATATGGATTTTTATTGCAAAGTGTTATCCTATTATATTTTTGGCAATATTGTTGTGAATCTTAGTTTCCTACTAGCTAAAGATTCTTTCGAATCTTACATTTTGTACACCTTATCATGCATAATAATAAGGCTGGGTTTTGCTCCCTATTTAATTGTTTGAATTTCTTAAATCTTATCCAAATTTATTGTCATGACAATATGTTGCAAAAACAATCCCTATCGTAAAGTATTTATCAATAAGTCTTCATATATAACAACTGCTACCTCCATGCAGTCGGAAAACTTTGTATCATGCGTGTGATTGACAATGTCTAACAATGGAAACCCCGTGTTTCAGTGCAAGTGAACACGAACAATGATTCCAAAGACATTATAGATGATTCGTAGAATGACTTGTGTATCATTAATTTCTGTGTTGAGAAAACATACATGTCTATGTTTATATGTTTATTTACGCGTGACCACACCCGTTCAAAGGTTTATTTGAAATCGATATATAATGCGGTAAAGTTTCGGTTAGTTATGTTGAGCATTTTGTGTTTAAATTTTGATATAATTATGTATTATATTTTCATGAAAGTAGAGTATTTCTATCAATAGTAATATCAATTGAATATTGCCCACATCTTTTAATATGTAATAGTATTCATGATAATTTTAGACATTATGATAACTGCGTATTAATTATATTAGTTTATCCATGAATGGTTCTAAATTTTTCTATCAATAAAAATTTATGTTATTTTTACAAAAACAATTATATGAGTATACCTTAACAGACGTTTATTTTATCAGTTTATTCAACTTTCTGAAGCGGCCACGGAGGTAATAACAAAGTGCAATTGAGACCAATAAAAATGCAATTTGCTTCATGAATCGGCTCTATGCAGCGCCTTTACCATTTTATGATGACGGGTACTTAAATAGTGTTGTAAATTGATAAACGACAGTCATATTGCAATAGCTAATGGATTTAAAACCTAATTTATGAAATCATTATACTTGTAGGTATAGTTAAAAATATTATTTATGAGTCAATCTGCATAACTTTATTTAAAAATATTGAATAAGATATTTATTGTAAGGTTATTACGAATATTCCTGAATATCCAATGACTCTTGGATCTTTTTGTTTCTAACCTCTTTCGAGAATTATTATTTATACTAGTAGATATTATTAGGTTAGTTATTATTATTAGGCTATAGATGTAAATAATATAAAGTAAAAATAATATGTGTAAATAAATACTTAATAATAATATACTACAAATCTTATATTTTCCTCTTTAGTGACACGGGCTGTACGTATTTGTACATATATGTAAGTAATAAACACTGACATCAGTTTACAACATTGTAGAAACAAGAACAGCCATTCAGCCATTACCCTGATTAAAAGATAGGAGCTCGATAGTGAATGAATTGACGACATTATTCCGTGTCATTAACAGTGTGTCGTTTGACCTCCTTTTTACGATTGTATGATAAAGCTCTATGGGACTGTCCTATTAACCTTCGATTGAAGAACACAATGCGTGGAGTACAAAATGAAGTATATGGAATGATGGGTAGTTGAATTGACTATGGGAATATGGGGATAATAACCAAAGTTTAGTTTTAATATAATATATGGATTAACTGTTCTATTGATTTATTAGTTAATGATAAACGAATCTTAATTCATTTATTAGTTTTAATAGCTACAATGCGATGCTGGTTTTGCTGTCCTTCGCTGGTGTCCATGAGTGCTAAGTGATTAATACTTGCCAATAACTCTAAATGGAAATAAGCGTGAATCGTATGTAGGTATACGCATTTAGTTACTTGTTCATCCTGTATAACAGTTCATTGACATTGATTCTATTACTCATAAGGTGAATAATGATAAAATGTTATTACTTGACAACGAATGCACTTTAAACTACAATAATAACAATTGTAGTAAAAACAGTATTCTACATCGCAGCGATGTTAATTGCCTGATATTTTACTATAAATAAACTTACATTTACTCAAACTTTGACGAGCTCTATGGGAGTCTATAAAGCTAAACCATTTTAATAGGATTCGATAAATGGGACTCCGTGATCTTGGTTTACCCCTCGCTTACGAGACGGGCATGATCTCTACGTATGTATAAATTAAACCAACCTGTTATACAGATGTCGCCGCCTTCTCAAGTGCTTGGTAACAGCTCTTCTCCTGTCCTCACTGGCAGCTGTCAGCTCCAGATTCCTGGCCTCCACATTTCTGGCACTTTCCAGCAGTATTGCTGTGTACTTAGTTATGCTCAACATTGTGACGTCACGAAACAAAACACTGAATAACTTGCACTGATACTTCGATTATTTATTCCACTGTCACATTCCTATGTTTTCTGTAGACACAAATATTTCGTATATTTTCTTCTACACACTGATCTATAAGCTTTAAATAATGGAATTAAGTTTGTAGAATGTCAAGTAGAATTATGTGGTAAAATGTGGGTTCGATACGCCTATAAATAAACAATCGAATATCTAAGATGGATATGCAATACTGACGACTTTATAAAAGATAATGGTTGTTAGGTTTGCTATATTTATGTTGTATCTTACAATAAGCAGTCAACCTACCGGATACACAGTGACTGGCCACCTACGAACTTGTGATTACTGCGAAGTGATACTAAAAAACGTTATGACTAACAGACATGATGAAGGAGGGTGTATATTAAAAGTATCCATAACTTCTATCTATAAGTATGCGTTAAAGTACGGATTCTTACTGAATGAAATGTTCTACAGTTGTATTATTTGAATAAAAAGTATTCATTATCTTACACTACAGTTATTTTTTTCAATCGAAATAATAAAAGCCGTAAGTATCTAGTATCAAATCTTCACATACTTAAGAATGATAAGAATAACGCCAACAGCTGTTTTATTTTAAATTCTCAAGAAACAGAACATAACTTGCAGTGTATCCAGTAATCGTTTAGCTCAAGGCTCCGAGTAGTAGGAAGTTCAGATATCTACAAGTAAACAATATTCGCTGTAGGGTAAATTACTTCGTTTTTATGCCACCGTAAAGTGCAGACCTTTAAGATGCTATTGTCAGACAACAAACCGAGTTTTACAGAGGTCATTGTGCTCCATTTGTTCAGAGAATTGGTGCAATTTTTGTATACATTACGTTTACATATACGTTTTATTTACAAATTTGTTTTAAATATATATTAACGCCTCTGCATCCCCAACGGGCCATAACTATCTGAGAAGATCCTGACAAATCTCTCTTGCTTCACTCACACTCATTACCCTTCTCATACAAACTCTTCTGTTCCTCACACTACACCTACCTTGCGAAGAATGTCTCCAATAGATATAGATCTTATTTACAATCGATATAGTACAATCAAGTAAAATACAAAAGTGTAATACAATGGAGTCTTATTAATTAAATTTATTTTTCTGTTTTAATCTTGGAATTTAATAGGTTAATACAAGCATTCCACGTGTCTGTTCAAGTACTGAATTTCATAAAAAAATATAGTTCAGATATACTTTATGCGTAGTCTAAACCAAAACCCACGACCATACATTCCAAACTGCATACATGAACCAATACGCCCTAGGGTTCATAATTGCACATAAATATTCATTAAAATGTATATTTTACTGCCAGAAGATAATTGGTGCACTGTGCAATAGAGGAAGTCTTTCGATCCACTTTGAGTTCAACTTAAATCAATTTATCTCCGTCATAAAAGCGATAAATAAATTGGATTTACGAAGGATCTACAAGGATTTACAGTCACCAGAGTCAACTAATTTACTTTCAAGTGTTCATAGACTAGGATCCTTACGCATATACTTCGTTTCTGTTCAAGATAGACCGCTATCATACCACTGATAAATGTAAAATCATTATATAAATATCACTATAGTAAATCTATGCAACTCCATACACTAATTTGTGGTTACAATTTATATTATAGCATCTAATATCTTATATATATATATATATATATATTGCATAATTCCTAATTAAAATAGTTTCACTAAAAAACACACCTGCGTCCTAAAAAAGGTTGCATATTTTAATAACTTTAGCACAAGCAGTATATCAAAAAAGTCATAAATCTTAATAGTAAAAGCTGTTACATCATGTTTACCTCAAACATTTACAGAGCTAGTAATCGCTTTTGAGATTGCAAGACACTCGAAGCAAGTTGCGTGCGTCTAACGAAATTTCCGTTTTATCTCATACGGGCTTAGATAAGGTGCTTCAATTCGACTGTTTGCCATCACGTCATATGTGGTAGCATGTGGAACCATAAATCCTTTTTCATACAATCTCTCACATTCTTTTTTACTGTGTCAACGGCCTTTAAGTGGAAACTAAACTCACGTCAAGGTCTTGGAAACTGCAATATGTGATATTGGTATAAAAAGTACGTTAATTTTTGTTTAATCATAAATTAAAACATTACCTCAAAATTTAACAAAAAATTTAATGACAATAATGTGAATAAATTACGAGTATGTATAAAGCTAATTATCATTAGTTAGTTGTATACAACATTTCATACATAGATCTATCTATCATAGACTATCGAATGACTTATTACTTAACGTACAGAATTCAGCTTCACTGCCCACTTACAAGAATTTCAATGGCTATAACAATGGAAATGCTTATGTATCATTGTGATTTAATTAAACACGTTAAGAGCATTTAATTGTCTCACGTATATGTCAGTTACAATAACTTCTTGACAGTTGTTTATCGGAATAATATCAATTTGAATTTTTATAGTTGAGTTCGTGATTTCAGCTGATAGTACATTAAAAAAGTAAAATGTAATAATTACAGTAAAGTAATTATTCTATGTATTTTTACTGCAACCGATAAAGATAAAGTAATGCACGCTGTTTACGGAAAGACTGTAGATCGTGTTTCTGTTGTCACGTTAACATTTATTTTCTCACCTTTTAAACACATAATTCTTAATTCGTGACATTTCCATGTTTGTGGAGCTATAAATTACTATGTAAATACGACATTTATCAGACCACAAAGAATGTCACATTGTTCTATAAATGCTTACAGGTTGATTGGTTTAATTATTGGAAATTGGTTGCGCGGGTGCTTTTTATCAGAAATCTTACGACGTGTTTTCACGCATGCTGTAAGGTAGGTAAAGAAGTACTTATTTGAAATATTGTACCTTTAAAGCTAGCAGAAATTATGAATTTAGTAAAGAAAAAACCGGGACTTTGTGATATCTGCATATTCATGTACAACTAAGAATCCATAATATATGTACTCGCACGCATGATCTGTATGAATTCTAATAATTTATAGTGTAATTTAAAAATCTATATGTTTTTTTCTATTCATCATGAAAATAAGACTTGGACTGCAAATCATAATACACTGTATCTCATAAACAATATTCTAGATATATCTTAGGCCTTATCGGAAAAAAGTGAAGGCCAGATCAATCACATCATCACAGATAAAGTGAAAGACCTTTTACAGGAAATGTATAAAGATATCTTTATTAAAATCATGGCCAACGTAATTATCACCTTAATAGGCATTAATGATTGGTTCACTCAATAAGCTTTAGTGGTTATTCACCTAGCATAACAACGTATAAAATCACAGTCATTTGTGAACGGCTAAGCAAATACGCCTTGTTAAATCTCGAATACCAAAGACGAAGTTTGAGTATGAGTAATCTTATTAAGGCGATACACAAATCGTAAATAAAAACTTGATGTAACATTCCCAAATACAGCGTGTAACATAATCGTGAGTAATACGATCAACACAATGTGATTGCGTCTGCCATAGCTCTCGGAGGCTTGTGACCACCCAACGAAGATTGAAGGCTTCTATAAGTGATTGTGAGCGAGATAATATCAGGAACCACTTGAATACGATGTGTAATCTTAACGCTTCCGTGAAGGATAAGTAGTAAACATAATCTTATTGAAAATATTTTTGGTAAGGATGAACATCGTGAGGATAAACACCCTACCATACTGATATTAACTATGTCAAAAAGAGTACCTGTAAATGGTTATATGATATTCACCTGTCATCTTATGTACTTGTGATGATGATGAATGATGGGTATAGATTGATCTAAGACCTTCGTAGTGATTCAAAGTTCTGACTATACCATAGCTATGACAATAATTAACTGTCTGTGTGTACGTATGAACAATAGGTGAGACTATGACAGTATTATAAAACTTTACATATTAATGTATAATACAGAAAATATGAGACAATCATGTAGGACATTTTGTTTAATCAAGAATTTGCGTCGGTTACCATTTTAAATACGGTTTTTATTACTTGTAATAATAAGCGCCGAGTTTTATTTCTTTTATCAAACTTTAATCAGCCACCGCATAACCAATGCACCTTTTGCCTTTAAAATATGGTACGCGGGATATTTTAGGAAGATATTTTATCCTGATCTTAGAGAACCAATTCCATACTATAGTGACATCCTCACACCTGGTCCAATATCCTAGATAACAGTACACTATGTACTTCTAATATCACCCTTCTTCAATACTAGGCCTATTCGTTCACTATACTTCATACTTCGTAATACTATATAGAGTATTGTGGATGTACTTGAGTCAGTCAATATTCAAGTAAGACGTAACGACAACATCAATATCAATTTCGGGATGAGTAAGAGGGCAATTGATGGAATGGACATGATGTTAATGACCTAAGTGTTCATCTTTTGGGACAGCTACTGTGATTTGATTGAAACGTTGACTAATACTGCTGTGAGTTGTTGTTGACGTTGATTTGTTGCTAAATTATAATCAGGTGTTTATTGAAGAAAAGAATATTTGTCTCGGTGTCTTACATTTAAATATAAAAGTATGTATTAGGATATGTTTGGATCTTAACTAAGCGAAAATGGTTTGTCAGGATAGAGACAAATGCGTATCCGTAATTTCTGTCCAGGTTTCTGTAGGGAAACGGGCGTCATGGATATGAATGTATTCTACTACGATACATGTCAAAATGTAATTGTTATGAAACAATATGGGTCGATTACTTCTTATTACTGCTTATCAATGACGACGATAACTCTTTGTTTTTCAGTTTCAATTATTTATTTGTATTACCTATATCAATTATTTACTTTCGATATTAGACTGAACTCTGTTCACCTATTTGTATCAACACTAGTACTTATGGTAAATAAATACTGGTATACCAGAAACTTTAACTATTAAATTCGTAAATCACCTTAATTCGATTATATCTATCACACACAACACACTTTTCACTAATGCTATTTAAACCGTAATTTAAGCGAAACTGATGACAAAACTATTGCGTTTCAATCCACAATCCAGTATAAACGCAAGGCAGGCACTTTTTAATGCGATAAATCGTAATTCCAGCGGAATTTCGTAGAGTCGCGCACGCGATCGCTACCCGATGGTCCGATCGGCGCCAGCGATGTCCGCGCACTGACACCGAGTGCCGGCCGCGCACTTCACAGGACCAACTCAATTTGAAATTGGAAACAAGATGCGATTCGTTTGTTTTTTTCTTCTTCCTTGCACAGACCAAAGAGGTTAAGCACCTCTATCAAAAACAAACAAACTCCTTGCTCGTGAATTGCCATTGCGTTTACCGTTTGAATTTTCGAGTTTCAATCGTTGATTAGAGACGAGTTTAAGCTAATTTTAGTAGCAATGTTTTTGCAGCTTCTGTTACAAGGATAAAAAGAAACAAACCTTTTATGGGTACTCAAAAAGGCTCAGACTTTCCGTTTCAAAGGGACCGAGTGGGACAGACAGGTTTAAAAGGAGTAAAGTTAACTGGACATGACCATTTATGGTCTGCGAATCCTCTCGAGTCGTGTTGCAAAAAATGTCAGCAGACAAGGGATACTCATTGCATAGAATAGCCGCTTTGCGTTCCTTTGAAAGTAAAAATAGATCAGATAAAATTAAACGTATCTTTCCATATTAACTCTTTACTGCAGGGACGAATTATTAAGCGTATCAAATTATTTGTTTATTTTGATACTAGTGCTGTTTCAATTTGACAAGAGTACTTACCAGAACGAGATATGCTGTCACTTTAAGAATTTAGTTTCATCTAAAATGAAAGTAAGAGAAAATTGTATTGAAATGTTAGGAAGTAAGTACACGTAGAAACAATAGTGAAGTAACTATTTAATCCTTTTTCATTGTCTTTGCTCATGATAAAAAATTATAGTTCATCTTAGTCTTTTGCTAAATGTGTGAGCTTTGTGAGCCTTTCCTTTGAGAATATTATAGGGCTACATACAATTAATTGGCTATAGGCTAGCAACCATTCGTTATAAATACCACCACAAACACGATGTTAACTTAACCAAGATTCTTTCCACTTCATATAGTTACATAAGCTCTTACTTATATGCATGTATGTTTAACCCGTTAAGCAACCCAACATAATTTCCTTATTCAAATTTTTCATCTATTTTAATCTGACACACAGTTTAATTACATTCCCTACGCTATGAATACAGATGACTGCATTTAGAACGCTTAGCATACTCTTTGAATAAATTATTGCATCATAGTCTAGTAGGTATCAAGACTGGTTCTGATTTACGGGACTGAAGGTGCCTCAAGATAAAGAGCTACTGTACCATGACATAAGCCTGCTATCTGTCAAGATGACGTCTGTTACATGTCAGATGTCATGGGCCTTGACAGGTCGTGAGAAGTTGACAAGTTTTTGACCAACCAAATAAGGTGACCATTCAATTGTTTTTTGCTCTGTATGTAATATGTATAAATAGATAAATGAGTTCATTTGTGGACTGTATATTGTTTATGTTACTTCAAGGTTCAGTCTATATTGAGGATAAGAGACAGGATATGTTTAGACCCCATATCTATGGAATATAATACAATGGACATCCTGAATGTAAAAAAAACTAACTGGTTACCGTTCTCTCTGACACGACGTAGTAGGCGACGAATCTATTAAGCCAGAGAATATTCCAAATGATATCACAATATTCATATATACCCCTAAAGACATTAAAGGAATTGAATGTATATCTCTTAATTTCATAGACAATTAATTATCACTTGGAACAAAACCAAGAATAAAAAGGAACCTTAATTTGCCCTAAATATCTTATGAAATGAAAACGGTTCTTTTGTTCTACTTGAAACTTTTAAATAAGGCTTTGGGACGCCTTCCAGTTATGATTTAATTAAACGTCGGATGAATTATGTTCACTTAATGTTCGTTACTGGTTTCTTTATACGTAATAGCGCAGAAAATTAATAGATCCTACCAAAAAATATTAGATAGTATAAAAAAATTACTCCATAAGAAGAATAATGTAAAGTAGGCATTTTGAAATACCTACCTAAAATAATTTATAAGTACTCAAAATAATTAATAATGGTTAAGTTAAAAAAAATAGATTACTTCTTCTCATATAATATAATTATGTACACATATATATTGATATAGAAATGAGATTTGAACATTCACAGAAAGATACGATGAACAAGCAATTTCTAAGTCACACATACAAGCAATATATGTATTTATGTAAAATATTCTCACTAGTAGCAGGATATTATTTTTATTGAAACTACTTTTATGATAAAGTTCAGATACCACATACAATAACTATTTATTTTTCATCGTTCACAAGATGTTATCTTTTCCTACAAAAGCTCGAGTATTGTGCCCATGTTTTACTTATTTAGTATGTAGTGTGTGTCTGTATAATACAAATTGGCTGAACGTGAACCGTGTGTCCTTTGGAAAACTTCCTGTTTATCCAACAATGGCACAATATGTATTAATCACGGCTGAATTTGAGAAAACATATTTGTTTCTTAATATCGTTTATGGCTTTGGACAGTGGTTTTATGCCACTACTAGTTTCCGGGTAATAAATATTAACTACGTAATGTGCATTATGATGGTTGACAATAAGAATAGCATAGTTATATAAGGATAAAATACTTCACTCATTTGTTTTAGTTATAATAATTGAATTACATATTCTAATAGATTTAATAACTTCGAATGCTGTGTAGAATTATTATAATAAGATAAGGTTCTTAATAATAAACTACCATTTACTAGTCCTGAATCAGCTGAAACTGCTTCACTGTATCTTACAAGTATGCTTCTATACAATTCGCGCGGATGTACAATATAATAAAGCCAATATCGGAGCCTAGAAAATGGAATTCTCATACAGTTGAAGCCAATTCGATTTTAAGATCGAATAAAATTTCGATTGAGTTCCCGTTTCCATGAAATTATATACTGTCGAGCAATCGATAGTTGGAAGACTTTATTGAGGTCTTGAGGTGATTCGGTATTGAATCAACGTTTTTTAAAGGCGATTCACTAACTTGTTTGGTTGTCGTTGAGTAAAAGCAACGCCGACAAAACACATAAAAAAAAGGTCTTAGGTGTATACTGTGTCAATAGTAGTTATAAGGGGTATTGTCTGTATTCAATTTGTTTTAATTTGGTACCATTAAAATAACGATTATTACAAAAAGAGTATATATTTTTGATATTACTAGGTGTAGGCGTGAACTGCTCCGAAATTTACATGTATAAAAGTTACCATCACACAAAATTGCATAATATTGTCTGCTAGCCTTTGCAACTTAAAAACTAGTACTTATAAATTTTCTTCATCATAATAATAATTTTTAAACGTTGAGTATACGCTTGGTTTGAGAATAAACTACTGTGGTATGCCAAGGAGAGCGTGTGAATCAATCATCATATATCAAGTTAAAAAGTAGGTTTTTTTCTGACGATGACATCAGAAATTTATAACATACGTATTAACGATTATTTTTTCAACCTGGGTTACTATTTCAACAATTTGTTAAGATTATTAGAATGGAAATATTTTATTACGACAAAGTACATAACTAGTATATGTTTGTTACCGATGCTTTTTATTGCATTTTACTAATAAGGTTCTGCTTGGAATATAGTATGTTTTACATTTTCAACTATTATACCTGCATATCCAAATAATAACCTGAAGTTTACAACAAATTTAGTATTGTTACTTTAAGACAGTCAGGAAAGAATTACAAATGCAGAACCTTATTTTACACAACAAGATAGTGTAGCCTTTCGCAATTACTCTTTCGAGATCCCATCAAAAACACCTTTTGAACTTAACTCACTGCAAATGGCGTCAGGGAAGTACTTATAGTAGAGTACATCATTACAGACAACCTTTTAATATGACCTAGAGTATGTTGGTATTAAATACTCGTACCTTCTTGTGTGGGCCGTATTTATTTATATCTGTTGTTGTCCAGAGGAGCCGATGATTCAGCGACGTTTATGGCAAGAGGTACCTGAGCGACAGAATACGTATTCAAATTAAGAATGCGTTAACAATATCGACTTTCAACGGGAATGGAATGGAATGTAAGTAGTTGCCTTTTTCAAGCAATGTGTTAGAAGAAGAGAACTTTCCTGACATATTCTATATGATTTTATATAATAGGCTGCTATCTTAAATGTTTCTAATTTCCTTATATCTATGAGTCTAAAGTACAAGCTGAAAGAAATAGTATAAGATATTTTATTCACCCGTTCCGTTATTACAACTTTATTATGTATATACAATGAAGGTACTAAAGGAACCTTTACATATATCTCCAATCGACGTTCTCAGAATGTACTTGTACATTGAATAAGTCATAATTGATGCCTCACCTCACTGACAGTGGCTTTCCGCATAAGCTCAATGTAATTACGGCCGCAAAGACGAACTTTACATTTTGAGATAAAGTGTACTTTGAAGTGATATAACTTTATAGTAAGGCAGTGGTTCATGGATTACAATGACATTCACGTGCTTTAATCACTTTCGGGATACAGACGGGATACGGATATAACAGGATTTTCGGATAAATAATTTGTCCTTGGTATATTAGCATTAGTACCGGCATCGTGAAGGCATTGATATGGAATATTGAAGTAGGTTATATGGACTAGGGTTAGCAATTTATGTTTCGTAGATAATATTTTAGTCATTCGAGATTATTAATAGCGTTGTTTCCATCTGTGTATGAATTTCTTTCACAAAACATATTCATGATTAGCTTCCCACGCCGAACACAAGCAATAACATAATACAAGAAAACAAATGTAGGAAAACAACAAGAAAACTTGCTTCAATAAATAATGTCCCTAATCTTTATGCCGTGCACACTCAACTTGTAGGAAGTTCCTTCGTTACTGCACTGCGGTGAAAATCAAACAGACTAAGCAAACATTCCTTATTAATTTTCAAAATAAAGCGTTGTATCCCATACTATTTTACCTTTTACTATATTATACAGTCCCTAACGTAAGCATAGTTAAAAGATTGGTTAGGTAGTGATTTAAAGGGCATATGTTGACTCTATGATATGTTAATTCAATTTGTTTTTTCTCTTATTTATAGACGATTTTTGTTAGTATATGTGTTTGAGGTGTGGCTGTTGTAATAACAATCGAGTCATACAAAACAAAATTTATATTAAAACTGATTGGGTAAAATATTTTACTACAATTTATGTTCTATAAATCTACCTACCGTTTCATAAACGATGTACGTGAGGCTGTGTATGTAGCTTAGAATGTAAGCAACCATGGAGGTTGTTACAGAAAGAAGGCGCACGTGGTATTGCGGCCTCCTTGCTCCAACTCTGATGTGATTAATTTCCTTTTAGATCGCTTTGGACGCGTGATAGACGCTTCTTGCTTTGTTGCTTAGGGTTGTGTTGTTGTTTTTATATTCATTTTCTAACTGTGCCTATATGTAAACCAATAAAATGCTAATATATTTATATGTACATTTCTTGTGAATGAAATAAATCAGCTGGTCATATTTATCAAATATTAATTAATAAAACAAGTACATGACATCTTGGTTTGGATTGCCTATATGACTATCTGTAGTTGAAAGTATTCTTGAGAGAGAGAGATCATTTATTATTCAGTTTAGTAAGACCCGTAACCATTGCAATTTAAATATGGCTGAAACGTTGGGTAACAAAAGTAATACTATGTTTATAAAATATGTATATGCGTTAAGTCCCGTTTTCTTGTAAAATGTACACAGTATAGCTTAATTATACGAGAGATCACTCAAAAAATGTATAAACTCCTATCATATAAATAAATATATTTTATTTTATTTACATGCTCAAGTGGGATTGGAATCCTGTACCCTCGATACACAGTCAAGCCCCTAACAACTGAGCTTCGTCGAATTACTTTTAGTTGAAATATATATTATTATTTTGTCATCTAATAAATTCAAATACATTTACTACTGTAACACACTAACATAAAGATCTTGTAACCAAAACAAAATATGACCACATGCCAAGTACAAGCAAACAGTGACCCTAAAGTTAGGTTCTTATTTGGGACATAAATAATGCATCAAGAGTCAGGAGAGGCAGCCTCCCGTGTGATCTCTGAAACAAACAAAGCTTACAAAGGGGACTTTGGTCACTTACAACATGCTTTCTTTCGTTTTTACAACCATTTTTTGTTAAGGAAATTAAGTTGTAATTGGATTTAGCAACTGGGGTAATGAGTAAACAAGTCAGAAAATATTGGAGTGATTTATATTCTTTATGAAATGATTCGAAATATATTTTGAAGGAAACTTTCCGGTATGATAAATATAAATAACGTAACTTCTCAATAATATACTTTGAATAGATAATAAATTAAAGAAATATTAATAAAAACACACTTTTATCTATCTACTGTTTATCCATACAAAGTCCTGAATAAAAGGCGTCCTATTAATGTGTCCTATTAGTACGAATGAAATGTATATACATATAAGTAAGTCGAGTGTAAGTCTTCATTACTCTCCAATAACAAATTGCGGTCTATCCTAATCCTATTTCGTACTGGCACCAATAAGTTTCACTGTTCCAGAACCTTAACTTAAGAAGGAGGTTCGTTTATCCCTACGTTTTACACCTTGCATTTCCTACGAAGCCTGCAGCGATAAAGTATCTACGTGTACCTCAGAGGTAAGGGGAGTTAGGTGATCAAATATTAATATGGGATGTACGAGCAGGAACTGCTTTGCGATTATTTATTGGGAACAGAAACGTTTTAGTGTGATTGGATGGATACGGTTAGTTCATAAAGATTCTCTGAATACTCTTAGTTCTTCGGTTATTATGTTACAAGGCTATATAATCTATGTTGAATGTCGTTCTATTATATTGTATGTAATATGTTGTAATTATGTAATATGTTGAATATTGTATGTAATTGATGTGAATGTCTCAATAAAGATATTACTGTTATTATTATTATTATATAAACATAGCGGTAATAAAATATTTAATGTCTACTTAATCTGTATATAAGATAATATGATATTGATCTTCAATTTATGTTAGGAGAAGCTTTAGCTTAAGTAAATACTCAATGACGATTAAATGGAGAAAATGTTAATTAGTACCAATTTAATTAAACGTGGGTTTTGAAGGAACTAAAGACCTTCGCACTGATGACGATACCGATGACTACATTAATCTCTGATTAACACAAAATGGATTGCAGTCGTATTGACAACTGTATGTTTTAACATAAGAACAATGTTGTGTCTATTTGTTTGATTATTACGGAAATTAGATTTATTTATGGAGACCAATATTATTAAACGAGAAAAATGGGAGACAAGCCATAAGGCACAATAAAGCACATAAGTGTATGCAAATAGAAAAGTTTCTTAAAAAATTTGTTCTTGCATTCTATATAACATAATTCTGGTTCATGAAGAGGCTTTAGATTTCAATATCTCTATAAGGATTCTCATAATCCCTGAGCATATAAAAAATCTCCAAAACATTAGCTCCATTTTCCACCTAAAATATTCCGAACTTATTTTCACCAAACACGGAGGTGGAAATCAGTATGTTACTTTCTAGGATTAAAGGCGCTGTGGCGAAGCAGCTGACTTGGATTTCAAAGGATTGCTCCGCCCTTTCTTCGTTCCCAATACGATGTAATTGGAAATTGGTTGAACTGAATCTGCTCGGGGTTTTATCCTAACTCCTATTTTTAATTAATTGGTTCCATATATCTGTCTGGACTTTTGCGGTTACAGAAAAGTTTAATTAAAATTGAATTGAATATTGTTTGTTATATTTGCATAGTATGTTTGAGGGAACATGAAATATTGAAATTGAAATATTTGAAATAATAATAAAATATATTTTAATATATTTCGTTCTGTAAAATTAGAGATAGGTTAAACTGCAACGGGTGTGGTCTAGAATGAAGTCTCGTAAGTCAACTCAATTCGATATAACATATACTGTGTGAACAATTAAAAAAATAAAATTTATTACTAATTATCTTTTTCTATGTGCAGACATCATCATATTAAAATATCTGTCCCTTTGTTCCATGTTCACGTACCCCATCACCAAAAAAAACCTCAAAAGTGAAAACCGCATTAGACTAAAAGGTCCGCATCCAACTAATTATTTAACTTCATAACCCCATAGAGCCAAAGTTGTGCTGTAGTAATTTGGCTACGCATTTGTTTAATTACGAGTACGTGTGAAGGGAGGGCCCGTGACAAAACAAGGCAAGGCTTCAAAGGTGATTCAATTTCGGGGAAACGGCACTCGCGGGAGAGCCTCAGGGCCAACTCTACCTCCGACAAAGAGACTTTTAAAGGAGGCTTATTACTGACGTCACATATTATGCTTCATATGGTAGGTACGGTGAATGATACTGCCAGTGTTTTGTATGTGTGAAGGAAAGCTTTAAAAAGGTTTGTTTCATTTCACTAGAAATAAAGAGACAGTATTTACTTTAAATGAATGTAAAAATGAGTCCAGTTTTTGTGAAATTCTGCAGGTATAAATCAAAGGCATAAATCTACTGGAATTGGTACTTATATTTATTTTAATAAAATAAAAAAGCAAATTTAAAGATTCCTATTTTGGCTATGTAGACGAGTTTGTTACCGTAACAATATTGACCTAAAAAATTGTACCTCTTAACAAAACGTTCGCGTAGAAGCGAATACTCCTGTAAATATGCACTTCGCAAAGTGAAACGGCCAATGACCGACCATTGCTCTAAGAGGATTGAAAACCCCTAGCCATTAAGGGTTTAAGAAGCAATTCCGATCAGCCCCGCTGAAATCACTCCCCGAGAATCCCAAGTATTTAAGTTATTTAGGGTCCACCCGTTGTAAATCTTAATAGCAGCGTCCAGCCCAAAACTTTGGTTCAATGACTCGTGAACCCGTCCCAGTGTCCGGACATAAATTGTGGACGCCGTACAAAGCACACCATCTCACATGGTTCCGGATGGGAATGCACCAACTCGAAATTCTTCCTTTTGTGCCCGTAGTTGTTATTTATTTGTCATAATTTCAACTCATGCAAATTATCGTTAACATATAAATGCATGGTTTTGTAAGAGTTTATAATACGGGTTTAATTTAAATAGAATAGTCAATCATCATCAGTCATCAGATTTGTCAATAAGTTTTGAAAATATATATTTAAATTTGTAAAGAAAACTTTCAAACATAATATGCTTGTTTTTGTTTAAGATCAATTAATTATATTAAACGAATTTATAAGGGACATAGTTAGATGGTTAGGAAAATTTCATATTTCCAATAAGTATACCTTTTAAAAATATATAGACATTCTACTATTCTCATTTCAAAATAACAAGTGTAATTATTCAACAAAAGACTAAGTATACCTATGAATCATTTACGAGTACCTTAAAGTTACTCCTTTGTTCTCGATCGACAGCCCTGAAAAGTGCACTTTATGGCCTTAAGTCACTGATAGACATACATTATCGTTGGGTGAGCCACTGAGTTTGTGTTTACTGCAGTTGGCTACGTATTTACGATGTTTGATTTGAACTTAGAGCAGTCATTTCCTTAAAACTTTTGGGCACTCATACGTTAACCACAATGGCCCAAATGATACAATTCCCCTACGGTAAAAGAGGCTTTGAATTATAGTATGGCCTTTTACTAAATTCACTCTGTCATAAGTCATTCATTATGAGTACAATTTAAAATATAAGCTAATTAGATGTCATGTCCCTTAACATATTGTGTAAAAAAGATAGATACTCCGTCAACCTTTAACACGTCACCGATTGTCGTGCATGTCTCTATTATTGCTAAATTTTAAAAACAAATCCCTTTTCCATTACGTTTCTAGTCCATAAATAAACTTGTCATAATAATGTCTTAAGGGAACGGTGTTATCGCTTTTAAGTCGTGTTGGTGGCCCGTTCACAAGCCAATAAATCAACGCAGACAAAGTTCTTAGCTTGCGAAATGTGGGACCAAGGTGGAACAACTTGCTACCGACTGCTAAACCCGCTTGAAATGAAGTTTGTTGGAATTCATTTCTGAATTATCTTACGAGGTCTTAATATAAGTGTTCGTGTATTGGGTTTAGTGGGTGTATTATAGAGGTACGTTAATAGTATTGACTTTGTTCGCATAGTGAGTGAGTCAAATATGGCGAACTTTTTTAATTCATAACTAGGGGTCATAAATATACATTCGTGTTCTATAAACATTTTCAGAGAGAAAACCTTGCGGATGATAAATGTCCTTATTCACTATACGCGTAACTATCTAAACTAAATAAAAGTCAATTAATTACTAAGAAACCATGAACACAATTAGAACTACGATGTGAGTTCTGAACAGGAAATAAAATGGAATCTATGTTTAAATCTTTGCTAACCGTACATCATTTCAACACCTTTCTGTTTCCAGTAATTAAAAAATAAGCAACAAGAGTACATAAATCGATACTAAACATGAACACAGATCTCCATAGGACACGCAGACAGGCGTTCCGCTGATTAAAACCACGCCAGATGAAATCAAACTCCCTGTTTCTGTTAACAAAAGAACCATGGAGAGGAGAGCAGAACATGGGCAAACAAATCAGGAGGCTTAGCATGAAAATGCATATTATTGACAGTCTCATCGAACCAGGAGAATATGTGCGAATTGATAGTGAAAGAATGTAAACGACTTTATATAATTTCATGCTCACTTATTTATACTTACTATACATATTCCTCTACAGTGTTTTTTATCCATAACAATTGTTGCAGGTAAAAAGATTAATGCAAGCATCGCAAGACGTCATATGCTCACGTATTTACGAACGAGTATTAGTTTATTCCCTAATCTTTACTTATGGAATATTTTGTATCAAAATGTGTGTACAAGTGTAAGTTAAGAAAAAGCGCCAAGATTAAGTCTACGTAAACACCTTAGTGTCCCAAGATACATTTTTATTAAATAAATCGGTTGGATAAAAATTTTTACCTCATATTATTTATATTTCTGTAATTTTCAGTTATGCTACGCCTATGGAGGACCAATTTTAATTTTCAAACCAAAATGAAAGGTTTGAGAGTCGCCATGGGGCGCGAAACTCTTAATAGACTTTATAACTTCATTTGTGAAGGAAAATCAACTTTATTTACGAACGTCACGGTCTATTTTGAAATGTATGTTTATGTTTTATGGAACCTTAAAATCATGGCAAAAGTTGAACTTCTTGCGTCGCTACTGTTTTCAGGTGTCAAGGGGTCTCAAATTAATCAAAATTGTGAGATGATGTTGACAATAGCAGTTATTTTGGATACTAAGATATACGGAAACGGGAATCACCTTATATCTGCAACTACAAAGAAAAAAATTTTCTTTAAATAAGGAAATGTGAAAGTCATACCCCGCTATTTTATTACAAGACATTAAAACCTATGAAAACACATTGAAGTATTAGGTATAGGTACTCAATAAAAATTCTTGCCCCTTCCGACGACAACAGTCGGAAGCTACCCCAAAAGCAAGCAATTCATTCAATAGATTTCCTTTATTAAAGATCAGAGGGCAGTGAGTTACCGATCAAATTGCATTATCACGCCAAAAGAAGCCTTTTGTAGGGAACTGGCCCCAATTGAGTTATGGACGGTTCAGCACCCGAGCCAAGAAAAAGCTTTTATTGAGATATTAAATCAAAAATTTATATTTTTGTCTGAAAGTTCTTATTTTAACTATTATGTATATTAGCAATGTCTGATTGTAGTTAAATGATTTGAGAGACTTGTTAGATAGTAACGAAACCAGGACACATTTATGCTATTCCATTCCATTTTGGAATTAAATGAAGTCGGTATAATTTAACCAGTTTATAAAATGTTTATTTGCATACTCATAAAGCACATAATCTTGTTATCTATAATATAATTATAAAATAATTAGACACGAACTTTTGGATCGAAAATCATACAATGTATACCTAGTTTCGTTTACTGAAGAACTGAAAAAAGGAGTAACAGAGACATGTTTAATAAAATATTTTACGATGTTACCTCACCCTTGTTTAGCCGGAAGGAGATTTTCAGGCACGAGTGTATATTATCCTCCTGCCATATGAGATTTTCGTATTTACTTGAACTGTGGAAAATATTGTACTACTTCCATGACACGCTTATTCAGGCTGAACATTACGAAACCACCCCTCCATTTTACCCTTATACCTTTTTTCAATCTGTTGCACTGTTTGTTCATTTCCTAAATTCATGGAAAACGCCAAAAACAATTTTATAATAACCAGGAACCTAAGGGTAAATGGGATTTACTGGGCAATAGACTTGTAATATATCACTGATGTTCCATATCACATCCCTAATAATTATACTTAAAAGTGACCCTAGTGAAAAAAATCTCGTTTCCAAGGTTTATTTCACTCCGAAAGGGATTAAAGGACGTGAATGTATATGTATGTAATAACCACTGTCGTTCTGCTACGTACTACAAATACCTTTGTGGCCATAAATCATAAGCTCTGTCTTGACGTCCAGATATCTCATCACGCTACATTAAACTTCTAGCTAATTAAATCCTACAATAGGGGTTCCAACGTTTAATATATTTTCTGTAAAATCATCTATTCAGGGAAATTCTTTTCACAGATGACTTCACTAATCGCTTATTAACCTTCGTCTATTTGAAATCTAATATATATCTAGTATATCTGAAATGAAGCCCAGAAGTGCAGTACTAAATTGATTTGACTTGTTTAAGAATGTTTTAACTGTTTTGGACTAAAGTAACAATGGAGGTAGTGTGCAGAAAAGTAGTTTGAAAAAGGTAGTTTGTTGACATAAGTTCTATTTATTATACTTGAATCTTTTTGAACTAAGAACATAAATTACGATTACAGGTACTCTAAACTTTTTCTAACAAAAACATTCATAACTCAATCTCCTTTTGGGAATCTAGTACCTCTGCGTCCACGTTGTCAACCCAATCCACTGACAACACATAAATACGTATCAAAGAACGAAGTTTGGGACGACAAAGTTACTCGGTCTGATGTCAAACAAGGATATGCACTCGAACCCGCGAGACTCAACTTCGGATTGAATTAGTTGTATTGAACTACTTTACAGGGAGTACGTGTATCGATACTAGGATGTATTGAAACTACAAGACAGGAACTTTAGAGGGGTCTGAAAGAGTATTATAAAATTACATTGTAGCTTAAGACTTCCGTTCTACATAGTTTGACGATTGAATAGAATATTAGACCAGATAACTAATAATTAATGGCGACATTTTAGCGATCTTTGTGAATAATAATTAGCCAAATATCTATTAACTTGTATAGTAGATGTAGGCGTGAACACTTGATACCTATTAGAAAAGGACGCAATTTTCTCGCACTACAGTGCTCTTGCGAATAGCATCCTCATGAGTGTTCCGTATGCTAATACAGCTTTCTAACAAATGAAAATATGAAAAATAGAGCCGGATATTTGTCGAAATACTTTATGCTTCCTTATTTATTAAACCCCATCTGTATAATAATATAAGAGGTGAGTCTTTGATCAATTGATAGAACTAAGGGCTAAAAAATTAAATCAACACAAAAAATTGTTTAGTTTTAGATTGATTGGAGGATAAAAATAACTGATACAAAGAAATAATACGTATTAATTATGATAATTCATTATAGTAACAAATCTAAAACAATACAGTAATAGTAATTATAAGACTCATCGCGATTAATACACCACTAAAACTACAATCAGTATTAGTACTCAATCCAACGTCTCGTGGTTAATTTAATAGCCATATTAATATTCACCATGCACAGTGGTACGAGTAATTTACGTAAACGGCAAAGGCAACAACGACCTAATATGCATTCGTGTCACGCGGATCAAACAAACAGATGTACATGGGGCCTGGCTACTCCCTGCAATGCAAATGACTATAGCAAATAGACGGAACAGGGAGACGGGTTATAGTCAGTATTAGGAATGAGTGATGTGGTACGTTTGTCTGGGACACAACGATACAACTAGTGACATGTATGAGTAGATTGTAAATGATCATGAATAAATGTGTTTTTCAATTGAAATTTCTTAAATCCAAAATCTTAAATTAACTATTCGATTACACAGTCTATACATAGGTTCATTGATTATTCTAGTGACCAAAGATGCCTCCAAATAACAAAAGTTATATACTTATCCTTACTTAAAGTTCATGTCTTTTTAATTATCAGAGAATCACAAATGAACAGTTTCTACGCGTGATACAAAATTATACCAACACATATTTCTAGATGAAGTTCACAACACTATTGCACATTCATATTTGCGTACGAAAGTGAGAGTCATAAAATGCATTACCCGTAATCCTTTCTCGAACACGTAACAAGAATTCAATTTTGCCCACCTACACGCACTCAGTGCACCTATCAAGGAGTTTATGGGAACATAAAACCAGTGCACAGGGCGCCGGCCCTTCCGTTATTGAAACATAATTCACCACAGAACAAGGTTGTTAAAGCTCCTCGATTTATGGGTTACTTCGAGACCTTCATAGTTCTGCTGACCACAAAGGATTGGCTTGTGAGATAACGTAAGTGAAATGGCTGCAAAAATAACACTTATTATACGTTTAAAACTTTTTATAGTGTTACGTTTTGTATTGTTTTAAATGAAGATAATGATTTAAAAAAATACTCAGTCATAATTCATTGTGGCTTAGTAGCAACAATAAATATAACAATTTTATCAACCCGCTACAGGTAGTACAGTAACCATTATTATTTTTATTGTTATCTATTTCGTATATTTTATGCTTCGTTGACAAGAAATGGTATAATTTTCTTCATACACTACAGATATATACAAGTCTGAGTATTATTTTGTTATTTTACTTTATAAACTTAACCTTATACATATTAACGACTAAACTTATTACACACTCTTATCATATATCATTCGTTCTACAGCAGTGGTTGAATCGTCAAGGGCCTGACAATGCATGTTCACATCTCATTTTGATCTTTGTTTGATTTATGAACTCAATTACGTGCCGTCCTGCTGAGTTAACCTCGGAACCTTGTGCTAGGAAAATTCTCACTTCATCTTACAGGGATCAGCAAAGATTATTTAGATTGCGTGAATTGATAATACAGATAGTATATAATATAATAGATAGTGTATGAATAAAGTTTTCGACATGTTAAATTATGAATGACCAATTGCTCACTTAAATATTATTTATATTATAAGAATATCTTTATATTTAAATATTGACGACGTTTTTCGGAATGTTTATCATTTACCTCTCTCCTCCTCTCTTTAAAGGTTATTGATAACGATTTATGGATGTTACTGTAAATACAGGCTATATGGGAAAGAATGGTTATGATGTGACTCATATTATAACTGAAAAAACCAACTTCCTTAGTACGAAAGAAAGCCAAAGACGCAAGCAATTTGTTTGCAAATTTTGCTTTTAGAAGAATCAAAATATTAAATAACGTATGCTGTGTTGGCTCACACCACAGCACTTATTGAGATGAGTTGCTCGTGTACTCTTCTTGTTTACAAATGTAGCATCATAGAGGAAAAGCCTATGACAGGATATTTTCAATTTTATCCCTTTTGGGGTGTACAGAACCTCGGAGATATTTAATCTGCTTGGTTTTTTAAGCCCTAAGGTTGTAATGGCATTAATATAGAACGTTTGGAGCGATTAGCTAGCCCCACATCTGAATAGATTCCATTAAGTTTCAGTCCCGCAATCGCCTCTTATGATACGCTAGTAAATACGGTCAAAATTTACCCGTAACATGAAATTTCAGTTCATATCCAGCAGCGCACATAAATTATGCATCTGACATAAGCCACAAAAGCCTATGAGCCTTATTTGAGCGTTGCAAATTTCACCCTTTCGTTGTTTACTCGCTTTCGCCGAGTATTTTAGTGGAACGAGATGAGTTTGGAATTCGTTTAGCGTTTCAAGTATCTGTTGCATGGTGAGTTTAGAAGTACTTTTAGTTCAGTAACAGAGGATATTGCTAGTGTCATGGCATGTACATACTAGTACATACATTTGCTTTTAGCGTATACATGTGTGGTTGTACAGAAAGGTTGTATTTGGTATGCTTATACCTGAATTTGCATGTTCTAGAATTGGTTTAATATTTTATAAAGAATTCTAAAGTTCTTCCCGGAATGCCGTAGAAGGCGACCAAGGGACTGGGGGTAAAAAGAATCTATTGGTCGATGGGCTAGCAACCTGTCACCAAAGATCCATTATGACAACGCAACCCCAATATTCATACATAAAGGAGGAGAAGATATTATATCTACAAAGTTCTGTTAACCCCGAAAGGGATTAAAGGACGTGAATGTAAATTCATATGCAGAATTGGTTATACTACAAATGAGAATTAGCTATGAAACACTAAATAATTGTGAATCTTATAATATAAAATATCGTGGTATATGTTATATAATGAGGTAAACTAATTATCGTTAACAAATGTGATTATAATTTACAATAAACTAATAAAAAAGAGTATAAAGAGTGTTAGTGATATGTAAAGCCTTAGAGTTTTATCATTCAGCCATAACAAAGCATAACGCACATTAACGCCAACACAAGCATTATTTATATTCATTACGCTCGCATGGTCCATGTAACTCTTAAGGCTGGAATCCCACAAGCGCTTCGCATTAGGTGCTCGTTAATCGTATTTACCGGTTAATGTGAGTATCGTGTCTGCGGTCAGTGTTGCCACAGGCACAATTGCCCGGAACGGGGGAATTCGATCAATCTGCGTTATAAGTGGCTGATGGGTCTATACAGATGGTTGGAATACCTACTGTGTTAGGTAGAGTATTGACTCGTATTGTCAAGTTATAGGATGATATTTTCAGTACAGTCCGAATCCATCCATACAAGTGGCAAGACAATTAAAATGTCAAATATTCAAGAGTATTTATCTAAATTCTAGTTTAACTTGTAATAAAACCATATTACGAGTATATTGCAATAGATTTAATTATATACAACAGTACCACATCCAAAATCCTCCAATGGGTTGAAAGAAATTTCTAGTATCAAAATCATGTACAATTCAAAGTTCTTTTAAAATATTCGTTCCTTCTCGTTCAAAATCATTATTTACTCAGCATCGATATTTTAAATGGGTCACAGTTTCCTTGCGATATCTCTGAGCACTCGCCATTATGCAGGGTAAATGTCCGATACTCCCTCTTCAGGGGTCAGACTCCTGTTCGATTTAATTCAGCCGCCACTTACCCTGCCATCGGTTAATTTAGAAATAATTATCGCCCTCTCCGTCTTGATGGGGAAAAAATCAAGGAATCGCCAGATGTTGCTTCGTAAGAGTTCTTATCGCGTTTTAATGACGTTTCTTATGTGTTTCTTGTAGGTTGTTGGTTGGTTGTAGATTTCATTATGTTGAGGTTGAACTTGAAGTTTTTTTGTTTTTTTGGTTTAGAGTTCCATTTGAAACCAGCACACTACATAATAATATAAGAACAATTGAGGAAGAAGGTGTGCTAAAGTATTGTTGGGCGATAAAGTGTAAAGTACATAAATATAGTGTGTATTTCTTACATTACATTTGGTAATAACAACAAAAAATATGCAAATATGAGCTTACGATACGCATTTTTCTTATCGTTAATAACTCTTTCAAACATACTGTTAAAATCTTGTAATAGGTTTATGGTACTATACTTATATTCAAAAAAATTCTAAATTCAAAATTCTTTATTAGTCCAAACAATATTTGACTTAAAAATATAGTAAGCTGCACCCGTCAATAGGTTGCGACAGCAACCTGAATAGATATGCATATACTTTATATAAAATACATACGTACATATAAATATTTAACTATTAGAATTTTGCCATGTTTTACGTCTTCGCAGACTTTCCCCATATTGCAATACTGAAACGTCGAGTACGGACTGTTTAAAAGTACGTACAGTGTTTGTAATCACTCAAAAGCTACGACTGTATTGTTCACTGAATATGTTGGCAGTTTTCTGCACTTGTAGGGAGCAGCCGTAGATATGTCGATAGAAACCTCTGTTTGCAATGTAAAAGTTTTTTTTATGTTTGATAATGTAAGTTAGTTTGCCTTACTTGAATTCATGGATTAAGTACCTATAAACGTAGTGATTTATTCTTTAGAATTTAAAGATTCGTCCATCCGTTATTGTATCCCGAAGCAAGCATACATAACGTGTTATCCGGATCTACGTCATAAGTTGGGTTATGTGTAATCCTGTACAAGTTCTTACAAGTTAAATTGTATTGTAGCGATTTAAATTCTTATAGTAAAAGTAAATACATCTTAGGCATCTTCCTCAAAATATACCCCACACATAACAAAAAAAGCAACTGATGTCTACGATAGAAATATCATCGATAACTCTCACGCACATCACTCGCAGGAGAGAAGTGAATGAGTAGGGTTGCACAAAACAACGAAAGGGTGGTTTCGAGACCTAAAAGCGCAACGCATTTGTGCAAAGCCCGAGGCCTAGCCCTACAAAAGGTTCCCTATTCTTAGGAGCACAATGACAGATGGAAATGAAGAGGGAGCTAGTTCTCGGCTGCATGGTATCGAGTCTTCGAGTGGTTGGGTTTTTGTGAAGAACTGTATTTAAAACTGAAATGGGATCAGTTTTTTTTTACTACGGGTAAAATAAGGTGTCATGCCTGAAAACTAAATGATACTTAAGGATAGTATTATATTATCTGTGCTTAAGGCATTAAGTACCTTCTATACTAGTATCTTTGTTGCGAGTGAACTTATCCTAATTGTGTGCATGATTATGATATAAATCCATGTATTCACTGAATTGCAACGAAGAAGAAAATTTTATTAAATTTGCAAATTAAATGATCATACAACTTACGCTTACTTACAACAAACAAACAAACGAATTCACGACCAAACGCCAAACGCTTACTTATTTATGTTTTATAAAAACCAGTACTTTTATTTTTTCTTTTCATCAAGTAAAGTATTACACAACTAATATAATTTCGACTTCTTTTAATGAATACAAGTACTTTGCAAGTGCCCTATTTCCACCAAAAACAATCCTCAAAAGCAAGTATCATCCGCCTGAAACAACCGTGGCGTGGGCGGAACAAAGTGTTATTGTTACAGTCACTCTATTCGGTTAGCTAGCTACTGAAATTGCTAGTTACAATTTGCCATTGCGACTTCTTACAACCCTTCTACTAATAAAGGAAATGGTATTGTTCAAATAAAGGAAAACGTAAACGGCTGCGTTCAAGTATTATATTGGTTTTTGGAACAGGTTGTGTACGGAAGTTTAAACTAACATAACAAGTATAATGGAATCATTGATATAGGTACAAATAGACACTTAAAAAATTAACAGTGAAAAGGTTAAAAAACGTATAATAAAGGTTTATAGATTCACCGCATTACGAAAATTATACGAAACCAAAAGAATACAAAACCAAAATACTAGATATTGTAAACTTTAAAAATAGTAGGACTACCTACCACCCAATAGATTCCATTTATCTGAAAAAGAAATCAACAATCTATTTCCGTTCTAATTAACACATGAAAAAAGTAAAGTTGTCACAATTTGAAAGCTGATATAATACAAATAAATGCAAATGATATTAGTTATTTTGATGGAAAAAGCAAAGGAGTTATGATTAAATTTCCCGCAAAGGAATAAATAAGTGATGCGCTTCTTTTTGTAATAGTAGATATTAAAATTACTGTTTTTCTTAGAACATTAAATATCAAAATAAAAAACCAATAACCATTATTCTTTCTTTCTTTCTTTTCAAAATACAATTTATTGGAAAAAAACTTTGAATACCACAATAAATTACTATATCAACTGAAATCTTTTATCAGTTGTGATATTACTTTCATAATCAAATTTTAACCGCACACAAATCACACTCATAGCCTGCGCCGAGCACCCTAAAGAGAAAATTGATATATTAAATGGGTCGTTACTGGAGCATTTTTCCCTGATATTCCACCGAGAACTCGAGGGTTCGAGGGCTGACCAATCAGGGTCCAGTCTGGCCAGGGTGATATAATTAAACAGTGATATAACGTTATTACCTTGGGTGGATACTGCAGATGGTGTATATGGTTAATATATTTGCGCAAACTTACGTATTCGTAATATATCCATCAATAAGAGAAGTTGTATAACTTTTTATGGACTTATGAATAGTTTGTAATTTATATAAATTCTAAATGGCATATGAATTTCCTAAACAGGGAAATAAGAGTAGAGGCTAGTTATACAAATTACACTGAAGATAGAGAAATTACCGATTCTGGATTGCAAAAAGATGGCGTAGAGGTAAACTAAAATGAAAATCGCCTGAAATACTTGGAAAATTGTTATGTAAACACTTGTACAAAATTAATATTTAGTATAAAAAAATAGCGATAATATGAAACAAAAGTTGAGTCTACTCGTATAACTGTTACAATAGACACTACTTTTATAATATCTGCGAACATTTCAGTCTAACTGCTGGAAGTTTTATATGATTTTATTAGCTTTGAAGACATTACTCTGCTCCTACACTTTTCTTTGAAACTTGACTTTGTCCTTTTATGTAACTTGGCTCGGGATGTTTGTATTGTTTTATTTTGATACTTACATCATTTTATCTGTTTTTATACCAGACCTTTGTTTGTATATGTAGCTATAAGTAGGTTCGCATAGCACTTTTAAATAAATGGACAGGGAGATGTCAGGAGCACTTGGCATCTGCATCTAATAGCTCTTGCCAGACACCAACACAGCCTCCGCTGGATATAGCAGGGCGTAATAAGGGCGAATATCATTGTGTTAGTAATAATGCAGTTCCAGCCTTATTTCGTATAGATATATTGCGTTTGTATAAATTCAATATGTTATAGTCTTCGTAAAACTATTGTAGAAAATCATATTAACCTCTGTTTTAATTTTTCGTACCTAATGATTTTCTTAAGTTGTTACAATTTTTTTTTTCTCTTTTTAATTATGATTTCATTGACCCATAATTTAAATAGCTTTCTCAAAATGTATGCTTATTTGTTGCGAAACTGCACTTTATACTCACGCAATTTAATAACAATTTTAAAGTTCAACAAAGCCTGTTAAGTGAATTAATATTTGAAAAAAGTTTCTCACCCTATGAAAAAACTCCTTGGTGGGTCCCTCCCCAATTTATCAAGGATGGACTTTGGCGTTGAAATGTCGTGCTAGCCCCAACGAGGATCTTCGCCATGTCTTTGGGGAAATTTCTCTCAAAAGTTACGCCTTTAAATATTTTAATAAACTCGTATTAAAAGACGTAAAAAACACTTTCGGCGGCCATTATTCTATTTTTTCTCGAGGGTGACACTGTTTTGCATTTTCAAGTTGTTTTCTAGGAGAAATGGCTTCCGGTTTAATATATTGGATTTTTTATTTATGGAGAGAGTTATTTGAAGTTCATTTGCTTGTGTTCAACATGAAGTCAAGTTTATATTAACATTACGGATACCAAGTTTTTGAAAAGGTAATTCGTTTTCTAGAGGTCAACGTAGAGTGTGCATATACAATGCAAACGTCTTAAGATCTAATTACGAAACGATTATAAGCTACCCGTTTTTTAGTAGGTTCTACAATTAATTTTGTATCTTGGTTTTTGGAGTGCCAACCATGTATTTGCATTTTACCTACTTTGTGAGTTTAAAATATTTGTAGAGTACTATTTCATTTTAATAAAGTACGAAAAACACTTTCGGCGGCCAGTACGAGTATCCAGAGACTTTTTTATTTTGTTTTTAGTTTGAAGTTCGTAGCACAAAATATATATTCCACCATACACTCTATATTTACAGAATATTCCTTATGATTCGTTTATGTTAATTCTGCACAGGTTGCATAATGTGATATCCTCCCTGAGGCTCTTACACTGCTCGAAATCTGCGTACCTAGTGGCAGAAGAGATTTATTGAAATTTTATTACGTCTACGGGACGGGTGTAAATGCCTATTTTTGCATAGGAACCTGTGTTTTGTTTTTATATGGGACTTTTATGACACTCAACTATTATGACAAAACCTTGAAGGTCTGTATTTGGGTTTAGTGTTCCTCAGTACTATTGGAGAAAAATGTTAGTAAAACGCCTATTCTTAAGAATATGCTGTGGTTTTTACAGTATATTTTATAGAAAATCACAAGTGATGTTGAAGCTGATTGTTCTGTAGAAAAGTAGGCTTAGAGTTCTTTAGTCCAGGTAGAACACCATTAAAATAAGCTCTGATGGAGTTAAGTTTACACCAGACTACCATTGATAATCGACAATCATAAGTCCTCGGGGACTAAATACGAGTATGTGCTTATTCATTTTTAACATTAGCATTGGAGAACATTGTCAGGTCATAAAGATATAATTATGGAACATTAAGGTTGATTATCACATATGATAACAAACTTTTGTACATTTCTTACCACGTAATACTACTGTATTAGTTATAAAAAATATTACACCAAGAGTACTATGTACAAAGTGTGAACACATACATCCATCGCTGTTATAGAGTGTAGTATGTCATTACAAATGGCCATACATTCCCCTCTTCATGTTCGTCAGGTGTTAGCAAAAGCCATTACCCAATACAGCACATCAGTGATTTGTGGCGGATTCGATACAATAGCACCTCATGACAGATTCATTTACGTGATTTATAGTATTTATCCGGTGTATTGAACTCGGTTGACTTTAAAATTTATTACAACAATAAGAATATTGGAATCTCTATGGTTCGCTGATTTTTGGGAAAACAAGGTCTGTGTTTATTCTGTTGATCAGGGATTCCAATTGCCTATTGTATCTAATGAATATTCAATGTGTTAACGCTTATAAAAATAGATAGTGAAGTTATTTTATATTACTGAGATTAAAATTATATAATTCCACAAAACTCTATACTGAAAAGAAAAAGAGACAGAATCCGTATAAACATTATATTCATAAGTAATTTTAATTAAGACGTACAAAACATACATTTATTTAGTATAACAGGTAAGAATATATTCAATTTTACCTGTAAGTACATTTATCCTGGTACAACTTGAACAGCATGTGCTCCAGGTCCATAGACAGTTTGTTCAAGAGCTGAAATAATAAAATAAATATAAAACGATACAGTTTTTCCCAATAACTCGTAATTTACAAATGGATTAGGGGTCAATGGATTCTAATGGGCGATCGACTAGCAACCGGTCACTAATATTCCATATTAATGTCATCAGAAACCCTAAACTTTTTGTAAAAGTGTCTAAACAGATATATCGAAGTTTCTGCACGCCCACAAAGTAACTAAAGGACGTGAACTTATGTCTTTATGGAACATTTTGCAGAAAATTGAATTAAAACGATTAAGTAGGTTACAAGTGTTGTTCTTTCGGTTACCAGGCAACGATGGTTATTGATTACTGTGATTCTGTTATAAGGGTCATTAACCTTTTAGATTTGCGGAGAGGGTTTTCTTTTAGATTTGCGGAAAGGTTGGCATGTTTACAGGTTATTGAATTTTTGTTTGATTCTCCATTATTATTTTTACTATGGTATCATTTGGCAATTGCGCAATTGCGAAGGCAGTAATTCTATGGCTACCTCGATGGTACGTGTTGACCAGATAGTCAGTACTCAATGTGACAGGTGGTAAGCCATGTCGCTATTTACAATTTTCCAATTTCAGGTTTCCTTCATCGTATAATTCGAAGCATTTCGTAAATGTGTTTTTATTACGAAAATGTACATAGATATACATTAAACTTCATTTCCATTTGTACATGCTCAAGCGGGATTTGAACCCTGTACCCTCTGATACAGAGCCAATCCCCAAACAACTGAGCTACGTCGAATTTAACTAAATAATAATATAAATAAATACCACGCATGAATAAATTGTGTTCAATTATAGTTTCATGGCATTGCTCCTGCATTAAAAATTCGTAGTATAATATGAATGTATATCAAAGAAAGATTCTAAGAGTATCGAAGTAATGATGAAGACAAACTACCAAATCCATTTCCTGGTATTAGTATAAGTACGTACACAACATGATATTTCTTTATGCACGAAATGCTCGAAATAATTTCCCGAAAAGTAGAACGAGTGACATTAATAAAGCTCTACAGCGAAGTGGAGTAATGAAAGTAACGAGCTATATCTAATTGTTCGGAAATGTTTGCGAATGTCACCGAAGAGGAGTTCTTTTTGTTCTTTCATTTTTCGTCGCTTAATATTATGGTATTATGTTCCAAATGGGTACAGAGTAAGGAAACGTTTTAGATGGGGCAAAAGAGACTCGTTTCTATTGGGACACATAAAATCAATCTACTTCTTCTAATAAGACAATTAGGTGGCGTTGTCCACCATCGTTATGAAACAATACTTGTAATGTTACATGCTGACTATTAGGTGAAATGTGTAGATGTGGCCATACACTCTGTTAATCCAGATATAGTCACAAATTCCAGGCTTTCCTGGGTTAATTGTCATGTAATGCAACTATCTCTTGCACTATTAGTTATTGTCTAACTCTTATTATAAGATTTAACCTATAAACTAATTTTAATTGATTTAGAGATAACCAGAAACAATAGTAGCAAAAGTTTTAATTATATTATAATTCACATACATATATCCATTGACAAGTCGTAAGAAGCCCCGAACGGTAAAATGTAAACTATTGGGCGAAAAAAATGCATTACGCAGATAGCTTACGTTGCATCTATTAGTGAACGAGGATCTGTCGAGATGCAAATTCCGACATTAAACCGGGTCCCCTGAGCGGCGGGTTTTAGCACTCGACGACGCGCCCCGTTTTATGAATAATGCGATTCGTTACCCACCGTAAAGACATCGCTATGAATATACATCTTCGCCTCACACTTACCCCGATCCTTACTAAGTTATATACTTTGTTGTGTTTAAGAGGGTCTGTACGTAGCACGGGAGTGAACCATTTAAAGTAATATACATTTAATTTAATAAGGTTCTATCGTTATTATGATAGCTCAACGGTGCCAGAGGATAGTTAAGGTAGTAGAATCCTTTCGAATATAATCGAAATGTACCGTTATTTACAAGTACCTACATAATTAGTACGTCATCGAAAGGTTACCTGCTAGAGTGACGTACATTTCTGAATTAAATAAATAAATAACTCAAATAATTTACAAGTACAAGCACAAACATCTATTTTTAATTCTAAGTAAACATATTTAAGTCGGGTGAAGTTTGGATTACAAAGCATTTCTTTGAAGAACTCGACTATCTCGTGACAGGAATTCAGTCAATGTTAGTAAAAATGCTTTGATACCTGGCTGCCATTTTATCGTGGATGCAAAATAGATATAAATAAATTTTACAGAGAGAGTCTCAATATATTTTCTTACCCAAATAAAACCAAGAACTCGTAGTACCTTCTCCAAATATTCCAATAACATTAAGTAAAGGGTATCATTTGTTACCGAGGGAACAATAATCTCCGCCAATATTTGTCTTTGACATTTCCCCATTGTCATTCTGCGGCTTCCTTTATGCACCAGATTTATCAGTCTCCCTTTGAGGGGCTTAGCCTTATTATATTGGCTGAATAAATTGGAGTACAATTTGTCAGACGCTAACACTGGATACAGTTTGAAATTGTTCAGCGTCAAGTTTAAGAGAAATTAAGAAAAAAACACTTGAAGGTAAAGAATTGCAAAAAAATGCAAATTTCATTTTTTAATACAAAGATCATGGAAATAAAAAATGTTCAGCAAATTCATAATGGTGACAAATTCAATACCAATGTTAAACTAGAGTAAGCAATTTCTGCAGTGAAAAGTTAATTTGTTTTTGTAGTCATGATCCCGCATACTTTTATTGCAAAGGTTTCTTCGAGTACGTATTACTATAAGTAGGTTCACATCACTAAGGAAGGAATCTTAAAAATCAAAGGCAAGGACGGAATTTAATAAGAGAAGAGCCTTTGACAAAAATAAATGAAACACGTTCTCGATACAAAAGAGGGGAAAAGTCGAAAAGTAATAATGAGATCTTGTTTTCTTCTGTCCTTGTTTACAATTAATTTTCTTCCTTCGATATTACCTTGGAAACTTCGCTGCTCATTATCAGTTATTTGTAAAACGGTTCGTCGGGAAAATAATAACGATCCATCTTTATTATTATCAAAACATAAGAGTATTTTGTTTTCTTTCTTATTGAAATTGGTTCGAGTGTGAGTGTACATATTAAAATTATTTATTTAATAAATTCTCTTTTAATTAACGATTAAAATGTGTGATTTAAGATGTGTTTGAACTCAAATACCCTTAAAAATATTGCATTATCTTTTCAAGATTACTAGATTTATGTGAAAACTATCTGTGATTTGTATGTTTATTTTATGGTTAGATGCAACAAAGGGTCGATTGAGTCAGGGATTTTTTTGTAAGCATTTTCATTAATAACGAATTTCTTTTAAACCATTTTATTGTTTGCAGCTTTGTGTCCATATAAACATGTCGATTAAGTACAAACACTTCCTCATCAACTAAGCACTTGAAGTCTAAGTTCAAATTAACTTTACCAACAACACAACCCTTACATAGAAGCCTCATAGAAGCACTCCAATAGGAGCCTATCTCAATTATTAGAAGTTAGGGCAACGTGTGTCTGCGGTTGGTACATCATGTTGGTAACAGTCTGTGGCTATAGAACTTTTGTCGATTTACAACAAGAGAATCGGAAATTGAACGACGCCGCTACTTGTACAGGCGACAGCTTAAACTAGAATGTAATTATAAAACACTTGAAAGTATTAAGTTTCTTCAATAAGATTTGACATCTTAATTGAACCCGAACAGATTTCTTTCAGAAATCATTGATACATTTTCATGTCATCGCTATACAAGAACTTACAAGTGTGACTTAATTTCTTATTCGGTTTTGGCATATAGAGAAAACATTTATTTGAAATGTTTAATTTTTTTCTAAATTATTTGAATAAAAATACTCGGTCAATGAAGGTGAATGTAAGATATGAATATATTAATTTATATATTTTATATTACATCTGATCGAATGATTGATTTTCAATTGATTCAATATATTTATTATTTTATTTAGAGTGAACTTAGTTACTAAAAGACCTTCATACATACAAAGGCAATCAAGGCAGCTAAGGCGATGACTATCTAGAAATCATTAAATATATGTATGTTGCATTAGTGTCCACTTGTACAATGAAACATGGACCCTTTCATCGCTCCACCGCATCCGCAAAACTGAACGCGAAACAAATAAATTTAGTTTGTTACCTACCTACATTCTCTTGTTTCATGCCCAACGTGTTGCCATTGCGTTTTTTTTTACTGTACAAGCACTTGTGTCGGTAGAAGAACTGTGAAAACAATAGTCACAACAGTGAATCGGAAGTTTATTGATACCTGTGTACTAAACTTAAGGTTGGTCTAAAACTGGTGTTCGTGTTGGAAATATATGAACCTGAAATATCACAACAATTGAGGAGCGAAGGAAAAATGTAGTGGAGTGGAGTTCTGGGAGAAAGTAAAAGAAGTACTAAAGGATTGTAATCAGAATGAAAATATTGTTATGATTGGTGATTTTAATGGTCAAGTAGGTGTGTAGCGAGATCTGTATGAATGTGTTACAGGAAAAAATCGTGTGTTATGGACGAGGCCTACGGTCAACAGTGGACTGAGATACGCTAATGATGTACACATGTGGCATACAACATAATGTAAAAAACGCGAGGCGTTACATTAACAGTTGTTGTACAATTAAAATTATGTAAAACTTCCACGATTGTAATGAAAATTAAATCTTTAGCTAATTGCCTTTTGTCAATGTTTACTTATCCCCTCAGCGAAGGCGTGGCCCCTGCAAAGTAACAATGAGCAATTTCCATGATTGTTACGAAAACTTTTAATGAGTCTTTTATGAAGTTGGACTGAGATGATCGTTTTGACTTCAAAATTATTAATTTTACAACCTTAGAAAAGCGAACGGAATAATAATTACTAAGTATTGTCTATTTGAGATTTAATTCCGGAGACGTTTTTAAATATAGCTAATGCTTATTAATCAGGCGTTGTCTCACTTAACATCGATTTTAAACTAATAAGTTGTATTAGTTTCCCATTCTAGAATCCTTTGTTACATTGTGAGATCAGTTTCGTGTATGCGACAGATCATATGAGTGTTGTAAAATAGTAGATTAATGTACTAAAATTTTGTGAACATATTACCTCGGTACATACAGAGAATCTACTAACTTTGAATGTTACGGACTCTCTCAGAAAAGATTAAAGTAATTTCTTTTAGTAAGATATAATAAAAAATCTATTTTTCGGAGCATTCCCCTGAATTCAAACTCAACGTTTCCTCTGTTCCTCTGTTTTCACTAGTAAATGCGAAACTATACCTAAACCGCTATAATCCATTTGACACGTAGCAGGAAATTAAACTGTCTGCATATCAAGAGTTACAGTGGATAGAGGATACTATTAACCGAAAGTTAGTATAATATAGTTAAGCATTATATGGAACTGAGATGTCTATACTGAAAAGCAATAGCTTTCAATTCTTTATACAAAGTTTACTACATTTAAATTGTTCCCTACAACAAAGTTTCTGTCACAATTTATAGCTGTAATCGTTAATAATCACATCCATGAAGGTAAGATATAATTCGACAACTTAACTATATCCATCATTACCTTAATGTACGATGCATTTGTGCTTTGCTCATTCTTCTTACGAAACATTGTCGAAGTTTCTCGTTCTGAAACACATAAATAATATTAATTAATATTAGAACCGATTTGTGATACTCATTTTATTACCATGTTAATATGGAAATTGATCCATATGGCTCATATTCTTGTTAAATAATGCTTAATAATTGGAAGCCAACGGTTGGTCAATAAGGTGTACCTTTAACTTTACTGATCTCTGTCCTAAATCTTTAACCACCGCAAATTGTCATATCTACTCCGACTTATATACTGAACATAATGGGTATGATAAGCTCGAATGTAAGTAATTTTAATAACCTAATGGTTAAGATTTTTTGAGAAGTTCTACAACTATTAAAGAACTGTATAAGATCTTTACCCATTCCTATTTGTAAAACAAATAAACATTACATGCTCTCTTTACCACCTTCTCTAAAAAAAGGAAACAAATAAGAAAAGGTCGTAAAACAAAAGTCAGACATAATCAAAACTTTACCACCAAAGTGTAGGCTCAATCAAACAATGGTTGAGTGTGAACAAAACACGGTAACAAGCAATAAATATGCAAATGGTGCGGCGTGGCCGTGTGCAGACGTCTGCTCCGGAGATTATTAGCTTTGAGAATAAACAAGCAGGCGATGAATGGGCGTAGTTTTATAAAGATTATTGCATTTTATTTGTATAGGAATCAACGTTTAAGTAAGCATTGTTTGCTATTATATCCATGACGGTTTGAAGCTAAATCCATACATTAAACGTATTTATCAGTATCATTTTGTGATTAGAGGCAATATTTACAAATTTGAATATCATGAACACAACATACGCATTTAACTTGTTTAAAAAATGACTAAAATGAATCATTTGTTTAATACAGTCATATTATTGAATCTACTATCATTACTCATACACATGAGTAATATCATTTATTTTATTAAAAACTATGGTAATATTGAATTGAAATCCTTGAATAGCTGGGTAAATTTTTCCCTAACCGTCGCGCGTCGGTGACTTCATACAAAAAATCGAATTATGTTTTAGCTGGAAACAGTATAATCGTATCCCTCACCAGAACAGAACTTTTCATATATCCGTATTAGTTTTTATAGTAAGAAGAAAGAAAGAAAGAAATAAACTTTATTTGTGTCACATGCGTAAATAGGATGCACAATCTTAAAATTAGTTTCAGCATGGGCTGCCTCTTCTGGCGTACAAATATGTGAATATAACATTGGAATTAAAATTAAGATAACATACTATATGGCCTTATTTTCGAAGTATTAAAATAGGGTGTAAAGTCAAAGTGTATTAAGTATATAATGTTATTTCTTAAGTTTCTTAGTAACCTTATAAGACCAATCAGCCTCGAAGGTAGAAAACATGCGAAATAAATATATTTGATGTTTAAGCCTTACAAGACATTCCCAACCAACCATGTCTCTTTATGACAGCCTAGTAAGTCCTTCAAGGCAAGGCTTTGAGAGATGTAGCTGTCCCGAAAATTAAACTATTACGGAAGACGGTTTGAGTTTAAGAGGACCCTTTGCGAGGGACCTTTCCGGTTTATTTGTTCGCACCCTCTCACAAGTCATGGATGGTTTGACAAAGATTGCCCCTTGCACAGACCATTGTGTATTTAGACTCTAATAATTTAATATTAGTGAATGATTTAATAATACTTTTGTAGAGCTAAATATTATTAAATTGAATTTTCTAACTGTAATTTCTGGCTTGTTGGAGATATTGACAAAGAAACTATGGATAAATGCAATCTATAGATCCTAGATATGAAATTCCATATGCTCAATGACCCTGATTCTTATGTCAAAACTGACTGAGAAAATAAATCTTTTGATGACCACGAAAAAGACTACAAAATGCTAAATGTCATTTATGAGAAATGCGTAAATGGAAGCTACTTAAAGTTTAATATTAAAATGTATCATAAAATAAATAAGCATGATTTATAATTCAAGCTCACTACACCGCATCTATTTGGAGTGGATTGAATTCACAAATGTAGAAATAGACACGGACTTTGCCATTTGCGTGCAAAGTACTCTGCAAAAGCTATTAGTTGCTAGGCAACGGACCTTTTGTTTAAAAACTGACGGGATACAGAACATGAGCAGAATTTATGTGAATTTTTTTAATCGATTGTAAATACAGACATACCTATTCTGGTGTATTATTTTTGCTTATTATTGGTAATTTAATTAACATAATAACTCCCCGAGTACACCGTAATGGGTAATTTTTAATATAATACAAATCATACTTAACATTTATAAATTATAGTCAGTAATATATAAAATATATTCGCAAGTTATCCCAACTTAAATATACTAATATTTTATGACATACCACCGCGCATCCGTCGTTATGTAAATAACATTCCCTTGCAATAAATAACCACACATAACACTTGAGAAACTCGTTAAAATTTTCCTAGCCCTCTTCGCAGGCGTTTTAGCAAATTGCCCCTAAGCCTTTGGAGGTTTTAAGGCAATTTCCTGGTCCCACAAATGAGTGGCACTTTGCACGAGGGTGGGTCCACGACACTTGCATCATTTCTGACGAAAACAGTACAGGACGATTCAAGTATAGAGGGAGTTACCGGTTGTTTTTAAGGTATAAAAGTATTTATTATTTATTGGAGTATAATATAATAATTAGAAGCCCAGAATAAAATTTTGTTTACGCACAAATGGGTAAGTTTGCTAGATGTTTTAATTTATCATAGCCTAATAACTATAATAGCATTTTTTTCGTGTATCAAATCTTATTTAATTATAATTTTCTAATATCAAAAGGAAAACATTTAAAAATATTCTAAAAACAGAACCAGTATCAGTAGAGAACTAGCTTTTAACTCATCAATACTTAGTGAAAGCACTATAAACCATAGAGCTTTTTACAAACCAACCTTTCACAGACCCTCAAAAGCTACGTTAACAGCCTCTATGTTTACTCGTATATGAGTTATGCGAAACGCACCCTAAACGGAGGCCAATTTGCATAAGAGGGATGGAAGCTTTGCCCGATGAGTGTTTATGATCGGTGGGCTAGCATTTCTGTTTGTGACCGTATGGAATAAGCATGAATATGGTATTTTTTGTGTTTTATTTTTTGTTTGGAAATAATACTTATAAGAGAGAAAAGTTTATTAACATTACATAGAGGTTTATTAAACAATACAAAGAATTGTATTGCCTTCTTTAGAATATTCGGAGTATATTTACTTAATTGATTTTGTGTCTCAAGCAAACTTTAAACCTCTCCCTATTAGACAAAAGACAAACGCGTTCATGACCATTAACCCTTGCGGGGTAGTCAGAGGTTCAGGTGTCCATAACCGCAATTGCGAAGGTAGAAATTCTATGGCCACCTCGAACCCATGTCTTGACCAGACTCAATGTGACAATATGTGGAAATATGTTCAAAGTAACACATAACTCCTTAAGAGCCATAGTTTCTAGTTTCTTCTAAAAATACTATAACTTGTGTATGTAGTTTTTTTTTAATTCAAAATCCGTACAATTTCAACCGTTGGACTTGTATCACGATCAGTCAACACAGAGGTGGAAATATTCATTCCAGCGGATTATTCTCACCCAAATGACGAGGGAGCTTCCGGGATTTAAAGATCATTGCAGACCACGCTACGTGCCGATTGGTGGACGACGGAGGCTGTATCAATATTTAAATCCTACCTGTGTTCTGAGAATGGAATAACTGGTGAATTTGTTTTTTAAATAACGATTTGCATTATCCTGGGAGCACCGGAGTTTAGGTTGTTTCTTATTATTTATTTAGCTTTAATCATATGAAGTATAGGTATATGGTATTTATTGTATGATGTAATTATTGTGTGTAGGAATATAGTAGCATAGGAATCTATGAAGTATGCTATATTATAATTATATTAGGCTATATTGTAGCTAGCTTAAACTAGATGATGATGATGCCATCCAAGCCTTTTTCGGCTACGGCGACAGCATCCTGCCATAGTTCCGTCCGTTTTTTTGGGAGTCTTAAAGATCACCAGCCCTTGCATGTGCCCTCATGTAGCTTGCAAAGCCAATCTTGGCTTTCAGCACCCGGACACACAACGGGCATGTGAGCTTAAACTAGAACATAATTATAACAAATTGTCTTGCCGTCCAACTGAATTAGGGACATGGTGTAATGAAATATATTAAGCGATAGATTGTCATTTATTTATTTTTAAATTATTTTAAAACCCTTTAGAAGTATGCAAAATCTTAAAATTTGTTTCGTGTGAAAAAGATGGCTAGCTAACTCTACCTATCCTAGGTATATTCTTTTCTGGTATTTTAAGCTAGCAATGAGATGAACAGGAAAAGAGATGTACTAAACTAATCTTTCAAAGACACACAAAGGGGATGTCAATCACACGAGTGACACGAAAACCAGATGCAACGTAACAGTTATAAGGGTGATATAGGGTTTGACTCGACATTGACAAAAGAGTACCTGTAAATCATACATATACATTAACATCCCTTAGTATCTTTCGGGATGGACAGAACTTTGGATCCACGATAATATCTCCTAAGACACTTTTTAGTGTGAATGGGGTTGCGATGTTATTCGGACAATTGGTGACAGGATGCTAGCCAAATCGTTTCATTTGATTATCGAATATCATAATTAATATTAATAAAACAAGTGCCATAAACTAACTCTTTTAGAATAAATTGTGTTATTCACAAGACTAAGCGATAAACGCGAGCATTGTAAAGGTCTTTGAACATTACAGGCTACATTTCATACAATAAATAAAATCCAACATAAACTGTGTAGATTAGATTTCATAGATTCAGATAGATAGTAATTTCTATACATCGAATCAACATGTTAAAATCCTCGTATATAAGTGCTTTTACAAATTTCAACTTCTAGTAAATCTTAATTCTACATCGCCATCAGTTATAAATACTTCATACTTAAAGCTACGTATCATATATTGACAATAAGTTACTACAGAGAGTTTGGTGACAACGGAGCATGTGTGAACGTACAAAATCATATCTACAAATTATAAATAGCACCCTACTGTCGTATCTGAGAAGTCATCTATTTCTCGGCATACCTTGCGTCACAAAAGTCTCCCCATATGGAAGTTTCAAATCACTGTTATTGGTTGCAATGGTGGTGCAGTATACCAGTAACCGTAATAATATTGAAAATATAAGATGTATGAGAGACTATTAACATAATTTTGTTTACAAAAAAGGAAAGAAAAATATTATAGTATGCATATACCGTGTCTGCTTATTTCCTTGCTATTAAAGCGATCCAAAATAATAAAAATATATATTATATTGTAATGATTTTATGTAGCAGCAAATTATTTGAACCTAACATAATTTACTTAGTAAGTTAAATTAATGAATACAATTAAAATTTATTACGTAATGTAAGTTTTATTATAAAAATGTATTTAAATTTAATAAATTATTTAATTCATTTATTTGTTTAGATAATGTAGCTAATGTTGAAATACATACTACCTACATTCAGTGTGTACCTTAAGAAAATTATAACAAATCTGAAGAAAGAAACTATAAATTAAACTACTATGGTATTATTCGAGCAATATACCAACATATTCCTTCCCATCTGTGGCATTTCAAATAACATATCAATCGCTTCTTATTCTTATCGAAATCAAACTACTCATGTACACAGTAGAAGCGCTGTAGCTCCTCTATATCGCGCACTTAGGAGGTGAACATTTGCATCCCCTTGCATATTCCGTGTTCCTTTAATGTTTGTCGCTTCTCGAGACGGCGTCGTATATTGTAGTTAGGAAAAAACTACAAAAATATGTACGTTTTACATTAGTGTGTGTTTTTACATTTACAGATGATAGGCTGGTTGTAATTCATGTCATTGGGATTTTGTAACAATTAATAATTCTCTGTCTCTTAAAGAAAAACCAGGATAAGACATTAACAACATTACTTGGAGGTACACTTTGCTAACACGAAGCTAAGATTTGACATAATGAAATAATATTTATTCCTTCACTATTCTTTGAGGCCGAGATCTTTGCCTACTAAGTTGTAGGTTAGGTACATGGAAATCGAGCGTAATGTGTATGTATGTAAGTATGTATTAGTTTAATCTTGTACCTTGAATTTAACCAAGCAGGGATTGAAGGTACCAAAAACACAACTTTTGCATCAAGGCATTTTTTTATGAATCTGTTAAAACATTCATCACACCCTCTGCCATTTTCTCGCCTATTGCGGTTCGGCACCACTCTGCCGACTTTTCAAGATTAAAGAGAGGGGAATCAGCAGACGAGAAAATTCTCGACGTGTGCGTGAAAAGAGAGCCTGTCTGTACTACTTAGTGTATATACAGGTACACGCACGATGTATATAAAGGTATATTTATGATCCGTAAGCGTAACTAAAAACTTACGAACACTTATAATAAAATTATGAGATTATGAAAATTCATACGAACAATACCTAAAATCATTATCACGGTCACCTTATCCAAAAAAAAAAATATATTTGATATCTTCATATAATTCATCAATGGATTTTAAAATACTTTACACAAAACCATTGCATGCTACCGATTATATTTATATACTCTCCTTTCACATGGAGAATTTCCATAATTATTGTCGTACACAATAAATTCTGTTAGTTAGAACTAAACGTAATATAATAACGTTTATTAATATAATATAACTACATGATATGAGTATTCATGACACCATCAAATGAACGTGAACAAACTTCCGGGCATATGCAAAGCAACTTTTGCAATGACTTGGTCAGTACACAAACAACAATGGATTCAATAAGTATCATTGTCAAATGCACAAATGTTACAAAAACGATCTTTTGTCTTATATTATCCGTTTCAAAACACACACCTAACTTTCATAATATTAACAAACCTTGTGGATTAAACATTTAAGATACGTGTCGTGTACAAGTTATACATACATACATGTATCCACGCCCTTTAATCAGTTAGAGGAGTAACAGTATTTATATCGGGGTGCAGATAGTGTTAATATGGCACCTTAAATACAAATGTACGAAAAATTTTAATATGAAGCGTTTACCAACAATTGGTTCCTGATTTTGAACTAACAATGCTGTATTTTTATTAAATTTACATAACATAGTAATAAGTAATATATTTAAAAAAAAATATTATCCAATAGAAAAGCTCCCACCTAGTCTACCACCTCTCAGTATCACGACAAACTACACTACAAAACCTCCCCTTAAATTTACTTAGACATACAATCATTTGTAACATTTCAAAAGGCAGTTGAATGTCGAATTGGTTCCTTAGCGAATTGCCAAGCAAAGGGCTCTCCATCAATCACTGTCCCGTATCAAAGACATCTGGCACAGGTTGCTAATGAATCACCTGCCGTGATAGAAGGGCTTAATCGAATGATTCCATGTTGACAATCGGCTGATTCGATTCCAGATTTGTTGGAGGCTTGATCGATCTTTGCCTGGGATCAAGAAACAGTTTTAAAAGTAGTACTTATGCATTTGTATGTATGATTGTGATATTTTTTATTCTTTAGAGCTAAAGTGATACTAAAGTGTTAGTCATAAATAAATAATGAAAACCAAAGCATAATTAGCTTATAAATGACTATGACAAGTACATATACTGGAGATTTAAGAAATGGTCTATTCTTATTCAACACTCAAAAGTACCTAGCTGATGTAAAATGTGGTAGACATTCACATAAATACGATAACGCAATGTTAATTCTACTTAATTAATTATAATAGTGATGACTGTTTGAAAGCATCAGGAAAACGAGTACCCTTTCATTAAAATGCCTAGTTGATTTCAAGATTGAAACTTAATGTTATAATGAGCCTACGTTGCATAAATGACCATTGTTAGGTTTGCCTCAAACTCCATTGCAATATGTGGACAGAATAATGAGACCCTGCTAATTTCCGCAATTTTTCTGTTACTCAGAAACTACTTAAATAATTAAATAGCTTACCGTATAAATTACTCTAAACCTTAATTTTTATAACTAATAATAATTTGTATCGGTTAAACACTATAGTACTAAAGTCAAAAACTTAACGTTTTTAGTTCAGTGTAGCGCATTCATTGAGGGTTTAACTCTATATTAGTGAGTATACTGTTTCAACCTCAGATCACCTATAATACCTATAATAAACAAGTTTTCAGATTTTCTAGTAACATTCTAACAATAAAATTGCGAAATGCACAAACATTTATATACTAAGAAAAATATCGTAGTGAGGAAACCTATTCATTCTTCGGAACAGGTCAGTGCTTGTAAATTGACGACTTGACTTACCACCTGTCACATTGAGTACTAACTACCTGGTTAACTTGTGGGTTTGAGATGGCTATAGAATAATTATCTTCACGGCGGCTAAGATGATCACGCGTACCACGGCAAACTACATTGGAGTTAATGATCGTAAACGTCACTGGTATTTGAAAAGCTTTTGTCTCTATAGTCAGTATTATAATATTCTCTGCTTAGATTAAATAGGTATTAGTGGCTGCAATTCATGACCAACTGCTTAAATGAAAACATTCACGTAAAATATTTTTTTACCAAACCAAATGTTTATCTCGGATATGGGTTCGGAAAGAATACTTATGGGCGCAAGGCCTCAGGAAACTAATATTACATAAACTATTGTTATAATAAACATCAATCAAAAGTATATTTGAAGTTAAAACTACACTATACCCACAAGATACGTGACGGGGGCATCCTCCATGAAACAAGCGGCAACAAATAAGATCATCATTCCAATTACAAACAAAGATGGTGAAACGCACCTTAACCATCAGGGTGTGACTATATTCCATTGTTTCAATCCAACCCCACTATACGTAATTCTATAGTCACAAGAAATACCATCACTTGCAATTTCATTCTTCATTCTTTAACTCGTGTGTCAACATGAGGCTTCGAAGAGTATGTGATCAAAAGCAAATACTCCTGGCCGTCATAGTTATTTCTCTCAAAGTAGCCAGCTGTATCAGCAATTCTGACTTCAACACGAGCATACGGACGTACGCTGTCAAAGAAGATATAGTGGTTTGTTTTCTGTTTTATCCCCACTTTATTTGATACACTTATTTCTCATAATTTTATTTTTAGTTGTTGTGCTAGACCATGTAATAGTATAATTAATTGAATGAATTAATACGAACCACATCTGTTATAACTAAAATGGTAGATTAAGTTTAAAACACAAAAAAAAACATTTACCGTTGGTTTGAATTAAATTCAGCAAATGTGAAAAACAGCTGAATAAAAAGAAATATCAAGAATCCTCTTACGATTAGCCAATCATATTTTGGTATATCTTTGTGATATAGGATCGAAACCAGCTATTCTAATCAGGCCTTGCTTGCTGCTATTATGTCCCGATTAGAATATCATATTATGAATATCACATTTCTATATAGCGGTGTGCGAAGCGTGAAGAACAGAAGATACTGCATGAGAAGGTTAATCAGTGTAAGTTAAGCAAAATAATCCTTCTGCCTATCTGCTTGAATATATGTATGTGTAATTCTATATTAAAATAGAACAGATCGTAAGGCGACATTTTCTCCTTGGTATTTTTATTCCTGTTCTGCATTTTACACAAATAGAACTACATAAGTTCCCCAGCCGTGCCATAATTTATAATTCAGTTAGTCACATTGATTGTGCACCATGCACATGAATAGTTCGTTACGGTATCAATTCACATGACAGGATGTCTAATCCCAAGAGTACTTACCGTTATATTGAAACAGTAGTATGCTTAACTAAATGATATACATATGACCTATAAATTCACGTCCTATAATCACTGTTGGATTGGACCGAACCCAGAAGACATATTATATCATGTGCGTAATATTTTAGCATGAACATTGCGTTTGACATGTCACATGTCCCATCTCTCCATAATATCCATTTAAACCTAATTCCTTAGTCACCTCCTGGTTCAGCACGTTATGCAGGAATAAATGGAACCTAGTTAGCATTCTTTTTCCGTTATAGCTGTCACGAGAATATAATTATACTATACCTACAAGATTCAATAGTGATAAAATTGTACTTAATGTAATTCTGATAAAACATGATGATGTACATTCGTAGGTATTATTACTTCGTACATTCGTATTGTATTCTTATGTCTGTGGTATATTTTACAGTTTACGTAAAGGTTTATGTCTGTATAAAACAACTTCTTTGTTTCCAAATGATTGTTTTGTTAACAGAATGCGTCAGGTGTGAAAACAATGCAAAATGAAAACGTGAATGGAAGACATCTTGAATATGCTGCACCTAAAAATCCTGTCAGATTTCAGGTAAGTACTATTATTACCGAATAATATCTTATATTACTAAGAGCCAAATTACCCAGAAGTACCTTTTTTATAGTATAAATGTATTTTTATATTTTAGTATTCCATTTCTGTCCGCTATTGAGCTCAAAGATATAAAGATGTCATCTTTCCATAGACAAGAAAGCAAACTAGAGTACCCGCCACATAATTTCTCATTCGTCACTCTTATCGATCAAAATTTTATTTCAGTATTGATAAAATTGAAATTCTACAGTGAACGTTTAAGGCACTATTGCAATAAGTTTATTCAAATATCCTTCCTTCTCAAGGTTGAATCAGTTATAAACCTTTATATTATTTGGGAATATCAAAGGAAATGATTTAAAAGGGCTACTGTTTAAAATACTTGTTTTAAAATAATCTTTATCGCAATCTGTTTAGAGCGGAAGATGTAATTACGGGCTTGCAATGGGAATGTGCAATTATTTTATCAGCTTAATCACTGGAAGGAAAGTGGTTGACGGCAATATATGTACGCCCATAATAGTAGTACTTCTTTACTGAGTGTAAATTATAGAAAACTTATTATTTACAATGTACATGTATAAGAATATATAATATAAATATTTTAACTATAACAGAGTATTACGAATTTTTGGTCAACACGTGGGTTCGAGGTGGCTATAGAATAACTACCTTCGCAATTGAGGAGATTTACACCTGAACTTCTGAATACTCCGCAAGGGTTAATGGTCGTGAACGCGTTTGTTGTTTTTGTAATACGAATCTGATACCTAGGTTTAACCAAAGAATTTCAATCCAGTCGTAAAACTTTACGTTATTTTAATTAATTTGAGTACTTAAATAACTACGGTATGGTATAATATATGGTATAATTATTATGGTAAATATGTATGCGTATCATACATATCTAGGTGCAATGTGTGCCATGGGAACTGCAAGCGATTGTTCCACATTTCTTGATAAACAGGTCTCAGCGGAAATGTGACTCAGAGGCGCGTTTTGCAACCAGCATATTCATGTTAAATGCATTCGCGGATTCGCACAACTTTATTGAAATGTTTGGTACTAGGTTAAAGGTATGAAACATTTGACTTGAGAGATGGGAATATAAACTACGAGAGAAAACATATCCGTACTTTAGCTCGTTAGATTGACATATGGTAATAACTTATGAACCAGTCATTGACTATGTTATACTGTAGATTTTAAAAATCATGACCATAATATCCAAATGGACATAGAGATACATGCCAAACAACCTTTCTTCGAATGACTGTGCGTAGTTTATTGTTGGAGCAAATTTTAGGAAAAATGTAGATATATTTTATCGTCACTTATTAATTTCTTGCGATTACGTTACATTCCTTTTAAGTCCTAGAACAGCTATAATATGGCTATAACATTAAAAGTGGATCACACATCCTTTCTCATTACCATTTCTCAGTACCAGAATATAAAGAAACACTATTAAGACCACAGCAAATTAGCAATTTTAAGTATAGGTTAGCACAATTCTCCTTTCAACGGGTTCACACATACCTCGAAATCAGTTCCCGTGACCACTTAAATTGTAGCGGCCTATCGTACGAAGAATACATTTACATTTTAATCTTTTCAAGGCCTTTCCAAATTAAACAAAATTATATCCTCTTTCTCTGTGCTAAAACGATAAAAAGTCTTATTAAATTCTTTTAAAATAGAAATCTATAATAATTCCTTGTAGCCTGATGTTGTTTTTAATTGATTTAAATATCGCATAAGCAAAATTTTAAGTATTGCTTAGTAATCTGCAGGGACAGACAAATATTTGTGCTTGTGAATTATAACATTCCCATATTATTAATATATTGTCACTGTTTGTAACAGTTATATCATTTATTTTTATTTGTTTAGGAAGTTCCTGATAACGCAATATCCAGTACTGTCAACAGTCGAGGCTTAACGCATTACGAACAACCAGGTTAGTGAAAAATACCAATTTTTGTAACAACTTGGTCATGGATTTGTTTGAATTACTAACAAGGGATAATGATGCTGTATGTGCGTTTGTTTCATGATGAAACTCAGTCGAAAAACTCTTTGATATAATTTACAAGTACCTATGTGTTATTATAGTTTTAAGAGATTCGCGATTTATACTCATGATAAATAACTAACGGGACTTATCGGGTCGGGTTAATAAAGGTAACTTTAATATATAAAAACATACGCGATAAGTCCCGTTAGTTGTTAATCATACCTATGTCTATGTGTTAGTCGGTAAATAAGCCTTACTTTCAAAGAATAAAATGCATCACTTGTACGTATTTCTTTTTAAGGTAACGCATCAATTATTATTACCGATCACCATTCAATTTACTTCTAACTGTTCATTTCATATACTATGTACTGAATAGCAGATGTATGTTTACACGCTATACTAACCAAACTTTTTACTCAGTCTACAGTGCTCATGAATTTGAAGAAGTACCCCATCTAAGTCCGGCCACCTATGCCCATAATACTGGAGAATTGGAGCATTACGACCCTCATAGCTTCAGCCACCATTACGTGCCCCACTACGATCCTCATCACCACTTGGGGTACCATCACAAATACCCTGATCATGTAAGTATTTGTATCGAAGATAATAATAATATTCGGACATTATTACACAAATTGAACTAGCCCCTTGGTAAGTACATTTAAGACTTGTGTTAAGGGTGCTAGTCAACGTATATTTAAGAAATGTATACATATTATGTATTGATAAATACATATATATCATGTATAATCAACGACCAGACTGGAAAGCAGAAGAAAAACGTAGTTCTTAACTCTGCGTCAACCGGGAATCGAACCCGGGACCTCACGATTAGCGAGATAAGTTTAACTTTTCGCCTAGTCTTTGGCTAAAAGACCATATGGATATTATTCCAACTTCATTACTACATATAGCATACATACAAAAGTGATAAGTGACCAAGAACAATTAAATTCTGCTTATTCGAAGTTTGGTTCATCTAGAAAGTAACTGAAGGACATGAGTATATTTAACAGTAGTTACATTTTTATGCACACAGTGATATCGTATTTTTACTGTCCGTATAGAGAATAAAGTTTATACACATAATTTTATCTTATTTTTCATATCGTATACTGCAATAGCTGCAGACGAAAACATTTCATTCATACAATACAATGTCTCAATAGTCAACTTTGATACAGTTATTATAAAACATTGACATTATAATGTATCAAACCTACACTATAATGACAACGCAAGAGACAGTTGATTGACTTAATAATGTGTTGATACACCTACAACTACGTGGGCTGCTCGTAATATCACACCTTCTAAGTAGGTAACGTGTAATTTATATCTAACTGCCTTATCGATCATGTTAAATTTCATAACATTATATCCTGGTATCCTAGGGTCTTAAACACGTTAAGAAGACTGAATTAAATAAAAAAAATAACTATTTCTGAAGATAATGGGTTCAAGCAATTTTTAAATGTTCTCAATTTTCAGATATGAATAAAATAATAGCGCAGTAATTTGCATCAACACAGTGCTTAGCCCTTTAATGAGTGGCAAAACGCTAATAATGTAAAATTAAAATGTATTGACTTACATATGCACTAAGTCGCTTAATATTTCTAAAGAGATTTCATACATACGAGTACATTTTGATTTTTACACTTTTCAAAAGGCTTTTATCAGAATAAAACATTTATGAGAACGTTTGAGAGCTAGTCTGGTACGAGTACATAATGTCCCATTAGTATCTATGTATCTTTAACTTTCCAAATATAATGATTCCAACCCCAATAATTATGGAAAACGAAATACTCTACCCAATATATAATAGATAAGAAAAGCCAATGAACAACCATTTAAAGTACTTGTTATTATATTAACTTTACAGAGTTTAGCAGCCAAAGCTCTGTTGTGGCCTCTCGCTGGTCTGGCCTTGGTAGGAGCCGCAGCCACTCTGATCAGCAACCCCATACTCTTACAACTCGGAGTAGTGTCTGGTCGACGAAGAAGGGACACGGAAGAATCCACGCTTGACGAGCAAATCGAAAAGTGGAGTTCCGAAGTCACCACGCCGACTTTCACAAAGACAAACAAAAGAATTGACGGTGATTTCAATAAGAAAACAAAGGAATATAACAAGCGAACAAAACTTCCTAGTCGACGTATGCCTTCAATTAAACTGTATAAGAAAGATCCGGATATTGATAAGAAGTTTGTCCCTATACCTTTGAAATGGAATTAAAAATGATGTTTAGACAATATAGGTTTTAAGTGATTCTTGTTTCATTGTACCTCGTTCCTTTTAGTAATAAAATGATCTCAGAACCAAATATTTTGGATCGATGTGGCATTTATTACGCATCATGGTCCTGTGCGATCAACGTACCTAGTCGTCGTCACTAAGTCGATCCATCACCTCATTAGGCCTAAATTTCACTATCGGGCTTTGTTGAATGCCATAACGAGCAATAACTATAAACTATACTTACAGCCATATAATTTCCATTGTATATATATATATATATGTCGGAGTATTTGAAAGGGCCTCAAAACGGTGTTGGCTGTCACTGTTCATCGTGGGCGTTATATCGGTAGGAATGTTAAAATAACAGCACACTTGTATTGCCTAGTATGTTTTTATTTGACTGCTTTACAATTTGGAACCAAATCAATCACAATTACAAAGATTAATACAGATTCAGAGCCAATAGATTAGTACAATGTCCGCCTCGTCCGGCAGCTGTCAACCGAATCCTCGCTGCCATCACCTGTGGCGACATCTACTACTCTATTCGGGGTTACCCGCTCTTATTTTAGCGATTGTAAGATAATAGACTACAGAATCGAATAAAACTGAAATAATATAAACAAACCGGAATATCTCAATTAAATAATTGCTAATTTACTATTAAAGTCAATCTATAATCAGCGCGCCGTCACGGCCGTCCTGCATTATCACACGTCCTCGTGTGTATCGGTCTCATCTGCGAACAAAAGATATAGTGCTTTATAACACACTCTGTTCGGTCTCCCTGACCACAAAATAGTCGCCTTTTTGTTCGTGTTATACAACAACTCGTGATTTCAAACCTTTAAGTTTAATACTCGGAAATGTTTCGTAAAAGACACACATAACACATTATAAAGAGGGTCCTGTAAATGTCACATACGTTAGTCAATGCCACACAGGCCATTTGCTGCCACACAGGCTAGCCGATGCCACACAGGCCAGTCATTGCCACACAGGCCAGTCATTGCCACACAGGCCAGTCATTGCCACACAGGCCAATCATTGCCACACAGGCTAGTCATTGCCACAAAGGCTAGTCATTGCCACAAAGGCTAGTCGTTGGCACACAGGTACAAAAGTAAAATAGAAGGCAATGGCACTACTTACCATGGCCGTCATCGGCACATTCTGTCTCAATTTGGTTGGTTGGTGTTTCCAATCCGCCACTTAACTCCAATGGAACGTAACATTCAGGCATAGCACGTACATGATCATGCTCGTACTTATACGTTCTAATAGAGTTAAGAGCCTTAAGAACTAGCCGTAATCGTTCAATGCCCTCGCCTACTGTCCGTGATGGAAAGATGACGTCATCGATGTAGACCACAGCGAATGACTCAGTTAATGCCCCAAGGGCCTTATTAATGGCACGTTGATACACTGAAGGTGCATTACGAAGGCCAAACCGCATAGACAAATATTCAAACTGGCCATCTGGTGTAACAAACGCGGTACGTTCTATGTAATTTTTTTTGACTGGAATTTGATGATACCCGCTAGCCATATCAAATGCAGTAAAATAATTTGTCCCCACTAAGCGCTGTATTTGATCTAAAATAAGTGGCAGAGGATATCTATCAGACAGAATTTGTTTAATTAAAGAGCATTCAGCACCTGAGGCGAAACTAAATGAAAACTTCTCACCGGTTTAATCTAAGAGCTGACCCATAGCTGGTTGGATGGAGCAGACATCCACCCGTCGTTCGGTTCGCGCATCGCTGGCCTTGGCATCCACTTTAGGGCAGCGCGTTGCGATGTGACCTCGTTCGCCACACTTGAAGCAGGTTGGAGTAATCGTAGTCTTCTGCGCGCCAACTTCCTTCGACTGTTGAGTTGAGATAGTACCTGAAATCTCAGAACGTGTATTAGCATTGCTGTTGCTGTCACGTCTACTATTGTTACGACATTCACTGGCTACGTGGCCTGCATTGCCGCAGCTGTAGCATTGTCGCGCACACTCAATACGTGGCTTTTTCACTTCCACAGTCGGAGTAGTCTTCTCACTAGATGTAGGTCCTCGTTTTCTAAAGGTAAACGCCATGAGTTCTTGTTGTAATTTATTACGCGTGTCAATCTCAGTAGTAAATGTTATCCTTTGCAATTTTGACTCAATTTTTGAAGCATGTGCATGTAAGCGCGATCGCTATCTGCTCTTTCGACAAAAATTTCCATCGAGCTAATAAAGTGCTCATAAATCGCCCGGCATACGCAGACAAACATTCGCTTTCCCTTGGACTACTATTGAGTAATCGCCATAAATTTGCAGCTGGAGTCTCAACTGTATCAAATCTAGCCAGGAACAGGTCTTTTAATTGCGGCCACGTAATCCCGGGAAAACTAGATTGGGCAAGCCATGATGACGCCGATCCTTTGAGTGCCTTGCTCATTGTGATTATCAAATCGCTACCAGAAATAGTTCTCTCTTGTAAACATATGTCCACCGTTTCACTCCAAGCGCGAGCGTCGTGCACTGGAGTATCAGGATTAAATTCGGGTAACGTTATTTTCATGCTAGATTCACGTGGTTCTCGTATAGCACGTATTAACTCCATCATGTTTTGTTGTTGCATTTCAAAAAGATATTTCCAACGTTCACACTCATTATCTTGTAAAATATTATCGCTCTGACCTGTATTCTGTCCTTGGTTAGCCGTTGGTAATCCCACTTCTGATGTCGGAGTATTTGAAAGGGCCTCAAAACGGTGTTGGCTGTCACTGTTCATCGTGGGCGTTATATCGGTAGGAATGTTAAAATAACAGCACACTTGTATTGCCTAGTATGTTTTTATTTGACTGCTTTACAATTTGGAACCAAATCAATCACAATTACAAAGATTAATACAGATTCAGAGCCAATAGATTAGTACAATGTCCGCCTCGTCCGGCAGCTGTCAACCGAATCCTCGCTGCCATCACCTGTGGCGACATCTACTACTCTATTCGGGGTTACCCGCTCTTATTTTAGCGATTGTAAGATAATAGACTACAGAATCGAATAAAACTGAAATAATATAAACAAACCGGAATATCTCAATTAAATAATTGCTAATTTACTATTAAAGTCAATCTATAATCAGCGCGCCGTCATATATATATATACAGATAAGAGTTATATTATTTTATATAACGCTAAAGGGTATGTATCAAATTATATTTAACAAAGATTAGAATACTCAATTATAGTAAAATCGCTTTACAAAGAATAAAGTATTCTAAGTTATTTTTATCCAACTTACCAGTATTTAAATCTAAGCTAATCCATTAAATATTCACTTTATCACTTAAATTAAACTACACACATTACGTTATCATAGACTATTCAAATGAACCCCAACTATATTTAATTTCCTATCACTCGTCACATGAAGTGTTAACAGTTTAACATAGTTAATTACATACGTCAAATCGTCAAGACGCTCGCGTGTACTGTGTACTGAGCTATCCTATCTCCATTCAAGTTCAGTATTAACATATAAGGGGTCGCTAATGTGCAGCGACCCATGAATACTTGCGCTTACGCACTTGAGAAAGATGTGACATCGGAACATTTCATATATCGATATGTAGTTAATACTAGTATTAGAAACATATTTTGAATGATTTTTTTTTTTGTTTATCCCTTTCTAAGATGACAAAAGCTCTATTCTTGGATTAAGATTTAATAAATATTAAGTCAAAGATATGCATGAAATGCGTAATCTGTTATGCTTTTTAGGCTAAAAAGACACTTGATTTAACGGTATTGACATAATTTGTAATGTCGTTACTTTGACGCCACAGAATAATAATTATTTATCATATTTTGATGTGATATTAATACAACGACGAATTTCCTAAAAACGAATTTAAAACATACTCGTACAATTGACATCAACATTATTGTAATAGACACGTTGCAGTAAATAATTAAACTTGGAAATACGTATCTAATCGTCTAGCCAGTGTCCATAAACCTTCCCTAGCCGATCGTGTGCATCTGGATTGAGGGCCCATTTTTCAAATATTGGACAATCGAAATGAAACTCACAGGGCATTTAGTAAAGAATTAGTAAAAACTATAGCATCTATTCTTAAATTTCTTAAACTTGAAACAAAACAGTTATTGTCAAAAAACTGTGGCCCTCAATCCAGATGCCAGCATTTTCTAGATCTCGGAAAGTACGAATCCTGGGATAATGCTGTTTATTCGAGGATTTAGTAAAGAATTTCTTAAATAAATTAAGAAAATCTCAAATCTCAAAAATGCGTTAAATATAGGTTTAGGGCGATTTTGCTATGGCCCTCAGTTCAGAGCTCTCTGACTTTTGGAATCATCAAAAAATGAACATTTCTATACAAAAAGACTAATGTAACTTATATTATCTTGAAGCTCAATGGCTCAATGAATTAGTAATGAAGAAATAACGATACAAAAGCGAATAGTTTAAGAGAAAATGAAATATGAATTTTCATCTGACGTACAAACTGAGAGCCCTAAACTTTCGGCGATATTGACTATCGTCAAATACTTGCATATACATATTTTATTTCCACATAACATAGTCACCCTACAGAATTTTCTCCTATATAAATAATCAAATTCTTTTTCCTCTTAAAGTGTGATATTTAGAAGCATGTAAATATTGCACGGATTTAGTAAAAAATTAGTAAAATTAGTCATCCTTATGTACGCTTGTGTAGATGGCTTAGTTTAGTCAATATCGCCGAAAGTTTAGGGCTCTCAGTTTGTACGTCAGATGACAATTCATATTTCATTTTCTCTTAAACTATTCGCTTTTGTATCGTTATTTCTTCATTACTAATTCATTGAGCCATTGAGCTTCAAGATAATATAAGTTACATTAGTCTTGTAATATAAGTTACGTTACAAGAGGTGTCGCTTGAGTGGTATACAACCTTTGCAATGATGAATGGTAGTTTCTCGAGTTTTTGATTACCCAGAGCATAGATAATTGAATATTATGCCAATGCTTGGTTGAATACCATCAAACTTCTGATTACCCTAAAAATATAAATAATGTAATATTACGTCAATGCCAAATTACGCCATGTTACGTATTTGGTCATCATCCGTGATCTCTGGATCTTTGTGATGGATGGTGAGAGCCGGGCGTGAGTGCCTATGTCTGTTATGTTATACATATTACAAAAAAAGACAAACGCGTTCACGACCATTAACCCTTGCGATGTAGTAAGAAATTTAGGTGTCCATCTCCGCAATTGCGAAGGTAGGTTCTATGGCCACCTTGAACCCACGTGTTGACCAGATAGTTAGTACTCAATGTGAGCGGTGGCAAGCCGTGTCGCCATTTACAAGCACTAACTATTACCTGTTCGGGGAACAGGTAGGTTTTCTCACGATGTTTCCCTCACCGTATAATTCGATGCATTTCGTAAATGTGTTTTTATTACGAAAATGTACATAGAAATTCATTATACTTCAATTCCATTTGTACATGCTCAAGCGGGATTTGAACCCTGTACCCACTGATACAGAGTCAAGCCCCAAAAGAACTGAGATACGTCGAATTATATATTATATATCCAACAAATAATTAGAACAGTCATTATACTCCTTGTGACACCTAGGATATTTAAATGGAAACATTTCCAAGGGCGATAAAGAAGCAAACTGCGCCGTTACGAGGGGTTTTTAATACCACAAATAGCAAACAGATGGCGTTACTCTACATTAAATATCCAAGATAAGTTTTAATGGAAAATTATTAAAGTACATCGAAATTGCTGAGATGTACACCAAAAATATGTAAGAACACATATCAAAGGCATATCAAATAGGCGTGGGCTAGGACTGTATTATTTTACTATTTAGTATTTTAGTTACATAATTCCGTATATTTGACGTTCGTTCACACGTTACGTTTTTAAAATTAATCTATTCAGTAAATATAATAGCAGGGAAGATAAGGCTCCCCTATCTTCCCTGCTATTATATTTACTGAATAGTCACATTCTGAGAAATAATGCGTTTCTGTATAAATAATATAACACCATACTCAGTACAACTAAGACTCCATGTTACATAACTGATAAGAATTACCTGGAGTTAATCACGGTTTTTACAGATTTAAAAGATATGAGTACTTTGTACGTATAACCCACACATCAATCTTTATAATTGAGACTCCACATGTACCACAAGTAAGTTTTAATGAGTTCCGTACACCATAATTATGGAATACAGTTTGCCTAAGTTGAAGGAAAACATCGAGAGGAAACCTAACTATTCCTCGGAATACGTCAAAATACGTGCTCGTAAATAGCGATGTTTACCACCTGCCACGTTAGGCGCTATCGTAGAAGCATTAAACCAAAAACCCACAACAACTAAGTACCAAGTGGAAACACCTATTCAGCATGACCAATGGCGATTCAAGCAGCGTGAAATTTCGACCCATGCCCTTCCTGTCAGGCTTCCGTCACAACTCCAAATTACCACATATTGAGAGAGCAAAAACTGTCGATAATGAGCTAATGTGACATAACAATCCAGTAGAAGGACGGAACTTTATATTAGAGCCAAGGTCGACGAGGAATATATAAAACGCCTATTCTTTCATAAGGAAGCTACATTCGGTTGTCGATATTGTTCGAGAGTGCCGGGAAATTAAGAAACATGGTGTCGAAGTACTTGCTTTTCGTTGCGGTAGTGTTTTGCCTTCACGTGTCCTCACTCGTAAGTAAACGTAGCTTTTAATTTTTACTGGATAATTTTAATTACATACAACATCAAGCCTGTCCCTACAGAGGGCTAGAGAGGGACAAGAAAATTATTAGTCTTCATTGACTTCCATTCATATTTTTACTGAATAATATGGAGATCTGTGTTGTCTGCCTGCCACTTTAAAATAGAAAAGACTACGATTGTGAGTATTGATGAAAATTTCAAAATTTTATGTTATTAAGCATAAAAATACATAAGGTATAAAGAAATTCCTGACTCACTGGATGAGGTACACGACAGATAATATTTAGTCATGTGACCTTAGGGATCTATGCCCAGCAGTAGGCAAATTTATTGAAATATATAATAAGCTAGTTTGGATTATAAAATGCTTACCAGGAACAGGAATATATTAGGCGACTGCTCCATATGACATCATAACCTCAATATTTATGCTAAAAAGTAACCTAAGTTTTTTCACGTGTCCGAGGTTCTCTCCACCTTATAAAGGCTGTAAAGCCATGAATGTATATCTTAGTATGTACTTACAGGCAGTGAGTGACGAGCAGAAAGCCAAGATACACAAGCACTTCGAGATGTTGGCCCAAGATTGCATCAAAGACAATCCCCTGGAGGAAGCAGACGTGATGGCGTTGAAGGAGAAGAAGATACCCAGTGGCGCCACCTCTACTTGCTTCTTGGCGTGCATGTTCAGGAAGATTGGCGTGGTAAGTACTAATATTCTTTTCAAGGCGTAGCGTATCGTGAAGAACAGAAGAGCGTTTATAAGAAGGTTACTGGACCTGAAAATCAAGAGCGATTTGTCGGGATCGTTCCAGGTGGAGATCTAGTCTGTGTCTATCCTGTTAGGGAAGTGGAGGCGTAATTATTTTTATATAACAATTACAGGTAGTGGGAATCTGATAGGCAAAGACTATCGATTGTCACTGTAGGCGATCCTGACAAATCTATCTTGCCACACTCTCATTCCGGACTTTACATACATGCTCTTTTGTTCTTATTATATAAATTTGAAAAGTCACAATAACCTCGTCTGGTATATTCTATGATAAATCTCGCCAGCATTAAAATTTTATTCATAATATGGACATCTCTCTCTAATAGTGGATAGTTGAATTTGTAACGATATGTAAGAATTTCTCGTTTCTTGTTCGCCTATTTACTTAAAACACACAGAAAATCTCAGTAACAATTACACTAGTATAGTAAGTATATCGTCCGGTATAGAGGAATAACATTAATACTTATGTTATTATACCCTGCTTATTCGTTTCCACAGCTTGACGACAAAGGCATGGTAAGCAAAGACAAGGCCCTGCAACTAGCGAAGAAAGTGTTCGAAGACCCCGAGGAAGTCTCTTCCATCTCTGAATTCCTGGACACCTGCTCCAACGGTGACTATCCAAAACCTATGAGCTCCCAACAACATAGTGACATACATACATATATTCACCCCTGACGGGATAGGCAGAGACCATCGATCGTCACCTGGACCGATACTGAAAAGTCTTTCTTGCTTTACTTACATCCATTAACCTCAGACACGATCCTGGCTAATCCTTCTTGCTTCACTCACACCCATTTACATTTTTGTACATGCGCTTCTGTTCTTGCTTTGAGAAGAATATCTCAAACATTGATTTTGAAAATCCTAAAAAGACATTTGAAATAATAACAGTGAACAGTGAAGCCTCTTGTGGAGACTTCAAAATAATACTAGAAACTGCCGTTCTTTGCAACATATAGTACGAGGCAATTAAATGACAGGGTTCTAATATATAATCTATTGCTGTAGTATTTTATTATCTGTGCTATTGATAAGGTTCCAATAAGTCGGTGCTAAAAATGAGTTTAGAGGAATTGTACCACCATGGTTTTTATCACTCCGAAAGGAAGAAAAATAACATGACTGAGAAAATGTGTAGACACTTTAACAATTTAATTAACACAAGCGTAGGGTGAGACGTTTTTATTGCTCATTTGTCATACGAATATATGTATTTTTGTGATGATTTCAGTGAACAATGAGTCAGTGTCTGATGGCGAAAAGGGTTGTGATCGAGCTCTCAAGGCTTACAAATGCATGTTGGACAATGCATCCAAGGTATTATTATTATAATATTAATATTATTATTGTGTATTATATTAAAAGGAGGAACACTATGTTATAAATACATTAACACATCATAAACTTTAAATGAACGAATTGAAGTAGAAAAAAATCCCTATGTATTTTCTAGAATATAAACATATTCCTGTTGCAAAATTGTAGCTAGATTTTTATTCATAATTCTTTGTAGAACATATTACGTTAGTTTGCCTATAATTTGGTTTTCTATGCCATTTAGTATGCACGAAGTATTTGTGCTCATTAGCATAACACATTTGGCATTATAGAGCTTAAAAAGTATTCTTAATAATTAATATATATTTTTTTGTTTCAGTTTGGCCTTGATATCTAAGGATAATAGAGAAATAAGTTAATAGAGAGAGTTTTCTGGAATAAAGTGTAATATTTGAATCTGTGTTTTATTTGTTCCAATCGAAACTTAGTCTGTTGTATTATATACCTATATATTATTTGTTTTTCTTATAAGTATTATAAAAGTTACTTTCATATGGATCCCGATGAGGTCATAGTCAAAATGCCAATACAATATCAACGATGAGTTTCATGTAAATAAGGTCATTAGATCTTCGTTAACAGCATATTATGGAATATCAGAGTTTAGTATCTTTATTTGGTTCAAAGTACGTTCATAGTAAGTAGTAAATTGATAGATATGTAGTTCCTGTAGCTAGCTAGAAAATGTTACGAGTATATTACCAATAAAAATATATTAAGTATGATAAACACATAAATGAAAGATTTCATAGAATGCTCATAAATTTATTAATTGACTAACTACATAGCTTTTTATTCAATGGCTTTTAACTCTTTCTTCAAACGTTACTTGCCATATCCAACCTGAAAAAACAAAAAAATATATGTATATAATGTTACGATATAATTGTTTTGTACTTTGAAGAGATTATATAAATCTCTAAACCTTGCATTCTAATTGGACAAACATTTATCTGGATCGTAATTAATGCACTTAATACTAACTTTTTCTACAGATTGTCGTAAGAAGTCTCTAAGAGATGGGTCAGCTGAATCATTTGGGTATTGATTGACCTAGCAAACTGTCATTATGCTAACACAATCTCAATAGTTATACTTGAAACAACCTAAATTTTTTTTTAGCTTCTGTTCTCTGCAATGGTATGTGTCTGAGAACAAAAATACTTATAAGAACCAAAAACAAACGCTATCACGACCATTTACTCTTGCGGTGTGGTCAAAAATTAGGATGTCCGTCTTCACGATTACAACTAATCTAAAATCAGATATAAACTTATCATTATTGATAATAAAGCACCTTTTCGATATTTCAACAATGGTTACTTGTTGTTGGTGTTCTTAGTGAGGAACAGCTCATATTTGCCCCCTTAATTTGTGACTCTAAAGTTATTTTAGAACTTAGAATCTATACGTAACGCGCAATGGTTAAAAGACTCTAACTATTACTTACTTGATAGTAATACGCCTTCTTACCTCAGTATTCCGCCCCATGCGTCAGGGCACAAACGGAAAGAAGCTTTGACCTCTCGCAACCATCCTTGTCATCTGGCAAATCTTCATCAACAACTGAAAACAACCATTATGAACTGGATAAATTTGGTGATCAAATATACAGGATTCATATAATATACCTATACTTAACGTCCATTGTCCTAAAATGGAGTTGCATCGTCATTTATAGTCAGTTTTTAACAAATTACATAATAAATAATATTTACCGTGGTTACATTCCTTTATGACTTTTCTTAAAACAGCTGCTTTCGAATCATCTTCCATTAATTTTGCGTATTCTTCGATAACATCCATGTGTAACACATTTTTGTCATCCATCTACAGAAAAAAAGAAAGTTTATATACATATATGATAACAAATTACAATACAATACTACAGTGTAGTTGACAAAAACACAGTATACGCATCAATGACTAATGATAACTAAAACTAGCTCAATGCATTATACTTTATGCATGCAATGCATTATTTTGCGTGTTTAGTTATAAATGTAACAAACAGCCTCCTTCCCGACATTAGGTAGTAAATGATGGTTAATCGGGAGTTCAATTGAAACTATTGAGCACCCTTCTCAAAATTTTCTTTTCAATACAACTAACCAACTAACTAACCAACCAACTCCAATAGTTTTTGCTAAAAGTCACCAATGAAATATGAATTCGAGGAACTGTGATTTCCGGACGGGATTTAAGCACCTGGCTTTTTGTAAATTGTATATTAATAATTACATAATACCTCGATGTGCTAATTTTAAAATACAGTTATTTGAATTTGCCCGCATTTATTATAGCTATATTAGCACGACTATGAATTATGAATAAGGACTAAGAACTTAAAAACATCAAAAGCGTGAATGTAGGTAAGAACACAATTACATCAACAAAAAAAATATTTAAGAAACTATACTAGTTATATTAAACCGTTGTCACTTACCAAACCAAGCTGTCTGTGTACGCAGTTGAAGAAGCAGCCCATCTCGTCGTCAATTTCAATGGTATCTTTCACTTTTATGACGTCCTCTATGTCCATATTCTTCTCTTTCAGGCAAACTTTCATGGCCTCCTCTAAATCTCCATGTGAGCGAGCATCACCCTATAAAAAATGTGAATGTATTTGTACCATATTGCAGATGTTAAATTTAGTTATTTGTAGCATATTATAGCTATTGAATTGATATATACTCGTACAGGAGTAAATAGGGTGCAGATCAAAACTCGCCTTTTTCCTGGTTCTAGCAAACTACTTTCGTATCATTGAGAAATGTGTACCTCGGCGTATAGTCGACGGTGATAGTTACTTTAAACGTTACCTGTTCCAGTATCTCAACTTATTGATACCTCTGATTCTGTCCTCAGAGCGACTGTATTTGCAGTTTAATCACATATATGTATATCCGTACGTTATTCTGCTATCATTCATCCGTCTAACGTGACCAAGCCATGGAAAAACACCCTGATTTCACTGCCGTTAGTCTTTATATTAACATACACATCACATCGTAGTTTCAAGGAATTTTCAGAGGTTTTTAATTCGATACTAGTGGATACTAGTTTGTGTCCACCACTAGTCGATACTAGTGAAATTGGCTATGGCTGCAATTAACACACTATTGAAATGATTTTTTTTCCTGATTGAACAAATAAGGTTTTTAATCTTTAATGAGTAATTGTCGAACGGTATACACTAATGATTGCCTCTATGAACGATCCTGCAAATCTCTCTGAATGTATTATCCAATGAATGTAAAATAATAAAATATTTATCTACAATGCACAAATGGTTATATTTTAAAAAGTTCCCTCACTTAAAGAATTATTTAAAAAATTGTTAGCAATACTTACATGAGTGACATAGGCACATGCAACCCAGAACAGGGTTAAAGTAAAAAAACGGTTGAAACTCATTTTTGTTTAAACTGTCACATCAACTAACGGGAAATAAAATGTTACGTTGCAGTTAAAGTTTATATACGGGAAAACTGTAGGTGCTTAGTAAAAAACTAAATTAAACATAATAATCTTTACTTTGCTTGATGGCACGCTAATAATAGTATTTATACGTTTTTATCAAACCGAGATCATAGTAAACGTGCGCTCTGCATTTGGTTTGATAAAAATCTGTAACCCATTAAAATCCATTAACACCAAGGATACGAGTGCAATCTGTCGCATGTTTCAGTATTAACTGTAACTGTGTGCACTATAGAAGCAAACTGTGTGCTTAAAATTATATTCACTTGGACTCGCAAGATATGGAAAAAAATGTACTCATATATAGAAAAACATTTGTACTTCTACAAAAAAAATAAGAATGAAATGCAATTCGTAATAAAATAGAAGTATAATAATTACTTTTCTCTGTTTCTCTTGCTTGTAATTAAAATTTGTTAAGAATGACACTGAATGATAGAATTGAAAATAGTGTAACAAGGGGTTGCGGTTTAAAAGGAGATGTAGTGACTAAGATTGAAAAGGGCATATTGCGATTATTTCGACGTGTAATGCAAATAGTAGATTGACAAAAGGAAGATATGTGGTTACGTAGGGACCGGGACATATGACAGTCAGATAGATGCCATATTCAAAAAGAGCGACCTTCAGTACCTTCAGCCACAGAGTGTGTACTCGTATGAAAGTCAATGAAGAGTAAGTGGTTTGTCAGGATCCTGACTGATGGGGATCCGTGTTCCCATTTTCTGATATCGATGATATCTTTCAGCAGTAAATATGTGGATATAGGCCTTTCTCATTTGAGTGCATTCATTGAGGAGATTCTATGTTTCGAGGTTCTGGTCACCTTCAAGGTAACGATAAAAGGTATAAGTTTCTGAATATAATAAATGCATTATAAAGAAAAGAAGGAAGCAACTGAGAAGACATCTGACTTCTTAATGGAGATCCTTGGTTTGAGTCACGGTCGTTCGAAAAATTGAATGAAATTTAAAAACGTATTTTTCCTTTAAGAATTTAATTACAGTTCGTTAACGGTGAGAGAAAACATCGTGAGAAAACCTATCTATCCCTCAGGGTAGGTAATACCTAAAGCCTTATATACGGCGCGCGGCGATACGGTTCACTATCTATCATGTTGAGCGTCGTCTATGAAATGAAATGCTTTTTTATTCAATATAAGGATCATAAAATCACTTATTGAAAGTAAAAAAGAAACATTTTTACATGAAAAATTGTCCTTAATAATAATCTTAATTTTTTTTTTATTTCATCTAATTGAAATATTGGACATTTCGTAAAGGAAAAACCTGCAGAGAAGAAATGCCAAGAGACTTTGCAGACATTATTCAACACAAATTCAGTTAAATAATCCATCAGAATGTGACTGCAGCCCAACCAGCAACCAAACGAATATTCTGAGCAGCATATTAAAGGGGTCCCAATAAGATCATGCATCGTGAAGCTGCAGTCACACCAAATTGAAACGTCACATTACATCATCCATATAGTCTTTTATTTTGCAGTAGCTGTTTCCCATTATTGTCGCATTGGTGCCAACTTTAAATTTGTCTAAGGTAAAAAGGTAAAGGTAAGCTCTTGATCTGAAGCTATGGAAGCTTATTATACATTATACCCAGGCCACTTAACGAATTGTTCATCTTTTTCAATCTAGAGCCACTATAATGTCTATCCAGTAAAACGCGGGCTTTGAATGGCCTCTGTCTAACAAACCTACGAAATTTCGGATCTCTGATTACCCCACCACAATAAAAAATGTGTGTTTATACACAAGTCATGAAGCGTAAGTTTGTATGTTTATTATTTTAAATTGTCTGCCCCATCACGGTTTATTTAGAAACTGAGTAATCTTATGCCATTACTTTTTTATTTTATTCTGCTATGGTGGTTATACAAAGTTCTTGTCGCATACAAATACATAGATCGAAGATGATAGATTAGATATCGAAAGACAATAGGCTAGGGACCGTAATTTATTTGGTGATTTTAACGTAAGGAGTATGATGCTTCAGGGCAGGTTATAATGTTAATGTAGCTTGTATGGTGTTATTAAATAAAATAGGTATGCCCATTGGGATAAACAAGAAGTTAGGTAAGACTTTTCAATTATGATGACGCTGATTATGGCATTTATGGCAGCATGGATCTCAACTTATGGATTGTATTGCACCAACCAACTTAATTGAATGCTAAGTGCTAAATTAAACAAAGGTAAAATATAAAGAAAGGTTTAATTTTCTGATTTTACTACAATACGCTTTAACATACATACACATCACGTCCGTATTGGTTGCTGTTTGAAAGAAGATGTAGTGACTAAGATTGAAAAGGGCATACTTTGATGCTTTGGACATGTTATGGGGATGAATGTTAATAGATTGACAAAAGGATATGGGTAAGTGGAAGGGCAGTTACTTAGGGGTCGCCTAATAAGACATATGACAGTCAAATAGTCGCCATACTGAAAAAAGGTGACGTTAGAAGTACGAATAAATGTGGTGTCAATTTAAATGTCAAATGTTTTGTGTTTTATTCGTAACTTTTATTTCAATTTATATCAGTAAAGAAAAAAGGATTAATTACCCTTTAATTATCATACACGAAACTTACACATTTGACTAAAGGGTTGTTTTCGCACCCATTATAATAAACTCCGTTTTCCCGTTTAACCTCAAAATTTCAGTGGTAACCATTATAAGCATTAGAGAAGCAGAGAAAGTGGAATAAAAGAGAAAGTGATGATTCAAAACTTTATTTAAATAGATTAGTCTATAAACTGTGTCGTTCCATTTGCCGTGAAGTAGTAGTTATCAAATTCGCATGATTGTTTTCACCCTGGAAACAAAAAATGATTTATTATTATTGCCCGGCTTAATCAATATACGTAAAAAACTTTTATTATTCTGAAACTTATTATGTACTAATAAATTACCGATTGGATAGATGAATTGGATGGACGATTGGATAGGTTATACCTCGTCACATGATAATAAAAAGGAAAGAATGACCTAGCATAATATACATACATTTACACTTGTATGTATATACATCACGTAAGCAAAATCTGACATTCGTTTGATTGCATTTAGATGGAGCATTTTAGGATTTCTTACAGAATTTTCTTTTCCTTTAAAATAAAACAAAAATAACGCTTCCCGTTGTCTTGGTTAATGATTGGTCTAAATAGACTTAAAGTTTGGAATGAAAGTAAAGTTGTCTTTCAGGTTTACAAGTTTACAGATATTAAGAAAATAGAAGAAATTCAAAGTGTTGAGAAAGAGTGAGCGGTGAGTTAAAGGAGTCAGATCCAAAAGTCCTTTCCAATTCCCAAACAAAAAAAGTACTAATCGAAATTTTAAGTGGTTCTTGAAACCACGCAAAATATCACTTCTGCGATGAGGAATCGTGAGTATAAACAACTTGTCTTTCAACAACCATAAAAACGTTTAACAAAACAATTTTTTCACGCTTGGCGCCATCTATCTTCTCGGATTAGAGTAGCCAAAGACCTTCACAGAATCTCTCAACCCTCTGACTATCCCCAAAGGACAAATTGTCATTAAGCATAGATATGTGTATATACCTTCAGCCTCCAATTCCTTCTGCATGAAACATTCAGTAAAGAGTTTCGCTCTTTGGCAACCTTTTTCGTCATCCGGGATGGATTTGTCAGCAACTGAAACAATTACGTAGTATTAGTCCTTGTCCCGTGCTTGTATGAAACATTTAAATAATACTAACTAGTTGCCCTTAATTCTGACATATAAAAGAAGGCATCTGGCGCACTATGTGAAAACGGATTTTCATGGGTTCTGGGCTAGCAACCTGACACTAAACTTTGATTTTAAAGCAATAGGCTATTTGACACTATTAAAAATATGTTACTAAATGTGGTCATCCTATTAGATAATAATATAAAAAACCATATTTAGCTCTATTTTATCCGAAAATATTTATTGATTTTGCAAAATAAACATAATAAATTCATATATTTTTTTGAATTTCTTCCTTCACGAGAACGCTCTGTGATTTGCTACGCGTCGCGTGACGTCACACGCAAGTAAACATTGTTTATTGTTATGCACTTAGTGTGATTTTATCGTATTCCCATCGTTTTTTGTACTATATTTAAAGGTGTTTAAAGCCTCTGTCAGCTAGGATGATAGTGCCCTGTTTCAATTCATCTAAAAATTTGCAGTTTTCTACTATTGTTTACTTGCCTGTGACGTCACGCAGATCATATGGCGTCAGCCATTACAGAAACAGCGTTTTTAGCGCGAATATTGTAATTTAAATTTTAACTCAATATTTTACGGAAAATACTGCAAAATTTGCAGAAATATACATGTGGTGTATTAATCATATATCAACGAATAATTTGAAACAATTTTTGAAAATCAGTCAAATAGCCTATTATGACTGATACTAATGTGCGTAAGTCCATCCCACAAATTTGTACTTCTATTATCTACTTTTTCTACTTATCTAAGGGTATAGGATACAATACTTACAACAAAACTAGACTAGTCGTTATGCAGACTCTACATCGGAATATTGTTTTCCTATTTCTTTTATTATACATAAGTACGTAATATCAATTATATTTCTTATTCAATAAACATTTTGTGTAAATGTGATTACAATTATATAACTCACTTTAACAATCATGCTTAGTTCAAATTATGTTCCCTTCACGTGATAGTTTTAAAAGTGAACTTGTTATTTGAATAACTCTATCGAGGCATAAGGGATCTACTTATTGTTGTGCACACCTACCCACATCACAGTCTGTTTGCATCTTCCGAAGGATGCCAGCTACTTTTTCATCTTCCATCTGGTCTGCGTAAGATTGCATCATTTCAAAGTTCAGCTTTCCGTCTTCGGTCATCTGAAATTCAAATTGTCAATAGTATAACTGGGATCGAAGCTTCATTGATTATCGATGGAGCACCTTTTCATTGCATCAAATTATATAACAGTATTCCATGTTTTTCAATTTGTTACATATTAGGAGTTTCTATTATAATTGTATTTCGTATCAACGAATAGACTGTAAAGGTTATCATATATGTATTCTTTCTTCCCGCTTCAACTTAGTAGATTCTTGAACATCGGAATAAAACAATTCAACGGTTAATGAAGGTTGTTGGGCCCAAAATGTTAAGCCCACATTTTACTAAGCCTTGTCTTATCCCTTAATTTAGGACACGGTAACACCAATTGAACTAGCCCCTTGGTAAGTTCATTTAAGATTTGTGTTAAGGCTACTAGTCATGTATCAAATAAACATTTACGTTTCTTAACTTACCATTTCCGTTTTTTTGTAGAAGCAACTGAGGAAGCAGGCCATGTTATCACCCATGACTTTATGGGTCTTCTCCAGTTCCTTGATGTCGTCCTTAGTAATGCCCATCTCCTCCATACAATGTTCGCTATACGTTATGAAAACGGCCATCAGCTCGTCATCATCCATTTTCATCTCCTGTAAGCATTAAGGGTCAACCCTTAAGTTTAATAAAGATTTATTTAAAATCGAAGTTTATTTACAATGTGTATTAAAAGAAATATGAGTATACTAATAGATAGTTATATAAAAACAGATATACAAAAAACAAACGCGTTAACGACTATTAACCCTTGTGGGATAGTCAGAGGTTCAGGTGTCCATCTACGCAATTGCGAAGGTCGTAATTCTATGGCTACCTCGAACCCACCTGTTGACCAGATAGTACTCAATGTGACAGGTGGTCAGCCATGTCGCCATTATCAAGCACTAACTATTACCTGTTCGGGCACCAGGTAGGTTTCCTCACGATGTTTTCCCTCACCGTAGTATTCGACGCATTTCGTAAATGTATTTTTTTTTTAACTGAAATGGGTTCACTCTTGACCCTGTTTGCACCTCGAAGGAGGCGACAAACAGAGTCTAAGATGTAGCGAGCTTACCCAGAAAATGCCTATGCACCCTAGTTTTGAACATCTGTGGATTAAATAGATCCGGGAATACAGAGACAGGCAGGGAATTCCATTCCTTACTGGCCCGCATTATGAATGACGCTTTAAAGCGATTTGTGCGAATTTAGAAAATGTACATAGAAATTCATTAAATTTCATTTTCATTCAAGTGGGATTTGAACCCCACTGATACATAGTCAAGCCCCAAACAACTGAGCTACGTCGAATTGTGATTGTGTGTAATACATCTAATTTTATCAAACGGACTGGAAAGCAGAAGGAAATTGTCACTAACTCTGCCGTCACCAGACTTAACTCGACTTATTTCCTGTTATCCCTTAGCAGGGATATAGGGCTCGAAGAATGTTTCTCCACCGTGGGCGATCTTGCGCAATCACTTTCAGATAATATGCCTTCACCGGGAATAGAAATAATAGAACATAAAGAAATAATAGAATATAAAGAAATAATAGAATATAATAGTCATATTAAAGTATACAATATACTCACACAAGGAACACTCGTAAAGCTAACCCAAAACAGGGCTAAGGCGACGAAGTAGTTCAAATTCATCTTAGTACAAGGTGATATGCTCTCTGGATAGTAACTTTTACGAAACTAGCACCTGAACTCTTATAAGTCCAGTCTTTTATAAAATGATTTAACAATATACAGGGTCATTCAAACGATAAAATCAAAACTGCTGAATGCTGTATTAGTCATATCATAATAAATATAATTCAGTGTATCATGTATAGTGAGAGATATTATTACATTTCAAAGCATTAATTATATCAATATCTCAAATAATTACAGTATTTTAAAACGCATTTCAATAGCTTTTTAAAAATAAGTGTAATATATTTATGTTATTACCTGTCTATTATCTGTCTATTCATTGTGTTTCATAAACATAGAGAGACAGCCAGATAGCACCAATCCTACTTTCTTCCACTTCTTGCTAGTACACTTTGAACCTGGGTAACAGGTTGCTAGCTCCTTGCTCAATCGATTCCTTATACCCCTCGCTCCTAATCACCTCCTACGACATGCCGGGAAGAACGGCAGGCAGCTAGTTAGCATTATTTTAACATCCCTGTCAAGCACGAAGAGTTCATGAAAGTAAATAATTAAAGTTCGATGGTTTTTCAAACAAACTTTATTGTAACATTATAACTTTATTGTAACGTAATTAAATTCCGTATAATCTTAGGGAAACACGAACGAAGCGGGATCTTCATCATAAATGCATTTCACAGTGTAAAAGGAAGCTTCACATAGATCTTTATACTTCTTTTCTGAAAATGTTAAAATAATTTATAAGAATACATGTCGACACAAGTCATTTAAACCATTATAGATAAACAGAGAGAACCTCGAATACATCTCCTAGATCAATTTTTAGCACGAATATTGAGGTTGCGATGTTATAAAGGAACATTAATGACGGGTTGCTAGCCCATCATTTTATAGATTCCATGGACTCCTAGTCCCTTAGACGCCTCCTACGACATACCGGGTAGGACGGCAACTAGTTAACATTCTTTTCATGACCTAGTTTAGCACGGAATACTTACGGACATCCTTGCAATTCGTCACAGCTGCTTTGACTGCCTCTTTCATATCATTTGGGTACATCATGTCCACTTGTTTTAGTACAAACTCATGGTTTATTTTGTTGTTCTTTACCTAGAATACAGTAATCATATATAAATAAAGAACCTGCACGTATACCTAAGATATAAAGCATTACGATCCTGATACCATTAATATTAAGCATTGGTTGCAGACTTCTAAACTATTACTTAATAAATTTTATTATATTCTATTCTATCGACAACTAGTTAGAACTCTAATGCAGGATAAGTAATAAGTATATTTATACAATACAAGTTGAAAACCCCGCTTTGCAATTTTCCCAGACTTATTGCTACCCACAATTTATTTGCCTAAGTATTTCCCAGTGATAAACAGCTATATAACAGAGCGATGTATAAATAAACACGAAAAGCCATTATAAAATATAGAAACGCCAATAAAAAAAAACATTACAATTTAGTTAAATACTCCACCGAATCTAATTTGCCGCATATATGTTGTCGATTTAAAATCAATATTTTTCCTTGTTTTGTTATTAGTGCAAGTCTATTCATTATAATTAATATTAATTACTTCTTATTATTTATTTCACGAAATTATTAACATAGATTTTATATGTCGTTAGGTTAGCTAAGTTCTTCATTGCGCTATAAAGTATAAGCAACGTACGGCCTGTTGCATTTGGAACATGCAGTAGAAGAAACACATGACATCTCGGTCCTCGACAAACACCCCTTTGCCCACGTCTTTTATTAGTTCTGAAACAGGAGAAGTGGGTTAGGAACTTTTAGTAAGTGTAGTTATCTGTGTATAAAAATAATATCTTTATATAACTATTTCATTGTATTTTTTTTTATTGTTTGTTATTATTATAAATATAAACAATCGTACAGTATGAAATTACGTTTTAAATGTTCTGTTTATTGTTTTAATAGCACGATAATGAGACAAAATGACCAATATTTTCTGCTTATTTGATAATAAAATATCGTTCAGGTCCTTAATATATAAATAAGTGTCCGTTATCGATATCGTATACGAGGAATCTGCTAAAATAGTGCATGTGGTTCGAAACTATTTACCCTCATCCACGCCTACTTTTCCGACACACGATTTCTTCACTATCATCGCGCTCTTCTTCAATTGTTGCACAGTCATCTGTTTCAAATATAACAAAGTCAAAGCACAATCACGAATGTACAGGGAAATATGTACATACATACGTCATCGCAGGTTTATAAGTAACAAAAAAGGCTTATGTTTAAACGCGTACCAAAAAATACTGTTTTGCACACCGAAATAATACAGTCACAACCCAAACCTAACCTTTGCTATATTTTGGTGTACACTTAATCCTTTTTGATGAGCTTTCAATTATTTTCCATAAAAAATATACGATAATATTTAAGGATATCACACTAGTTAACTTAGCCCTTGATAAGTTCTTTTCAAACTTCTGTTAATAGGTCGATTTATATTGCACAATTATATTTAATATCAATTTTTAGAAATTGTTTTTAACGATCAAATTGCTGAATAGAAAGAATGCGTTATTCTTATATTTGTCTCGTCAAATACTGGCTATTTGGAGAAAGGGAGCTTTGATTGACAATAACCGTAATACAGATCCTTGTAGAGAAAAACTTACTGTTGTGTAATTTTTATATATTCCTCTAAAACTATATTATACTTACTGCACAACAATCTAGGATCATCCATATGGCGATTAAAATTCCAAGGTATTGCTTCAAGTCCATTTTTGTCACTTTTCAGGAACAACATTAGTCACACTGATGACTTTGCATTGCATTTCCACTTTATATTCGCTAATTAATCGCTGATCATGTTGACTTAGGGATCAGTTATTAAAACATTAATAACTAGTGAGAACATAGTAAATTATGGAGTATTTGTATGTTACGAGGCGGTATTAAGGAAAACCAAGATAAAGGAACTAGTAACATACATAAGTACACATCACGCATGTCTTTTGCAAACAATTTTCACTTCATAAACATCAAAAAATCAGTCGTCTAAGGTTCGTCAACAAAGACAGCAGCTCAGTGAAACTTAAAAATACAAATATTTAATGCGCAAAATTGACTTACATTTCTGCCGTAAATACAAATATTTATGGCAGAAATGAAAGTCAATTGTGATGCCAAACTGGCTAAATATGATGAGGAAGGAAAGAAACTTCAACATCCTTTTTCTTCGGTTGCAGTGGCTGGCGGAGTTGGCGTGACCATTGCGACGGAACAACTAGAGCAAACGCCAGGCATAATTGTTAATACTTTCAACGACATAATCATAGTCATTGAATGTCGTAATGAATAAAAATAACAAAAAATCTCTCTGGTTCTTGGTGGTTATAGAATCTGTTATACTTACTTGTATCTCTATCTTATTAGGCCCCGACGCAATGATTTTTCTATTTCACCCATACACCTACCTTAACCTTTCATTGATCTACTATCATTCTAACTACGTAAATTACATTTATGTACCTGTGACCGAGAGGGTGATTTAAACAAAAGATTAGATGACTAATTAAATTACCTATATTATGTAATATAACTAAACAAGATGTAAGGTTAATGAAAACCACATAAGTACTGTATAAGTAGTATTGTAATGAGAAAATATGGAATTTCAAGGAAATACAAAAACACTTGGATCCGCTTCATACAGACACTTGGCAGTCCAATACGATCCTTCGCAGATGTCTTTGAACTGTTTTGCTGTAAAAAAGATACTGTGTTAACTCTACGGTGTCATATTCATATTCATTTCATCCCACTGAAATTCGTGATATTAGGGATGACGAAACGTTCTGTCACCGACTGAAGAAATTCTTGCTGGAAAATGCGTTTTACTCTGTAAAAGAGTATATGACAAAAGAGTATTGTTATCGTATTTTAAATTTGTTATATATTAATTATTTTTATATACATATTATTATTATTTTGTGACATTATTATTATTATTTTTGACATTTCATTTTATTTTTATATATGACGATCATTGTAACTTTGGACATGTGTTAATTGTATTTTATTTTTATGTGACATTGTTGCAATGTAATAAATAAATCTAAATCTATTCCTTGTCATATTATTAAGAGTAAACAATAATATAACAGCATAATGATATACAAAACTAAATTACAGTAAATACGAAATACTTATTGCCAATAATATAATAACATAACATACAGTTCACGCCCTGCCCTAACGTACTACTAACGCAGATGTCCACAATTTTATAGTTAGGGTAGTATTATATTATCTGTGGTTAGGGATTGTATAGCCACATAGAACCTCCGTTTTAACCAGATAGCACCTAATGTGTAGAGTCGTATGCAAAATTTTGAAAAGTCACGCCTAGACTTTATTTTACTAATGAAATATATCAATGTTATTTAATTTGTTTGGTAATACTTACAAACGCCTTTGCATTTCTCAATAGTGGCTTTAATTGGATCCTTCATTTCAGGGGGAAACATCATGTCCACTTGCTTGACCATCCCTTCAAACACGAACTTATTGTTTTTAATCTGCACACAAATATATTGTTTATGTAAAATCAATAGTTTTATTTACATAAAATAAACGACTAGTGTTTACCTACACCTTATTGTGGCGGAGTAGTTTTAGGAGTAGGAGGTTTAAATGACCATCTCCGAAATTTTGAAGGCATGGTAGGTATAAATAACTCAAAAGTGGTCATGCCATGTGATAGATAATCCCATTACCTATTACCAGGTAATGGCAGGTTTACTCACGATGTTTCCCTAAACTTTAGCTATTCTAAAGATTCAGATTTTTAAATTTCAGTCTTGGTACAGCCGGGATTTGAACTTAGGACCTGTAATAATAAGTCAGAGGTCTTGCCTCTAGGCTACATCGGCTTTATATCATACAATTAATGAAATAAAATTTTTAATACGTACCACTTGGCCCATAGTGTAAACGCAAGCTATGTAGCACATCACATTTTTATTCTCAATGAACTTTCCTTGTTCGATCTCACCAACTTCGTCTGAAAGTAAAAGGGGTTAAAGCACATTTAATTAAAAGTGGTAAATGACTTATATTGAGCTTTTGTAATATACGTTGTTTCTCCAATATAGGCACTTTTGCATTCGAACATTGAAATATTTCATATCACACTTAAAAACCATCATTAAGTATTTATATATATATATATATATATATATATATATATGTATTACATATTTTTAAGTTACATAAAGTAATAATAAATTTCACCTTTATTTACATGAATATAAACTACTACAGTGTTCTCATGAATATAAACTAACCTGTTTGCTTGTTATCCTACATTATTTATAAATTAATTAATAATAAAACAATTATAAAATATTTGAACTAAATCACTGCCGGAAAGGAGAGTGGCCAAGATTATTATATATTAATAGTTAATAATTTTTCCTCGATACATTGCACAGCACTAAGTACCAGGGGGTTGAATTATGTGACTATGATGTCGTATAGAACGAGGGTGACATGTTGCTAGTTCATAGCTTAATAGATTTAATTTAGCCTCAACCCCTAAATCACCTCCAAGGACATGCTGGAAAAAACGGTAGCTTGTAAGCATTATATTAACGTCCCTAACTAGCAGGGGTCAATATTATTAATAAGTGTTTTGTTAATTACCTTCCGTCACGTCGTTTTTCGGCATGCAAGTTTTCTTGATGAGTTTTCCTGAATTCTTAATCTGTTGTCTAGTCATCTATAAGCAAAAAATATTTAACTGTTAGAATGCAACTATTGATATAATGTAATGTAAACTCATAGAATTTTTTTATATAAGTATTTATGCATAACATATGTAGTTACACACTGTTAATCAAGCTCTACGACATATATTTTACGACCTTAAGTTCTCATTAGATTAAGACACATAAACTTCACGCGGTGATCCTAATAGTATCCAATTTTATGATTTATACCTATTTCTCAAAACAAGAAGTAGACCGTATTATACACAAAGACATGGCCGACTATCTGTGACTTAAAGTAAAAATTGTTCTAAAAATGGATTGGAATAGCCCAAAAGTAAATAGTCAACCACTAACAACCCTGCAAGGGATTACAGTCATGATGTAAATGTACTTACAGCATTTATTCCAAAGATTGCCAACAACATAAAACTAATCAAAATATATCGAAACATTTTTCTTGACTTTACTTCGCTTAACAAACTACAATATGTAAAGGTAGAAAACAAGAAGTATTTATTTATATTTACTTACAAAATATACGGTGTAGTATCTAAGGTATTATTACAACACCTCTTTACTTTTTAAACACGGATCTATCTGTAACCGCTTAAAAGAAAAGTACATTCATGATGAAAATACCTTTGCTCACTTACTCTTGTCAGTTGAAGTTTATTAAAACCCAATTCTTTCTCTCATTTAAGATTTTTTTGCGGAATAGACTGAAAGGAATAAGAGTCGTAGACAGAGTTGTAAGATACATAAGTATAATATAAAATAACTAGATGTGCCGCAGAGGTGAGATATATATAATCCGCTGAAGTAGGAATATGTATGTCACTTCACTCCGTACTCCGTAGATGCAATAGTAGCATTACAGGTAACCTTGAAAGCAATGATATCTCTGTAGCGTTTAAGAACTATTTAGGCGTCGAGTTATAAATAAAAATAAAAACCAGTGAAAATCTATAAAGCACTTTTATTCACAATAATACAAGAATGACTTTCAGTAACATAAGTAGAAACTTGCTAAGTGCTTATTACACTAAGGTTTTATTTTCTTTGCGACAACTTATCATTTTATTAAATTACCAATACAGACACACACTTGTAATCCACGTCCGCATCCCAGTGGGGTAGACACAGTTGAAGTATCCTTTTCTGCAGACTCTAATGTAACATCAATGGATATCCAACTATTTGGAGAGTGATGTACTCAAAATAAAAAGATTAAGCCATTTATGTATTATCTAACGTATAGCAATTCATTAAAAATATTAAAAAACAATCAAAAAGTATGTTAAAATTAGTAGAAGAGAAGATTAGTAGAGAACCTCAACTCAAAACTACAAAAGGGCAACACGGTTCTTGTAAAAAAATAGACTTTTATTGATAATAAAATAATTTTCGAACATAATACTATTTTTCTTCATGGAAACACAAAATTTTCGGGGTCTACTTCGTATAAACACTTAACTGAATAAAATACGCCCTCGCATAAGTCTTCATATTTGTATTCTGAAAGCAAATAAAGATTTATTATTTCTACAGTAACGAAAGGAAGAAAAAAGATAGCTAACTATCTACTTAAAAGTTGCTTTTGACATTGTTCAATAAAAATATCTACCTTTCATCTAATGACACCGTAATGTAATAAAAACTACACGTTACATTTTACTGTACTCCTAATCATAAAAAATATGTGAAGAGAAGACATTCTAACGTTTTAACTATTCGTAAACACATATGCATCGTACAAGTCTTTCGGAGTAGTCAGATGTAGATATCTATGTATAACGAAGTTTTTGTCATGATCACTCGAAATCTTATTTTTATTTGACAGCCAACATGACAGATGGTAATTCATCAATCATACTGCTAGTTTCAAGAAATAGGCACATTTCCTCACGATGTTTTCCTGACCGAAATCACAGCCAAGAAGAACAGTAGTAAGTTGGCATTTTCTTACATCCCAAATAAGAACGGCATGAATAATATATGCTAATAAGAATAATTAGTAAATATTATTGAACTTACGTATATCGAAGCATTTGTTGACCGCCGCCTTGACCGGAGCCTTCATGTCTTGAGGATACAAGTTGTCCACTTGTTTCAACACCATCTCCTTGTTGAGTCTGTTGTCTCGTATCTGAAATATAATAAAACATATTATACTCCCGTGCTAGCCTCGAATGAAAAATAATGTTAACTAGCTGTCGTTCTTTTTTGTTCCCAAAGTTCATGCTTGACAGTGAGATATGATATCTCTAAAGTTCTCTCCACCCTGAAAGGGATGAAAGAACGTGAATGTAAATGTAAGTGAACCATCTAAGATATTTTCTTTCGTGCCAAAAAAAAGTAAACATTACAATGAACTCTTACTTACCACTTGTAGAGACTGGTAAACGCAAGTGATGTAGCACATAACATTCCTTTGAGCTATAAATGTCCCACCCTCTATGTTACCAACGAGATCTGTAAATTAATAAAATATAGAAACTAAATTAAGGCAAAATACATACATACATCCACGCCTCTACGTTCCTAAGAGGATAGTCAGCGACGATAGATCGCCACCTGCAACTATCCTGACATATCTCTCATGCTTCACTCACACCCATTAACCTCCTCATATCACATCAAGCCCTTCTGTTCTTCACTCTGTGTACATTCGCCTTCAGGAAAGATAGTGTATATAATGGAGGAACAAGCTGTTGAGAGAGTTTTGTTAGATAATCATGATTATAATCAATAGAATAATTTGTTAGCCTAGGTGTTGTTTAGCCCCCTCAACCAATTCAGATGTCAGGCTTTTTTAAAAGAGTTAGAAAATTTAAGTTTTGAATACCTTTAAATAAGCTCAAAATTACGAGTATTAAAGTTACGATTTTAATATTTTTCGATGCATTATATAACAATAATATTGAAATGGCATTAAGTACCCATAGAAAACTGTTACAAATATCATGTCATATCTATTTTCCTACGCAGAGATATGTAGAGATTTTTCACTCGATCCCTAATCATTACTCTTCATTGAAATACACACGGAATTTCGTAGTCACCCTTATCAGATATTATTTTCAGAATATCACCTTATTTTTAATTTATTTTTGGTAATGATCGAAAACATCGTATAGTAAATAGAACTCTTACCTTCTGTCACACCGTGCTTAGGCACACAACTTCTTTTTATAACACTTAGCGTTTTCTTCAACTGAGGTCTTGTCATCTACAGAATGGAAAAAAGTTTATATATAATCTTATATTTACAAACAGTTACTTTCACCTTCAATCCTTTTCGAGGCAGACAAAACCTTGGAAATCAGAGGCAGACAAATCTAGGTCACTCTATCGCATGAATATAGGAGTTGTAAATTCTGGAACATTGGTGTCAGGTTGCTAACCCATCACCCAATAGATTCCATTTACCCCAAGTCCCTGAGAAACCTCCTACGACTTGCCGGGAAGAACGGCAGATAGCATTTTATACAACCTAGACTTGCACAAGATAATATCGACTTATGTAAAGTTTTATGCAAAATAAATCAGGTTTTATCAAACAACAATTTTTGTATGCCATTGAAGTGAACAAACAATTTATTTTACGTTCTAACAATTTGATTTCGACTACCCCAAGTGAAAAAATAACGACAATTATATTTAGATCAAATAGCGTATTCACATTTTTATACATAAAAAGATCGGTACTTACGGCATCGGTTTTCAGGACGAAAACTGTAATGAGAATCCAGAATAATCGTGCGTGCATTTTAAATGTTACACCATTTAGTATAAGTGGCACCACAAAAGTTCCAAATCAAACTGACTAAATATATTTCCGAATCATATTTTAAATAAGTCAATCTGACTCGCAATGTATACATAGGCTACAATTTCGTACAAAAATTTAAATTACACTCTTCGTAAATGATCGTTTAACCACTGTATAATTTGGGTATTTTTAGAATATAATAAAATTTTAAACCACTTATCACTGTGATTGTGATAGATGGACAAACAATTCCATAATAACTGGGCAATTATGTTTATGTGTGTACTTATAAAATATGTACACTTTTCATATTCGTAATATTTGTAAAACTAACAAAATGTATTTCCTCGTCTAAACATCTAATTCGAAAAAAGACTCCTACTCATGTTTATCTCTTGTAATGTACATCTATATTTCTGTATTATATGATAAACTATATACATAACCTATCTATAACGAATTCAAACCCCTATTTTCCCCGAAACTTTTAACCAATTTCGCTTAGTTGACTTTTATACATCCCTCTGACGTATTGGGCCGTTATAGGTATTTGTTACATTCCCTATTTCAGTATGTCGTCTATTGTTGCTGTAGCCATGCCTGTAAGTATTTTTTTAATGCATAAATATATTAATAAAAAGCAAATTCTGTACTGCTATATAAGACGATCGTTAGACGTCTTATTAGGCCCCCTACCTATCCGCCCTTCCACCTCACCACACTTAATGTACCGTTTGTCAATTCACTCTCATACATCCGCATAACACTTCCAAAGGATCGAAAGATACCCTTTCCCTAGTCACTAGTTCACGTTCCCAACCGAAACGTTCCCTTATATCAATATTTTTGATTCTGTCATTCTATATCACACATAATGGTTTATGTCAGCTGATAAAAACTTATATGAATTCTGAACTAATTTATTATTAATAAAAGCATCGTAAATCGTGGGTGGGTCTACTTAAAACAATAGGATATGTTAGTTCTCTTCAGCGCTATGGAAACAGGAAATTCTTGGGATCTGCCTCGTACATGCATTTGGCCGTGTAGTAAGATGCTTCACAAATGTCCTTATACTGCTTAGCTGAAAAATATAAATTCCATTTTTAATTACGTACGTATTCAGTCATTTAATCGTTTTGGGTTACACATAAATTTGGAGATACGATTAAATCTCCTAGGTCTCTTTTATATTGGGGTTGTTTTGTCATATGGAACATAAGTGTCAGGTTGCTAGCCCCTTGCCCTAAAAATCTATCCATGTCACAGACTAGCACTGAACTATATACGTATAAGTCGATGTAACCCCGGCTTTGCTCTATTTTGACAAAAATATCGCTAACCCAGAAAAGATAAGTCTATATTAACACAAATCAATAATCGAAGATTGTTTGCCAATGCCATTAGACTTTAATGAAAGTCTTCATAATCCGTATTTGACGGATATATATGTTGTCGACTCGAAATGAATATCCTTCAGGTTTTTTCTTTGTTTTAATATTCAAGCAATATTTCGATCGAGTCTACCGTGAAAAGTTTTAATATAGATTTTACTCACAAACATCTTTGCACTTGATAGCGGTTTCTTTAACAGCCTCCTTCATCTCGGCTGGGAACATCATGTCGATCTGCTTCAATGTCGCCTCGTGGTTCAGTTTGTTGTTCTTTATCTGCAAGAGTTTTTTTTTATGCAAGGATGCAGGCGCTTGCTCTTATATACACATTGCTTTATACATTAATATGTAAGCCATATCATTTACATATATACATCATACATGTTACAATATTAACAACACACATTTTTCACGACTATTAACCCTTGTGGTATAGTCAGAGGTTTTGGGTAACCAACTCCGCAATAATAATAAAAAATAATGCTCAGATATGTAGAAGAAAAGAATAAATTATATAACCAAAAGAGATATGGGTATTGCAGGCATGTAAGACCCAGGTTCCGTGCTAAGATGTGACGATAAAATAACAATAATTACTTCTTTTCTTCCCATTATGTTATTATAATATGAGAGAATAAACAGATAAATAAGGACTAAGGGTAACAAAAATCATATCACACGTGTATATATCATATATCAATAAATGTATTTTCTATTCTAAGCCAATGAATATATGATGGCCCATAACAGCAAAGATTTCTTTTAAAACTTACCACTTGTGTCACAGTGTATATGCAAGCTATATAGCACATAACGTTTCGTTCTTCAAGAAATTTCCCTTTTTCTATGTCACCTATTTGTTCTGCAACAATAATTATTATAAAAAACTAAACTCTAAATCACAAATCAAATGTACAATTTCGGCAGATATGATGATATATGTTTTATATTTGATATACATATTACGTATTCATGTCTCTAAAAGTCCTGCTCACAAGATTTGCGTAACTGGTCCTATATATGTTATTTAATATGACAATGTATAATCTCAGAACATAACGAATAGAGAATAAAGATTAAAATATATAACTACATCACCTCTAATACAACTAGGCGTTTCTGGTTACAGCAACCCTATCACGATGATCTTCGAATATTAAGAATTCAAGTCGTAAAACTCAAAATACTAATATGTCATATAAAGGTTTTATATTACAATTAATGGGATTTCGTAAACACGTACCTTCAGTTACATCATTTTTAGGCATACATGTCTTCTTCATTAATTTTCCCGAATTTTTCAGTTGTTGTCTGGTCATCTAAAAATAATACAAAGCAACATTCAGTCAATCACACGTGCCTAGCAATTGAACGTAAAATTTTGTGTTTCATATAATGAAATAAGAAAAAATTGCATTATACCACAGTTGAAATCAGGCTTTTTCTAATAATGCGGTAAAATAATGAACTAAATTTTTTTCATAGAAATTTATAAATTATTTATTCACAAACTGAAATTTAAGACAAATATTTTTTTGTTTCATTAAGTTCTTTATTACTAATGGCTTACCCCATCGCTCAATTTAAAGTTAATTAAAAAAACACAAATAAATATCCATACAATTTTGAGCTCCATCGCCCCTTACAAGAATTAATATAACTAAACCTATTCAAAGTCGCAACCCTTTTATTTATATACGACGATATTCACAAATGAAAAGGATACATTTCTTTGATAACATACTTCTCATATCATTTCCAATGAACGAAACCATCAACAATGTATTGACTGAATGTTTGTTTGCTCATCATCCTATTTTATCTTTAAAGACATGGTTACATGTATTACACTTAGTGATTTATAAGTAAATTTATACCAAATTATATCTAGTTTTATTAAGTGCTAGCAATATTTACTACGCGCGCCAAAATATAGTAGTACGAAGAAAATGTATCATATTGAAATAGGGCTTATTTGGTTCTTTCAAAATGATTTCAATTCCTTAAAAAAAATGTCCAAGACAAAGCCACATGAGTGAACTAGCTTCCATCTCATTATGACATCTTATTATGCGTCATAATGGCATACTTAACTCCAATTTGTAAGTGATACAAGTGCATTGTCACATATGGAAATTACATATTAAGTAGCCTACTTAGTGGCATTGTTCTAGGTGTCTTTACGTGAGCCTATTACATTAAGTTAATGCCATGATAACGTACCTTCTCCGATTGAAGCAAACGTAATGTCTTCATGCTCCTCGTAAACTGTCGTAGTTCAAGAACAATGTAGTCAATTTTAGTTAAATTGTACTTATATACATTGTCATGTCTATATTATCCGTTAGGAAGGCTAATAGTTCCCAGAAAGTTTATTACTCATTTATTTTATGTCATACCTAATGGTAATACCTAATCTCTTTCGGGACCTCGAAGGAATGTATGATAGGGTATAAGTCATGAAATTGTGATGTAATTAATATGTAATTGCCATGTTATTGAAACACATTTTTAGTCGCCTCCTAGGACATGCCAAAGATATAAACAGAATGTATTCTGTATATGTACAATGGAGAGCACGTGACTATCTTTATTAAAGAGCCATTTTTTCTCTATTCACCTGTGTTAGAAGTTACAGAACGCTTGTTATACCAAATAGACGTAAATTATTAACAAAGGCTCTTGGGCAGATATTACCTATATGAAAACAATGACACTTGTCATTAATTGCCATGTGCTTCCGTGTTTCAATCTGTGTTCACACGTGACCAGTCCTAAACAATAATTAAAATAATTAATAGGCACACTTAAGATTCAGGGTAGGGTGACCATGGGTGAAACCTGTATAAAATAACGGAGACACAATTAAAATTGTTTATATAGCTTTTAGAGACTAAACAACATTTCGAAATGGTATATTTTCAGTAGCTTGTAGTACTCGTAGATGTTAAACAGGTTTTTTTTATATAGATTCAATATGCAACTATTAATATCTTTTATTTATTTGTATTCAAATATTTTCTTTTCATTAAGCATTCATACACGAATAAACTCAAAGTCAAATGTTCATAAGTATAATATTAACAATAGAATATTACTTATATTAAAGTAAATCCAATTGCTAAGATAGAATGACTATTCTTTAGGCTAAACTTTACATAGTGCCTAATAGCATACCAGTAAGAAGGCAGAAGAAGGTGTCATCTTGTAAAAGAATTATTGTCACCCTATTAAAAGTGTGAAGGTGCGAAAAGGTTAATCGCTTACCAATTACAGGTTAGGATTCACATAAAATCCAATGACACAAGTTCAAGGTATCAGAACGATTTTCACAGTGGCTAAAAATGATGCCAATATCAGTGGTTCATTAAGAAGAGTGCAAGAAAATCTCAAAATGGTTACCCTAGTGGATGTCGTGAAATTCTTAATGGTGGTGGCTTTTTGCGAAGCGGTATGTTTCAACAACAAAAACATTAATTCTCATTCTCTCAAAAAATTTATCTTCGAACTCTCATTTTTAGTGTCGACGACGAGGTGACAGAGTGGTACTGGTAAGGTTTTACTATTAAGAGATTGTCTGGAAATCTTCAGTTATATTTATAATCTTATGCATATTAATAAGGGTATTTCGAAAATCACTCACTTAAAAAAATCATCACTCTTACGGAAATATAGTGCGGGTGACAGTATGTGCATAATAAGTTCAACGAAGGAATTTCATTTAATTAAGATTTATAAAAAATGGTAATTAATAACTTCTGCGAAAGCAGCAATAGTCACCAATAAAAAATTGTAGTTCTAAAATGATACGGTCACATTTATCAAGATCAGAAAATTTGGAGTCAATAGTATCTAAACATTACTCAAGTAACTTTATGTTTGCTCTATTTTTAGATGACGATGAAACAAATAAAGCAAACGGGTAAAATGATGAGGAAGACTTGTCAACCGAAAAATAATGTAGAAGATGGTAATTATAAGTTTTTCATTTCTATTATGGTATATAGGAGAGTATAAATAATTGATAATTTTGTTAAATTATAAGAAATTTGCGATTTTATTGGACTTTTGGGCGACAAATTAACAATTACTTTAACAAATTTCTTACATATTCATTGATTCAACCACAGGGTAAATTTGAGAAAGAAAGGTATATTATGGACGTAAGTTGAATGTATCCCTATGATCATAATGTTTTGAAAACCAAATGATGTCATAGGTCCAAGTCATCTTTTCATCAGTTAGTCACGTTTTTTCTGCGATTACTTAATTTATCATGCAGTACACCGATACAAATAACCTTACGTGCATCCCACAGAGAAAATTGATCCCCTGAATGACGGCAAGTTCATTGAAGAAAAGGAAGTGATGTGCTACGTTGCTTGCATCATGAAAATGGCCAACACGGTAAGTGCTTGAGAGTCGTATTTACGTACTGCATTCACACACATACTCGAATCTCCACCATAATAACGGAAAGTTCCGAAACAACGGAATTTTATACGAGCATTAATATAATACCATACCATGAAATCGAGATCATATGATATTCAGGGTGAATAACGTTTAAATTGTACTTACTTATGGCAATCGTTAAGAGGTATTATAAATTTTATTAATAAAACTTCAATAAAATAGTAAAAAAAATGTTTTGTGCACAGCGAAATACACTTTTATAGAAGTTACGAAATTGATATAAAGTGTATTTCTAATATGGTCCAATCTTGAAAATGTTGTTGTAGATTAAAAACGGCAAATTAAACTACGAGGCTGCAATGAAACAGGCGGACTTACTGCTGCCTGATGAAATAAGAGATGCTGCAAAAGAAGCCCTCACATCATGCCGAAAGATCGGTAAGCGTCTGATGATTCAGTATGAATGTGACTAGTTTATAAATGGACGAATATGTATCCTTGTATAAGTATACTAAAATATACAACTATATATGTAGTAAATGACAAAATATTATATATACTATAATGATAGGAGTGATATTGAATGATATAATTAAACATAGTGTGTTAAGGGAAGGATGCAGTTTGAAAGATGCAGTGACTAAGATTGAAAAGTGCATGTTTCGCTAGTTTGGACATGTTATGCGGATAAATGATAAGGATATGATAAGATATGTAAGAGACTAAAAGTCACCATACGATCCACGTAGTATATTTTTATCCACCTCATCGACGTTTATAAATGTGCGTATGTGTTTAGGTAGTATGCCAGGTTATGGGTTGAATTTCCGTCGAATAAAATTTCCGTTTATTTCAGCTGACCAATACAAGGACATTTGCGAAGCATCATTCTACACCACAAAGTGCATATACACGGAGCGACCAGACGTCTTTTTCTTCCCTTAATTATATGCTTCATTATTAAATCATTATGTAATATTTCCATATATGTTTCAATTATTATTCTAAAGGAACCTGTCATTTCTAAGGATGTGTAAAGTATTTCTGCTTAATGACGGCCACCTGACGTAAAATATGATATTAAGATATCAGGGTGCTAAAGTTGATCATTAATTTTAAGGTTTGATTACCCTAAATGAAGATGCGCGTTGTGTTGCGATAACCACTTTATGCGTTTTAGATATACGTTACATAACTCAAAACTACGCTTATTCTAAACTTGGCATAAATTACTCCATGCAGTTAACTCTACGAACAAATCTGATAGTATAAAAATTGCTTTTCGAAATTGTAAGAGTGATTTCAATAAGGCAATCCTAACAGGTATGACATTCGGAATTAGATAAGGCATTCTTATTTAATTACGAATGTCATATTTCCTTACTGCAACTTAACATCCAAGGAACATTAATTTAAAAATAAATAAGTAAATAAAATTTCTTTTATTCATACTAAACATACACAAATACAGAAAATAATTAATTATATAATAATTTACATTTATGGAACCAAGCGCACATGGCAAGTGTAAATAGGATTTGTCTCAGCTAATGTTGATTGTGTGAAATTCACACTGCCAACGCTGATATTCCGACAAACCCTTAAGTACGTACCAGCACTTCTATAAACAATTTCAAGAATTATCTTATCTGTATCAGCATAAATCCCCTCAAAAAGTTTACTTATTAAACTGCAAATTTTCTGAAAAATCTATAAGTTTATATCATAAAACGAGCAACCTAACCAAATTGCCCATGCGACATCGAATGACTTTACTCCAACAATGAACGAAACTCCACTGTGCATTCTGCTGTTATTCATTTAATAAGCACGTACTAGTGTATGATTACCGTTTTTTCCTTCTAACAACTTCCTCTTGGACTGACCATGTACTTATACTTACTTATGACATTTTTAATTCAATCAAAAAGTGTTACTCTGCAGTTTTAGTAGCTATTTACGCAACCCTTGTTTAGCATGGGTAGTGATTTTACGTTGGTTTAAAGTGTAAATAGTTACAACACACATTTCATACAAGTATCCAAAGCGGATTTGTTTGAATATAATATTTTTTTGTTTATACAATATTTTGGGACACGATTACACAAATATATTATCGTCTCTTGTAGTTTGAGTTTCATTTAGATAACGATTAATTTAAAAACCTTTATCAATAAGCAAGCAATATACTCATCTATCACTAAGGTATCCATTAGTGCCAACAAATGACACAAATTTTATGCCACACAAAGGACAATCTTTGGGTACTAGCATCCATGTGAAACAAAGGCTTCAACCCTAAAAATACTTAGTAACCGATATAGGATCAAAAGTCATTTAAATAGGCGTACTAAATGTACATACAATCCATAATAGGCTACTTTCCTAGTTTTAGAAAACTATACCGTATTGTTCCGATTTCTTATAGTAATGCGTTGTCGATTATATTTTTCATTATAAGTGTGATTTAATTACGTGAAACTGTATTTAAATTCATATTCTGCAAAGCCCCGCCAAAACACTATTTTATCAAAATGGCGACGATGACAGTTGTCACCTGATAGTATAACGTATTTTCTATAGTAAATAAACAAACAACATTTTTAGGTTAGGTAGGTGATATAAACAATTTAGTGCATAGAGTACCCGCCACATAAGGTGGCAGTAGCCAAACTTGGAACTAAATTTGACGTTTCCGCCATTGCGTGTTATTTTGTATGAAAGGTAAATTTAGTATTACCAGCGTTGTGTTTTTTGCCCACTCTTTGTAATTTTTATGTTTGTTAAGGGTGATTATAATAAATTGATTTCTGGAGTTTCTTGTTAGTTCTTCTCCAAGGGTCTCCGCTGAACTTCTTCTTCTCAATCGTTACGCTCTTATCAGAGCGGTCGTGGTCTTCATGACGTGGCATCTTGAGCAGCCGAAATGGTTGGTGAACTAACCTCGGTAAAAATATGTAAAGACAATGCTCAGTGCCATGTTTGAAATAGTTTTTTTACATACATACATACACATCACGCCTGATTCCCTGTAGAGGGGTAGGCAGAGATCACGGATCCCCATTTGTCCCGATCCTGACAGACCACTTTCGCGTCATTGACATTCATACATTCTCTAATACACTCTCGGCGGTTATAGGTACTCCTAACGTCACCTTTTTTCAATATAGCGTCTATCTGACTGTTACATATATGTCTTATTAGGCCGGCCCCTACGTAACCGCCCTTCCACTTTACTCATATATATTCCTTTTGTCAATATATAGTTTTTTTAATTTGTACTTAGATCATAAAATAACTTTCAAAGAGAGCTTATGATAGGGCCTATTTTGAATAAAAATATTTTGACTTTTGACTTTGGTATATTAATTTGTTTTATTTGAGTTTATAGCTCTGCAACCAAAGATCGTCACAAATGAAACCTCAATATAATGTATCGAGCCGTATGGCACAGTGAGTGCTAGTTTTGGCGTGTTTACTGGCAACACTGGATTACGCGACTGTGGCGACGCCTCCAACTGCCACCTTATTTGGCGGGTACTCTAATCTATAATTATTTAGAAAAGATGAGTTATAAGTATTGTTGTAAGCCCCAGTGCAAAAGTACATCGATTAAGACACCGGAAAAACTATTTATCACTGTACCAAACAATAACTTAGCGATAAGAAAGAATTGGTTGCAACTAGCGGGAAGAAATCTAGAACTGGAAACTATATCTGATAAATCTATAATTTTCTTTTGTGAGGACCACTTTGACGTGAGTGTATTATTTGTTTAATTGTCTATTTTAATACATACTTTCGAGGCTCAACTTTGAGGTTACCTACATCGCAAAACTTTTACCAACCAACCATCCTTATCCATCGTAAATTACATAATTATGCTATCCTTATATCTCTTAAAATCTCATATAATAACCTCCCTTTATTTCTACTTTTACAAGTTTACCTTATAAAACTTAGGGACTGGTACCGTGGCTAACCGTTGCTGATTGGTCAAAATTATCGTGATAAAATACGTCATAGTAAAAAGAGCCCGTATTTTATTTCCGTTTTTGGTCACGTGATATCCGTGCAATAATTTATAATCTTTAAAATTACTTTTTACAATTAAATCTTAATAGTTCAGAGTTTTAAACATGTCCAAACGATTCCTAATCAATCTAAGAATGTGGATGGCATAAAAACATCACATATTTTACATAGTGGAAACTAGCCTATTAGCATTAACAATCTGATCAGTGGAACTAAAATGTACAACACTTGTCTTGCACAGCTTGTAGAATAATCGAGAAAAACAGACCTATATACGATATCCCTTGCGGAGTAACGTAAGGTCTACGTCAAACTTAACTTATTCGTATAGTTAATTATAAATTCAATTTTATACTGTCTTAATGACAACGAATGGGAATCCTACTCATCCTAAAAATACAGGGGTCAGCACTTTCTTAGGGAATAGTGTATCTGTATCTGTAATGCATAGTTATAGTTTATAGTTAATGCATATTTACAATTTTAAATAAATAAATATATTATTATTAACTATATCCGAAACTATGGAGTTAGTGCTTCTATCTACACATCAAGCTTTCATGTTAACCAGAGTGACAGACAATAAATCACGTTAACTGTATCGCCATTTTCAAACACGATCACCTATTCCGAGAAAAAGTTAAGTTTCATCACGATATTTGCTGCGCCATGTAAGAGATGTATTTATCAATTATTGCCAAAACATACATTCTCGTCTAGAAGATATGCGGAAATCCAATTCCCATTTCAGCGACGCATGGTTAATGGTCATGCAATGGTACCTTTTTACTGTACGTTGTCCTTGCATGATAGTAATATAACGAAAATTATTTTAGTATATGTAGGAGGATAATCCGATCATTAGAACCTTTGCAAACATCCGTAGCACGATTTTAGATACGGAGAATTTGACATAAAGCTTTGGTTTATCCTTATTTTAAAGCATTTGACGTTTAGCAATGTTACTAGAACGATTGAAATCTATTTCCGGTGAGATTTGAAAGATTTTTAATCTATGTCAAATTATTCGTATATATGCAATATTTATATGATGTTGCAGAGATTATAATAATAATCAGATCATTCTAACAGCCGGTTTCTGGAACGCTATTCAAATCTCTTGTCAGCTAACAATTACAAAGGAGCCTAGCTATCACCATGATCGGGGAATATGGGTTCCTGTGAAACAGATATCACGAAAACCTATATTCTAAACAATTGTGACTATAAGTGTGTGTGTGTGTGTGTAAAATGAGAAATAAAATAATAGTTGCAAAGAACCAGAAGTTTAATTCACAAAATATGTTTACAAAACTAAGTAGATATAAAGCGCCGTTAAACATACACCACTTAATAGCGGGCCATAGTACCTCGTTTCTTTAGATATGCTAATCAGTGGACTAAGTATGACCATACACCACTTATCATTGCCGCTCCTTTAAGTTTTACATGGATTTTGGTGATTGACATATCATGTAGCTTCGCCTAAATGTCGTACAATTTCCATCGCCCGCTTGGTGTTTGGCTTGCGCTTAATGGTAAATATTTACAAACAACTATGGAAACACTCCTAAGGAATAATAGATCTAGATCGCTCAAGTCTTAATCTAAAAATATACTTTATGTGCGATAAACAAACATAGTGCAAACTTTTAATGATAATAAACAGAAAACTAAACTATATGACTCAACACATTTTACAATATTTGAAGATTTCCTATAGTTTATATTATGTAACTGTTTACAATAATTTAAAAACAATATATTTTTATATAATTTTATAAAATGTTTAGACACACGGCAAGAGCCTACCAAACTCCTATACAACTCTGCACACAAGTTATATTATTTCTTACACACAAGTTTGATATCAGTCATCTCACCATTCGTTAACACTTTACCTATGTATCAACATTTTGCTCTTTCAATATCCAAAAATATAAGGAAGCATCCACAAAGCCAATTGTTTAACTTGACTGTTCAAAACATCTCAAACAGTATCTGGTTGCTATCATACCACATTATGAAGTTCCTTTATTAATAGGCTATTTGACTGATTTTGAAAAATTGTTTCAACTTATTCGTTGGTTTATGATTAATACACCACATGTATATTTCTGCAAATTTTGCAGTATTTTCCGTAAAATATTGAGTTAAAATTTAAATTACAATATTCGCGCTAAAAACGCTGTTTCTGTAATGGCGGACGCCATATGATCTGCGTGACGCCACAGGCAAGTAAACAGTAATAGAAAACTGCAAATTTTTAGATGAATTGAAACAGGGCACTATCATCCTAGCTGACAGAGGCTTTAAACATCTTTAAATATATTACAAGAAACGATGGGAATACGATAAAATCACACTAAGTGCATAACAATAAACAATGTTTACTTGCGTGTGACGTCACGCGAGGCGTAGCAAATCACAGAGCGTTCTCGTGAAGGAAGAAATTCAAAAAAATATATGAATTTATTATGTTTATTTTGCAAAATCAATAAATATTTTCGGATAAAATAGAGCTAAATATGGTTTTTTATATTATTATCTAATATGATGACCACATTTAGTAACATATTTTTAATAGTGTCAAATAGCCTATTGTGATATGGTAAAATTTTACAATTAGTTTAGAAAACTGATGAAAATATTTAAGGGATCTTAAACAAGGTATTAAATATTGTTAGCTAAACAAATTAAGTTCGTTGTGTCAGTCTTTATTACCCCAGGCGATTAAGTTCAATCTGTTCCTTAAAATATCTTAAACAGATTATTTAAATAAGCTTTTCAATTTGTATGAAATTAATTGTAAAGCATTCATAATAATTATTAGCATTCTTGTTAATTTAATTGAAGTAAAATTATCTTGCATACTACGTACTTTCTTTATTTAGGATTTACTTATATAATTTAATATTTTCAGCTCCACTTTATATAATATTGGTATCATTAATTTAAGATCACGTATTAAAAACATTAGTATATAGATATAAAATTGACCCTAAAACACCGAAATTACTTCATATTATTCGAAAAATCTGATATCATAATCGTTATACAGAATTTATAATAGAAACTTGCCTAAATAAAGCGCAATTTATCTTAAGCTTAAATAGATTGACATTAACAGCATTTTAACTTGTATCAACAATTCAATCGTGTCTATCTATAAGTAGGTATTACTGTATTTTGCTTATAAATTATAAACACCTATTATTTATTTACGGAATCCTTTTGTGTTTATTTATGTTTACTTCTTGTTATTAAGTTAGGAAGATTAATAAAAAATGAGTTGAATTTATGTAGTAGTCTCATTTCATTATATTGTAAGTAGAAATCCTATAATTTGGCACAAGGACAACTGGAAAACTTGACATCAATCGATACTATTTAATAAAGGTGAAGATACCCGTACGTATGAAGCTGTCTGTACTTTTCTATTCAATACCATATTTGTTCTATATTAGTTATTATTAATGCCTTATATTAATTATTGTTTAGAAAAATATTATATTTACTTATGTATTTGTTGGAAAAAAAAAGTTGTAAACAAAACGCAAACATTGAATAGATCTCAAAATGAAGCGGCCTTTCGAATGTTTTATTGATGATCCGCCTTCTCAACTTAAAATACTACATTAAACTTGCAACATTGAAAACTATACTCGAATCATCATTACATGTTTTTTTTGTATTCATAATATTTGTAATAATTTCAGGCCACTTATATAAGCAATTAGCAAGTTAAGAGACAGTAAATATTTTTTTATATTTATGTACTTTTATTCTATTAGCTTAAGTTTTATTTTTTATTCTCTAACAATTTCCGAAATTGATATACATTCATTTAAATTTGCAGAAATTACATCACACAATATATTATAATAAATTAAGACTTTAAATTTAAAATTCAAACACTATAGATACATATTCGAAAGAGCTTAGATATTCTATTTGATAGTTCTTCTAACATAAAAAATACTTTTTATGAGCGAATTAACAAACAATATAAATTATGATACTTTTACTTACACGGCTTGCGATATATGGACAACTAAAGAAAGCGAACAACATTACAAGTTTGACAGATGATGACAAATGTTACATAAAAAGGCTCCCAGCATTCGAAATCATCCAGTCATTAGGCTCCTAACTTTACATCACACAAAGCACCTATATTAATATGTATAATTTCAAAAATATACATCAATGTGCTGAATCGATGACTAGTGACTTACCAATGCTCATGAGTTAACTTAACCCATAACTCTGTCCTTTTTATCAACTTTATTTTGTATTTCTTGTGCTAATGGATTACAATATAATAAAACAAAACAAAAATAACCGATAATGGTGACCGAAAACAAATAATACATAATTTTCAAACTCAGTTTGAACGTTAAAAAAACTAATGAATTTGGGAACGTTTCCCGTTGAGCTCTTTAACATTACAGTATTGGCAACTTACGTCATCCAACCAAGTACATACTTTGGCATCTGTTTGCATTGGAATCATTTAGTCTCTAAGGGCACAATACACTTCCTATTCGAGTGGAGACTCGTCCTACTCAATCAGTATAAGCTGCCCGCAGTCGATTGCCCGGTTGTCATGTTGTTATATGCTGTCGTAGCTGTTGGGGTCGGGGCTGATCGTGGCTCCGGAGCCTTGGGGAGGCAGCTTGAACCCGTTCCTGGCGAAAGACCAGCCGTCCTGCAAAACAAATAGGAATATAATTAAAATGGGCATCCTAAATTCTGCAATGTACTACAAAAACAAACGCATTCACGACCATTATTCCTTGCGGGGTAGTCAGAGGTTCAGGTGTCCATCCCCGCAATTGCGACAGTAGTAATTCTATGGCCACCTCAAACCCACGTATTAACCAGATAGTCAGTACTCAATGTGACAGGTGGTAAGCCATGTCGCCATTAACAAGCACTAACTATTACCTGTTCGGAGACCAGATAGGTTTCCTCACCGTAGTATTCAACGAATTTCGTAAATGTATTTCTATTACTAAAATACATACTAACGATCAAAAAACGGTTGGTTAGGTTTGCGAGTGTATTATTTTAGTGTACAATTCAGAACTAATGATTTTTTGGTTCGATTAAATAGTACCTTTAAATTTAGGTCCATGACAAGATCATTAATCTTTTTTAATGCGAAGCTTTGTCGCCAAGAGAATAGAAATCAAAATGTGTAAGTCAATGAGATACATCTTGGTTATATTATCTTTTCGTTATTACCACGTGTCTGTGTTTTCTGTATAGTCAGCATTAATAAATGGCGACAGATAGAGAAAATATTGAAAAACGATGAAGTACCTATAACCGCCAAGTGTGTAAGAAGAGGCGTATGAATGTCAATGAAGTGAAAACGATCTGTGATCTCTGCCTACTGCCTATACGTCTGGAGGGAAGTGAGCGTGATGTATCTGCATGTATGTATAACATTTTTGTAACCACTTACTCTAACAAGATTAGGCAGTTCCATCCAGAATCCGATATTCGGTATGACTTCAATGCCTGTAACTCCTATTAAGTATTTCTTGGTGAGAATTCCGAGCACTAGATAGAAAGTGGCTATTGAGAAGAATATAATCAAGAGGGTCGTTCCAAACGATCTGCCACTAACTTCTTCAATTTGCCTCAAGCAAGCATGTTTGGAGTAGAACGCAAATGTCTGAAAATACAGAAATATATCAATAAACTCAATCTCAAATCTTTTTATTCAACACAAGTACCAGTACAGTAGGCACTTCATTAAAAGTCAAAACAAGTTTGACACTGGTTATCTCTAAATATTAAAATCCTACCATTAGTCTGACACCCTGGCTCGGAGAAGGACCAACAAGAAACCAGTTTACCCAGTTCCAGTTGCAAAAACAAAAATTAAAAAGAAAGTTATTTGATATTGTTACTTTTGTTATAAGATATCTGGTGAAACATTGACTTTGTTAATGAAAGATGATGGTTGGTAAAAGAATTGTACATTTTATTATTTAATTTTATGTTGAAGTAAAACATGCCAATAACACCTACCCATTCTTCTGTAGTGTACTACAGGACGGCTTTATCAAACCTTCATTTCACCTGACATTTAGTACAGAAAAGCTACTTAGCAGAAAAATTACTTAGCAATCAAATACATTGTTTCAGTTACATTTCAAGTCTTAAGAAACTTGAATCATAATATAATTAGATAACATTGTAATTAAATAATTAATTATATTACAAAAACATCACTGTTCACTGAACAATTAAGCTGGGTGAAGTTTTAAAGAGCAAATTAATGATCGAACTTATCATGAAAACTATGCCCTTAATGATAAAAAACATTAAAAACATCTACTCACCACATTATTTGGTTCTTCTGTTGATAGTACTTGCAACTGACCTTCAGTTTCTCCACAAACTAAGTTGACAATTACAGATCTGGAAGCAGTTAAAGATAAAATATTACTTTTTTAGTTTGATAATGTAACTTTTATATAATATTGGGATTTTACAATGGGACATTGATTGATAGATGTCAATAAATATGATATCAATATGTAGCAGCAAATGGTTATGGTAATAATTATGAGGAAAACAACCTTTTCCCTTTTCAATGGTGACACTGTTTACCTGTCACATTGAGTACTTACTATTTGGGCGAGATTTGGTTTTGAGGTGTCCATAACTAGAATAACTAAATACATACATCAAGGATTACAGAGATGGCTCCCCAGCCCTCTGAATACCCCACAGGGGTTAATGGTTGTCTTTGGCTAATGGCCAAACTCTTCTACTTACTACTTCTTTTGTTAAATTAAAAGTGAGTTTAGGTTTACTGTTTTAAATATTAACTTATTTTTGAAATATTACTTATTATAAAAATCAAACTGATAAATACATCAGAAGCATGATGAAACCAAATTCTAATATAGCTTACTTGTATTAGAGAGGAACCAGTTATAGTAGGAAGATTCTTCAAGGATACATTAAACAGTGAATTTATTATCTTCATGATTTAGAATTTTTGAATAACATTAAGTAATTGCAAATGTTAGTATTATAAGATTAATTCTAATTAATGTATTCACCAAATGTAAATTAAACAAGTTTTTTTAATAAATGAGTCTCAGATACTCACGTGGCTCCGTTTCCCCACAGCACAATACTAGATCCATTACTAGAGAAAGTAGTTTTGTTACTGTAAGCAACATCGTCATAGCTATCATCCGTCATATTATATATTGTATTATTGACATAAGTAAAAGTCTGTACATGTTTACACATCTGGAAATTTAAAACCATTGTGCTAGAATAGTCATGTTTATATATCACATACATGATATTAAGACACAAAATAACTCAGGCACATTATGAATGAAGATTAGGTCTATTGATCAGGGATTGACAACTTGAACACTTTATCAACATAAATCATGCAAATAGTTTTTAGAGATCCCGCCATATAAATTGGCAGTTGGGGGCGTCGCCACAGTCGCGTAATTCAGTGTTACCAGTAAACACGCCAAAACTAGCACTCACTGTGCCATACGGCTCGATACATTATAGGTTTCATTTGTAACGGTCTTTGGTTGCAGAGCTATAAACTCAAATAAAACAAATTAATATATCAAAGTCAAAATATGTTTATTTAAAATAGGCCCTATCACAAGCTCTCTTTGAATGTTATCTTATGATCTAAGTATAACAACAATAAAGATTATTATTTTTTAGAGCTTGTGATAGGGCCTATTTTGAATAAAAATATTTTGAGTTTTGACTTTGATACATTAATTTGTTTTATTTGAGTTTATAGCTCTGCAACCAAAGACCGTTACAAATGAAACCTATAATGTATCGAGCCGTATGGCACAGTGATTGCTAGTTTTGGCGTGATTGCTAGTTTTGACGTGTTTACTGGCAACAGTGAATTATGCAACTGCGGCGACGCCTCCATCTGCCATAATATATTCAAAATTATAAATATCACAAGCTCTCTTTGAAAGTTATCTTATGATCTAAGTATAAATTAAAAAAACTATTTCAAACATGGCACTGAGCATTGTCTTTACATATTTTTTACCGAGGTTAGATCAGCGGAGACCCTAGCTTGGAGAAGAACTAACAAGAAACTCCGGAAATCAATTTATTATAATCACCCTTAACAAACATAAAAAATACAAAGAGTGGGCAAAAAACACAACGCTGGTAATACTAAATTTACCTTTCATACAAAATAACACGCAATTGCGGAAACGTCAAATTTAGTTCCAAGTTTGGCTACTGCCAGCTTATGTGGCGGGATCTCTAGGTACCTCCTTACAGATGGCAAACATAATATCAGTCCTAAAGATATATAATGTATAGGTTCTAAATCAATTACTCTTTATAATAATGGACATAGACACTCAAACCTCTGACTATCCCGCAAGGGTTAATGGTCATTACAATGTTTTGCTTTTTATGTGCATATCATAATAATGTGTGTAAATGTAAAGGACACACTTTTACCATAGATAGCACAGCAGCAGTGAAAAGGTTCAGAATATAATTAAAATGGACAATGTTAGCCATGGACAAATTTCTGTTACAATAAAACAATGCAAATTTTATAGTAGGTAGATAACAATATGTAAACAAATTATATGATGATGTTTAACATTATGGTATTCATCATCAAGGATAACTAATTTATAAACAACTTACCGCTAGTGGAGTTGTACACATATTCTTTTTAGTAGTATTCTGGATATCAGTAAACAATGAATCAAAGCAGGGATGATAATAAAAGGTTTCTACATCATAATTTGCTCCCTTAGGAACGTAAGTTTGAGCCGAATAAAAAGAATCTTTCACTGATGGGGATAAATCAAGTCCAGTGCCATCGGGAAAAACACATGAACATGCTGTCTTTCGAACACATTCTTGACCATAGGAGCTACTGACAAAAGCTACTATAACAATTAAATAATAGAGTTTGAGTAAAGCCATTTTATATAAACAACGCCAAACTGTTTACACCAAATAAACGCTTTTGTAGACACGAAGAAAGAGATTAATAATCTTTATCTCCCACACAACCGATTTATTCTACGATAAATTTTGGGTAGAAGTTTTTTTGGTTGGTCATTTGGTCTACAAAAAAATGTTTATTAAATTCAATTCAATACAGGTGTCAAATGTCATTGTAACGCTTTAATATAAATAAAATAGACAACATTAAGCAGTTTGATTTAGGCAAAATTAAGTGTATGTGTATCAAAAGTAGATAAATTCTTACTTATAGTATATGTTAGTTAACAAACACTATTACATATGTAAAAATGTGATTTCCATTTTAATACGGAGTTTCAAAGCAATGTGTGTTTTCTCTAGTGAAGATAAGTTTAGATACATATTTAAATTTTAATTATACTTATGAATTGTTTTTAACCTTGATTCTGTTGCAATTAATAATAATAATAATACTTAAGACACTATTACACCAATTGAACTAGCCCCTTGCTAAATACGTTTAAGACTTGTATTAAGGGGATAAGTCAACGTATATTATATTTAAAAAATAAAACGTATTATAAATAGACAAATAACTAAACAACTAAACTGGGAAGCAGATGGAATTTTTAACTCTGCCTCCACCGGGAATCGAACCCGGGACCTCAATATTACCGTTCAGATGGCTAACCGATCGCGCCACGGAAGTCGTCAAAAGTCGCAATTGCCAGTTATTGGCATAATAACTCAACTCAATGGCAAAAAAATGTAAAGTAGGAAAAGAATTGATAGAATTCTAACAAAGAATTGAAAATTTCTTCTGTATTGTAATTTGTAAACAAATTGATTGATAATTATTTATAATAGTATAGTCAATATAAAATAAGAGCCGCTACTGAAATTGTTAGATAAAGCATTTTTCAAACTGTAAATATTGTATCTCCCTAAGTAGACATGTCCGATAAAAAAAAGAAAAGTTTCGGAACGAAGGTTAGATTTTTATAATTCAATCACTGTTCATATTGTATTGTTACATATTATTTATGTTTTATCTTCGTATACTTTTGTTATTTTTTATACATCACTATTAACCCTCATTTTACTAAATATATATTCCCCATTGTTATAAACTACTAGCAACCGAACTCTTAGGAAATGTACCTGTTTGATCATGCCCCAACTAAACAGACTCTCATAATCAATTGGCAGTTGATGATATACTTTATGTTACATTAAACGTCTCAACAACATTATTTTTCACAGGAAACAATCATAACTAAGAGGCCAGTCATACTGAAATCTGACCGAGAAACAAAAGAACAACCAAAAGATAAGCCAACAATAATTTTAAAAACAAGAGAACAATCAACTTCCAAGGATGAAAGATCACAAAGTCCCAAATCTAATGAGGAGCCTCAACCTTGTAAAATTGTACAGAATGAGAATAAGGAAAGAAAGATTATGGGTAATTCTTAACATATAAGACTCCTGAAAAATTCATACGCCTTTATATCTCTAAGCATGATATACAGAATATCAGAAACATAATAATCTCCTTGGTCATTGTAAGGAAACATGTTGCTAAAATGCTTACATTCTTTTAAATATCCCTAAAGATGTTTCTTTACCATAGTAGTAATGTCTCAGGCAAATGCAAAAAAATAATATAAACTCAAAATTGGAACTTAAAATTTAGAGTTCTTAGCTAACTAGCTTCCTATCATCCCAGTATGAAGGAGGTGCTTACATAGTAATTGCCACAACCTGTGATGGCTTTCACATCCCTCTTAACTAAAGGTGACCAAGTAGGCATAATGTATCCAAGGTTCTGTAAACCCTAAAAGGATGAGTATAATGTATGTTTATTTATATGTGTGTTAATGTGTAATGTAAAGAAGTATGTATTATTTTACAGAAAAGCCTAGTCCTCCTATTAAACAAATGACAGAACCTATAAAATTGATAGATGAAAATATGGATTTCACTAATTTAGTTCCTGAATTCATGAATGATGCCAACACAAATTATCTAGTCGTAGGAATCCTAGGTAAAGTATGATGCAAAACACTATTACTTATTTTTATTCAATATACGCACTAAGTTTTAGTTTGTACCTCTAATGACTATTGTAATGCTTACTGTGCTCACACTTATTTTGTATCTGAACTGTATCTGATTATTTTCATTAAGAAATATTTGTAATGCTTAAAAGCAATGTATGTGAAAATTGTGAGTATAATTGCATGTGTTTGGTCTTACATTACAGGAATGCAAGGTGTAGGCAAATCTATGATCCTAAATCTCATTTCCCAAAATAAACATGTGCCAGATTTGTGTCAAAGGATCCTTGATTCACATAAAATGGACACACACATGCCAATGGAAAACAGTCAAGGCGGAGAGAACCAAATGGATGAATTGGGATTCACGGAGAAAAGTAAAGTGGATGAGTACTTTAAATTCAAGATGCAAGATATTGATCAGATTGAGAGAGGCGTCCATTGTACTAAAGGTAGGTGAAACATAGATACACTTACACACTTAGTTACACTTACCTTTCTACAAAAAGGTAGGCTGAGATAAAACAACAACATTATTGTGAAGAATTGTTAAGATGAAACTCTGACATACCATTACTGAGTATGCTATGAATCAGCAAACATAATATGTCTAGTATATTCACCTGTTTATGTTTGATGTCATAATACAACAGTATGGAATTTTTTGTCTGTTATACAACATGCATGCTACAATTAATACCTATTGATATCTATGAGGCAAATATATGGGTGTAATTCAAGCATTAGTTACATATAAATTCTTCTTTGTAGCGAATTTCTGTAGGGTAATGAACAAAAGAACATCACCTAAGATTTGATGATTCAAGTTGGTAGATTATAGTTTCCTATCCTGCTACTGAGTTAGGGGCGTCAATTTCTTTTTTATTTGTATGTACATATGTTCATAAATTCAATTTCCAGGAATAGACATCTACGTGACAGAAGACCGGCTGATCCTACTAGACTGCCAAGCGCTTTGGTCCCCGTCCCTAATAGACGAGGCCTCATCCGCCAACCCTGTCACCTCTCGCAGTGCCAACATGGTCACCGTTGACTGTTTGCAGCTGGCTTCCTTCTTGATGTCAGTGTGCCATGTGGTGATTACTGTGCAGGACTGGTTCGCGGATTATAATTTTCTTAGGTATGTATTTATGGTGTTAGGAGATTCGCGATTAATACAGAATACGAAACGTCGGTAGTATTATATTATCTGTGACGTCGGGTTAATAATAAAGGCAACTCTATTATATAAAAACTTACGCGATAGGTCCCGTTAGTTATTAATCATGATGTATTTATGGGATGGTTTTTGAAGCGTGAACGTACAGTATGTACAGATAAATATACATATTGTTTTATGTAACATCGTCTAAATTGTAACATAGATTTTTAATTTAAGAATTTATTTAAGATTTTGTCAAGAATTGTTATTCGAGTACTAAGTACATATGTTACCGTACCAAACATGTCACCAAAATACTAATAAATACTATGTAAAAAATACTGTGTAAAAACATCAAATAATTGTATATATTTCCAGATATATCCAAGCAGCTGAAATGCTGAAGCCCTCTCTATCATCCAACACATCGAGCCAAGAGAGCTCAGACCAAGCGAACTCAAGCGAAAGTAACCCGCACTTACTACTCCTTCATAACAAGTGTCGTTTAGAAGACTATACGGTTGAGAGTGTGCGAACTATGCAGGATGTGTACAGGTTAGTCAGATACAAACATTTCACAATTATTGAGCCCGGTTAGGTAGTCAGAGGTTCGGGTGTCCATCTAAGAAAGAAAGAAAGAAAGAAAAACATTTATTCACTGTTACACATACACATTTTGACATAACACTATTTAAAACCACTTTGATAAAACAACAATACTCGTACATATAAGAAGTAGGCACTTGATGCAGTGAAAAGGTGCATCACTGAACCTCCGACAGCACCCATCTCCGAAATTGTAGAGGTAATAATTCTATGGTCACCTCGAATCCACGTGTTGATTAGGTAATCAGTATGTGTGCTGTTTCACCATTTATAGACTCTATTTGTGTTTTTATTAGAATCATTACAATGCTCCTAAGTTCTTTGCGTAGCATCTAATAATCAGATCATCCAAAATATATACAATAAAGACAAAAAAACGTATTTTCAGAAAAGTGTTCCAAAGATCGAACCTCCAGATTTACTCAGGGATGTACCTGTACAATGACTCGAACAAGAATGGCTTGAACGTTGACAGGCTGTGTCCGAACTACACCTTGGAGAACGCAGGGCCACCCATCAATCTCTTTCTACTACCGGAGCTGGATGATGACTATGGTATGTAGATTTTACGCGCGTGTACGTCCCATTGAATGAGGATTAGTACTAATCGTTCCAAAAGTGCACTAAAGGAACTAGCATAGCACTTTGATTAATAGTCATTTATAATTTGTGTTATGATTAAATTATAGTTACTTAACCAAATGATGTATGAATGTCAATGAAGCGAAAGTGTTGTCAGTGGGACAAATGGGTATCCGTGATCTCTAGTCTACAGGGAAAGGTGTGATTGTATGTATGATGTTATTTAATTACGTTTAAGAAAATGATAAAGTAAGAATATTCTTATTTTATAAATCATATGTAAATGTATGTGTCATGAGCGATAGTCTCTGTCTAGAGAAGTAGAGAGCAAATATGTGTATGTATGTAATTATGTGCATTAATTAACAAAACATACACTTAACGACCATTATCTCTTGTAGGCTAGTCAGAATGCGTCGATTGTTCATGTGTATGTTTAAAATTATGTTCCAGAAAACCAAGAAATGTACAGAGGGCACCCGCCATTTGAAACTCTAGTCACAAGGCTTCGCGGTATGGTGTGGGGGGTGAACAGACATCCGATCAACAACGTGCCTAATCTAACAGAAAAGGGATGGTACCACTATAGCTCCAAAGCGTGGGAAACTATCAAAAAGTCTACCTTTTTTATGGAATACGAAAGATTTTTACCCTAAGAATAGATTAATAAATACCTATATTCATATAATGGAATATTCAGTCTTAATTATTTATCTCATTTCAAGGATTTGGTAAAATTATTGATTATTAAATAACACAAGAGTCGGTTAAGTAACATATTTATTAAACTAGAAGATTAACTCTAAGATTTATTACTATAAGTCTTTTATACAATGTTATTGATAAAAACGTGATCAGTATATACGAGAAAATGTTAGTAACATCCCAAACAGTAACTTAAATTTGTCTAAAGTAGTATAAAGGCAAGTTATAGAAATACACTGGCCACTAAAGGGCCGCGCCTCTGTTCCGGAGGTTTAAAGGCATGTTGGTACACACTCGCTAGCCTCCAATGCTCGGGGTAGCCACTCGATTCAGCGTTCTTCCAAATACTAAACGGTGGAGCCAATGTAGGTATCGCGTATGACTTCTTGGAGTAGGGATGCCTCATTTTGGGCACCTTTAAATTTTTCGAGTCAACCGTACTCGAGTTGGTAACAGAATTGGGATTACCTGCTTTGAACGCAAACTTGTATTCCTCTTTAGTTTTAGGCAGCTCCTTGCTTTGATTATTGTTGCTGCAAGTAGAACAATGCCTGTGTTTTTTAAGGAATTCGTTGTTATTAGAAGAGCTACTTTTAGACGATCCTCGATGTCCTTGCGTTTGGGAATCGTTTGAGGAGCTGTGATCTATCTTGCCCTGGGACAAAGCAGTTTTCTCGTAACAATCCAAACTGTTTCTGCTCGAGTTGGTCTCCGGTTTATTGTTTGGAACATTGTTATTCCAAGCGTCTTTAATAGGTTTCAGTTTATCAGGCCTGTATTTCTGTTCGCTGCTCGATTTCCTACTTCCTTCGTCCGTCCCGCAGCCGTGAACACCATCGCATTCCGTCTTTTTCGAAGATTTTTTCCTTTCTTTCGCCGAGTTATGGTTCCTGTTCTTAGTGTGCTGAGGACAATATTGGACGTCACACGAATCTTTTCGTTTCTCTTTTGACATGTCTTGCTCAAAATATGGTACTGGATGAGGTTTGGTATCCTCTATTACTGGGTTCTGATTGAATATGGGATTGGCGTGACTTCGCTTTTCCTCCTCCACCTCAACGTTAGGAGTGTGTATCATGGTGAACACTGCCGGCGCTTTGGAGCCGTTGGAACCATCAATATGTTTCGGTGGTTTCGGTTCACATTTTGGATCCTCTGGAGCGATATCCCAACATATAGCTAAGTCCATTAGAGTCAAAGGTTTTTGGTATTTCGACCCCAAATCTGGAGCGGACGTCGCCGGTCTCAAGCGATTTGCGCTAGGCTCGGGTTTATTGACGTCACTAGTTTTGGGTCGATAAACTCTCTTCTTAGTACATGATGTTGGTCCGTTTGTGTTGTAACCCTTCAAAGTGAAAGCGTAAGGTTTCACCACAATGTCTGAGTCGCGATGTTCTCCGACCCTCGTCAAGTTCCTGTAGCCCAGAGTATCTGGTAACGGTTGGTGTTCAAGATTCCCTACGTGCATCTTCTTCGCAAACTGAAAGTTTTGGGTCACGTTCACTGCTGGAAGTTTTAGTGCTTGGCCCTTCTTGTATTTCATTTTCTCGTAATTAGATTCATTTTTAGTAGCGTTCTCGGCAACCTTCCTCCAGAATTTATCTGCTGCGTCTTCTTGCTGACCATGAATGTCTTGTATTGCTTCTTTGACTAGTAAATCGTGGGATTCGTGACGTTTGTCGGGCTCTGTGACTGAACCGGGAATGTATGGACCTACACCTTGATCAGTCACTGGTTCCAACTTCTTATTCAAATCTAGCGGATCCTCATCTACGTTTTCATCACCGTGGTATTTTACATTATTATCTTTAGTTAGGTTATTTTCTTGAGCAGTTGCTACTTGGTGATTTTGACCTAAATTATACTTACCTTGAATTTCGTCTAAATCCTTGTGGTACAGACATGTAAATGAATTAAAATATTAATGTCTTAGCTGAACAGATAATCGCTTTTTCCTCGAGTCAATGCCATGTAACGGACAAACACGTGGCTGAAAACAAAAATCACATAAACGTTTAAAAAACTTACAAATGTAATATTTTATAACCTTGAACCGATTTAATACTTCTATAGATAATATACATATTTTCCTATAAGTATCGTAATATAGTACAGATTTTTTAATGGAAACAAATCGTAAACATTGCCTAAGAATGGTTGTTCTGGGGTTGAGTATGTACTACTCAACATCAATGTTTACTTATGAATGACAACCTTTTTACGAGGATTCCATTGTATCAAATATTCATAAAACGATGTTACGAGAAATCGGTGCTTGTCACGCAAAGGCAAGTATCTACTTATTTATTAATTTTGAATATGGATATATTTTAAACCTCTAACAGTACAGTATGGACCTAACTCTAGGTCCTGCATTGTGTTATTTAATGGTAAGTATGTAATTAGCTCTCCACTAGGATTTATCAACATACACGCACTCATATTCTCAATATACTAACTTACTTCTGTAGAAGAAAATCCAAATAATTTATAATATCCAAAAGATACATTGTCTTTTTGGTCACAATTATAGCGTTACTGTAGTTGCACAGCTAAAGGTATACTAATATTTATATTCTATTATTTAGCTTGTGAAAACCGCAAACTGATTCTAATTTTATGTCACGTTGTTTGTAAATTTTACTTTCTTATTACCAATTAAGTACATTATGTTATGATTCGGGCGGGAAAAGATAACACTTACGTTCGCTCCAAACTTCCTCAATAACAATTAAATTATACTATCATACAGGAATATTATATAAACCTTAACCTTGTTAAGATAAATAAATATCAACGACATAAATTTGAACACCAATACAAATACAAGCGCGCCAAAATATAACCTCAAACGACAACCAAAGAGGCGTAGGTCCAATGCCAAACTTACTTTGAACCTTGCCTTCTCTTCGTCTGTCGCTGCTTGGCTTTCGCGGTTGTCCCCATCCTTGTCAGTCTTGTTCTTGGGGTCGCGCATGCGCTGTTCGTTCCTGGTCCTTTGGAGACGAGGCCTAAGCCAGTCGGCGAAGCGGTTATCAGGAGGCTCCTTTGATAATTGTGCAGCTGCAAACGGGATAAAATTTATGCACCACACATATACTTATTTAATGGATGAAATACGTACATACATATTTACATTCACATCGTTCATACTCTTTCGGTGTGGTAAAATTAAAATATGATTCCTCTTTCATTTTAAGCATAACCATTATTAGATTAATGTGAATTGATATTTGTGAGGTAGCTAGTAAACAGACTGAAGACCGTGGAAGATTTTAGTATTCCCAGGACTTTAGTTGTATTTTACAAGCTGCCAGGAAGAAAAGCAGCCAAATAGATATTCATTTATGTAAAACGTTCTAAATATATTAATATATCCGGTTGTTGATAATAAAATGAGTAATAGTCTGAACCTCAGTGAGGCGTGCTACTGATAGAAAACACCTTTACACAACCTATCTTTCAGAATTAAAGCCTGTATTAAGACGTTATCAGTGTAATCCCTATTTGTCTACTAAGTATTTATTTTAGAACGTAAATCTGTATCCGAATATTCGTGCTAATCTTCATGACATTGCTACTACTTCCAAAAACCAGATAACTGAGAAACTTCAATAAATTCAAACTTTTGTGACCCTACATTAAATGACAATAGCACGCAAAGCCATAATATTATTCCTAACCTTTCTTTTGCGAAGTTATGAACAACGATTAAGAAACATGAAATCATTTGTGGTTTGTAAAAAAATATTAAACTTCGGATCCGAGATCGACTAAATAAAACAGTTGTTGAACGACTACGAGGTTTTCCCGTATTGAGGTAAGGTAAAAAGTATTCGAATGCTAGTGTGTCTTCAAAATTGATTAGATTTCCTAAAGAAATGATCGCAGATTTGAATATAGTAATTGTGCTGAAAGAGGAAGATGTTGCATTTTAAAACATTAAAACAGACGTGGTCAGAACATGCTTACTATGGGGTTCGTATGCTTACTATAAGCCCCAAACCCAATTCCATATAAATATAAAAAAACATTCACTCACCCACTTCCCTAGTAATCCGCCTCGGCATGTCCCAAGTACCCACATAGTGGCCTTTGAAGGTAGAGGTGCCTTTCGGTGCTCCAGGCAGGAACCGCCCGTTGATGTCACAGATAGGCCGCGGATCAGGTCTCAATTCTGCTGGTCTGGGTCGGGTGGGAGCCCACCTAGGTATCTCTTGGTTGCCCAGGTGACGAGGGGTCGATTCCCTGAAAAACTACAGCAACGGCGATTACCTACGTGTCATGAATTTCTTTCCTATGAATGACTTTTACTATTTGAAGTATAAGATTTTGAAAGTAATTTAAAAGCTGACAATATTTTACGAATTCTCGTCGTTTACCTAAAGTTACCTTTCAAAAGGTTACAGAGCTATTTAACTATAGACTAATTTCACAACTGATATCCCTTATAGATAAGACGAGCACCAGACAACGTGACTTGTAGTTTTTTCGAGTACTCTAATTTAGGTACTTATATATAACACCAATTAGAAAGATGATTCGATAATATCATATAATATTTACATAGTACTAGTACTGTAGTCTTATATTATCTGTGGTACTAGTATATTGTCAATGAGATCAAATGGCAACGTCTAAGTACGTTTGGACACAACACGGTGCAAATAGTTTTAAGTTGTCTTCTAAGTGCATTCGGTCCAAGTGAACTAATATCGTGAAAAACGTCCTTCAACAAAACTATACATATATAGAGATTATTCGGGTCACCCCTCATAAAAATGTAAGCTTTGATTTTTATATGTATAGAAATTGATTTTGATTTTATTAATTTGGTCATATATTTACAATTATACAAAGCTGAGATATATGAAGAAAATTATGTAGAAAAAATAAACGCCAAAGTTATAAAACAATATATTCGGTTAAGGAATAAGCTGTATGAAAATATCGTATTATGTTATGAAAAGTAAGAAACTTCCAATATAATAATCTCGACATTTTTATACAAATTTTGTTTAGTTATTTACGTATTTTATATCGTTATGTAAATGATATTGTCCTGTGCTATTCTAGCTGCCATTCATCCTGGCATGTAGTAGGAGGTGACAGAGGGACTATGGGTCAATGAAATCTCATAGACGACAGGCTAGCAATCTGTCACTAATGGTCCACATGACACCATAACACATTCATGCTAATAAGCGACCAACGAGATGGTTCTGTCCGAAAGGGATCAAATGACGTAAATGTATGAATGTATGTTTAACGTAAATTAACCAAGCGTTTTCCTACTTGCCAATACCACACACAGACAACCTATACTATATTCATATCATATCCGAATTCAGAGCTAGCTGTCGTAAAAATCATTAGGGAACCATTTAAATAAAATCATTATCAGTTATCTGATAACTAGTATTATCTTATCGAATATGAGTGACTTGTCAAATATAATCAGAGTCAACAGCAATCGTCCCAGCAGTTGTTTATCAATAGATACCTAACAATGTGGACAATCATTGCATTTTTAATGATTATATGTTTTTATGGTTTGACAATGACTATTATAAGTCTCGTATAACCTAGTTTGATGAGTAGTTATCGTTAACTGAAATCACTCATAAGCCACGAACTTATCAGCCTATCTATGATATATTTTATGAATATTTTACTTGACCAATTTAATGTCTCGCGCATATTTATTATCTACTCATAACACGATGCAGAATAAATACAAATTTCATAGTTATACCCATTACTATCTTTGTGAGATTGAGTGAGGAAAACATCGCAAGAAAACCCACCATTATTCCTAGAAATTACACGGTTTACCTTCTGTTCCTACAGGCGGTTGCAATGTTTCGAAGATGCACTCTTAAACCTCTTATTCTGACTAGCCCGCAGAAATAATTTGTTGTGTTATATAATTGCTATTGTAGTGGTTTTACTATTTGTTGTTTTTAGTATTTATTAACAGTGAAGAGTAGGAAGTCATTGATTGAAGTGGGGAAAGGATTGATCAACAATAGAGGCACGCGTCATAGCACAGGTGCCTATAGATTCGAGTTCTTATTATAATAATGCAAATGATTTCCCCCTCACTCAATGCAAAGGGTTGTGTGTTCATTTATTTAAATTACAAATGACCGCAATAATTTAGAATTATACTGTCACTGTGATGGATCAATGTTCATGTTTAAAATTACTACTTTTTTTTTATAAGTATTAAGTACATTACGCTTGTTATTACTGGAGGAGAATTTGATGTGAATGTAACTTCTTGATCGATATATTTTCTCTCAGTTGAAGTTTTAAAACTTATAGAAAATTCCGGCTAGGTTTCTTATGCAGATATTAAATGAATTTAAATAAAAATAATAATTCAATATCTTGATTATAATTAACATCATGGTAAAAGAAAGTATTGATAATACGCTGATTCCATCTCAAACTCTAACTTAGATAAACACAAGTTAGTAAAATTCATATTGCACATTTTTTTAACACATATGGGCTATAAAAATTATATCCACCGATACTATATATCCAAAAATACAGCAAAATCTAATATTCCGCTAAATCTGCCAATTAATTATACGCTTTTTATCATTGTATGAAATATACACAAAACAATTTAGGGTAGTCGGACCAGGGCTATTAGCTAAAGACTACTTCAATAGTTAGGTGTCAAACGTGGATTAGGATTGCAAACAAAGCCGTGAAAAATTGTCGTTTAGTTACAAACAACGCACCCCTTACTAACATATTACTATCTCCCCTTGCTATATTTCGCAAAGCATTTTGGACCTTAATCCAACGAGTTTAAGAACTTCCCCATTTTGGATTAGGAGCAAAAATAAGATTGGATTAACGGAATTACAATGTCCCAAAATAGTCGGCGTAAAAAACGCGGTGCAAGTGGGTGAATAATGGGGAATGCAGGTGCACGGATTATGTTTAGTGTTGTATGAAAAATGAACTTAATATGTACGACCATCAACGTGCTTACTTGATTCGATATGACCTATACACATATAATGATATACTATCAAGACATCTTCGCAATTTGCAAGGTAATCTGTGGTTTTCATGTCCATCTACATACTGCGGAGTTGGGCGCTCAATGGCAACTTCGAAAGCACATGATAAAGGAGCCTAACGTGACAGTAAACCGTGTTATAATTCAGAAACATTGACTATTCCCTACCTGTACGAAGTAATAGGTGGGTTTTACTCATGATATTTTTCTCCTACAGTTAAATTGGTACATATTTTTTAATGCGAAAATGTTGAAATGTCATGAAAATTTTGAAAACTACATTATTGTTGGAAGATTCTTCGACAGGCATTTATTTCTAATCTACCTATTTAATTTAAAGGCCACAACAAGCCACAGCAATTTGTAGTTATTTATTCAATAGATTTATATGAAAATATACAAATACCAGAGATAACTGAAAAGAGATAAAATGGGCAGTTTTTAATTAATTCTATTATTTAACTTACCTGTCCTGGATCGAAGTTATATGACATCTCATATTAGTACTAAATTAATCACTAAAATATTATAAAAACACTACAACTTTAAAATACTCGTGTAAATTTATATCAAAATTTCTTTAAATAATGAAAAGTTAAAGTCACATTGTACTTACAACTACCAGTTTGTACTTACACTAAGCCTACGAATAGTTCGGAAAATGTGGAAATTTATTGACTTAATAAGGGGTCGCTATAGCTACCTCAACCTGAATTTCCCTCGGGGTAGCTTCACAAAGGCCTGTTATCTGTATAGGGCGGGAATATTTCTAGCCAACGCTAAAGTCATGTATATGTAAGTATTGATTATTATGTCAACATAAATGACTGTGGCGAAGATTAGGCTGGTGCTCTAACCGTGTGGGTCAGACGTCCGACTTCTTACTAAAGGTCGTTGAAAGGGGTGAGGTGAAGCGAATGTTTACATTATAAATAAATATTTTTTTTTTATAATTAGTCCATTGAAATTTAATTTTACTTAGTAGTAAGATACTATATTACATTCCTACATTACATTGCTTCCTTACAACAAGTAGATTAAAGCTGTGTTCACAGATAAAGAAAACTTTGAATAACAAGCTACTATGAATAGGTAGCTATTTACTACCCAAGGTCACATACTAAATTAGTTCTATTTGGAGCAAGTCATTTTCTCCTGTTACGAAATAATGTCTCAGAAAATTAACATTCATGCAACCTTGACTTTTGCTTGCCAGTTGCCTTAACGGTTTGTGCACACGGCCTTTTTTCTTTGAAATTTATCTTCTATGGAATTCTATACGACAAAGAAAATTTCAACCCCAATATTCATGCTAAAAAGTGACCTAGGAGACATTATATCTTTGAGGTTCTGCCCATCCAGGAAGGGATTTAAGGACGTGAATGTTTAAGTATGCATGTAATTAGCCCCAGCATTTTATATTAGAATGTTCTAACGTTTGAATACTTGGTACTACATTAAATTACTTCACAAATAATATTTTCTGTAAAATCTGGGTTTATTTTATAATTACTGTACTTACTAATTATACGTGGAAACCTTTGGAAGTAATGTGAACCGAACCAGATGCAATTATAATAACTTACCTCTCAAATTTTTTTGTCTGTTCTAGACAGTTGAATGATGTTTTCCCTTCTTATAGTTAACTCTATTGGCAGTAAGCTATCAGATGATGGTTATGTAATGATTTCCATTTCAAGTTTAACGTCGTTTCACTAGTCTACATACAAACCAAGATGTCGCAGACAGGTACCGTATCGTTTTACATAAAATTAGGTTTTAAACAATCGGAAAGTTTAATGGTCGAGACTAAGCAATAAATGAATAGTCTAGATAACCCTTTATAGAACTGAAAAGGCAAAACTGGTATTACAAAGTAACTAATAGGTATACATATAACGAAAACATGCGTCAAGCAATGTAACGGTGTGGTCAAATAATGCAATGTTGTTAAACTGTTCCGTTAATCATATTTTCCATTATTTTAATGTCTTTATAAGCTACTTTTTTGGGCCTAGCCTAAGCCATCACTAATTCTTCTAAACTTTCACCACTGTCCCAGACGGAAAGTCTCAACAAACGATTTCAGGGATCACTAACATGAGTTCGTTTGTATGTTTATTATTTTTACACAAATTTTAATTAATTTCCATGTTTTTATAGATGTTGGTTACTTAAATATGAATAACAACTTAAAATAAATCACTGGAACTCTTTCAAGAAATAGTAGAGGTATGCTAGTTCCTTAATTCTAGTATTACAATAAGTATTAGATTTTGTCATCTTACCTGGCCACTATGAAAAGAGTAAGCCATTGTTTACAAAAAGGGAACGACTCTTGAAAAAAGGCTTGAAAAATCGGAAAATCTTGATGTAAATAATAAATTCGTAACGTAAGAGTTACAAAACAGATTGTTTACGACCTTACGTCACAAGCATAAATGCATAGACAATTTCTAGAACAAACAATACTGACTTCAATGCATCTGAGACAAATTTCATTCATAGTCGTTAAATTTAAAGGGTTTAAAAAAAAGGAATATTAACGATGTAAGCGTTTATAGGGCAATATTTATCTTACGGCTATGTTTCACTCGATTGGCTATCGTGTAAAAAGGTCAGCTTTGGTGCTCAGTGACCTTCGTAAATATGAAGGTGGTTATTGAAGCCTGCAACTATCCTGAAAGGGTTTATTGTTGTACAATATAGGTAAAGGTAATAAAATCCTCCTTTTAATCAGTGTTATATACATACGCATTACAAACCCTTTGGCCCTTTCAGTGTCCAAAATCTGATAACCCAAGAATTATTTTTCGTATGGGCATTTGCATATCATTCAAGTATAATTTACACCCTTTTTAAAATTTTGAACACCGACTGAAAGTTATGTGTTCCTAGTATTTGAATTATGTTTCTGTTAAAACGTCAAAAAGTAAGGGGCTCCGTATGTCATCTCTGCTCTGTACCGAATACTGTATTAGAGAACCCGCCACATAAGGTGGCAGTTGGAGGCGTCGCCACAGTCGCGTAATCCAGTGTTGCCAGTAAACACGCCAAAACTAGCACTCACTGTGCCATACGGCTCGATATATTATATTGAGGTTTCATTTGTAACGATCTTTGGTTGCAGAGCTATAAACTCAAATAAAACAAATTAATATACCAAAGTCAAAAGTCAAAATATTTTTATTCAAAATAGGCCCTATCATAAGCTCTCTTTGAAAGTTATTTTATGATCTAAGTACAAATTAAAAAAACTATATATTGACAAAAGGAATATATATGAGTGAAGTGGAAGGGCGGTTACGTAGGGGCCGGCCTAATAAGACATATATGTAACAGTCAGATAGACGCTATATTGAAAAAAGGTGACGTTAGGAGTACCTATAACCGCCGAGAGTGTATTAGAGAATGTATGAATGTCAATGAAGCGAAAGTGGTCTGTCAGGATCGGGACAAATGGGGATCCGTGATCTCTGCCTACCCCTCTACAGGGAATCAGGCGTGATGTGTATGTATGTATGTAAAAAAACTATTTCAAACATGGCACTGAGCATTGTCTTTACATATTTTTACCGAGGTTAGTTCACCAACCATTTCGGCTGCTCAAGATGCCACGTCATGAAGACCACGACCGCTCTGATAAGAGCGTAACGATTGAGAAGAAGAAGTTCAGCGGAGACCCTTGGAGAAGAACTAACAAGAAACTCCAGAAATCAATTTATTATAATCACCCTTAACAAACATAAAAATTACAAAGAGTGGGCAAAAAACACAACGCTGGTAATACTAAATTTACCTTTCATACAAAATAACACGCAATGGCGGAAACGTCAAATTTAGTTCCAAGTTTGGCTACTGCCACCTTATGTGGCGGGTACTCTACGTGAAATTTTCACTGATAATGACTTAACTTATCGTGACTATAAAAAGGATAATTAAGGTCATAAGATATTATTTCATCAAATGAAATGGTACTCAAGCATCCTTTATATATTATGTTCACATGGATAGTTATTTAAACTACTGTCCGACAAAACTTTTCGCAGTGGTCGTCCTACACGAAAGGCTGTCCGGACTCTAAATATCTATTATTAAATAAAACGATATTCTCGATGTACCCGGTGGTTTATTATTACAACCAAGATACGTTGACAGTTAGCTACAGTAAATGTTCTAACTCTTTTCACGTGTTACCAAAGCGTATTTATTAGATAAGCCAATGCATATTTTATAAAATGTTCAACAGGGGTGTAAAATATAATGTTGACTCATAATGAACGCAAAACAATTTCAACTCGACCTCACCTGCTTCATACACGGTCAAGTCTGTGAATTGATTAATTTCGTTGTCTTTACACTTATATATACCCAAGGAAGAAGATTTCATAGGAACTGTGAACACATCCTGTACACTCATAGCACGTTTCCCACGAATGAATATTGCACCTGATAGCTCTTGATATATGTTGAAAATTTGAACGATGTGGCCCTCTGCAGTTAGAAACCATTTATCAGGAGTTAGCAAGGATAGAGTGAAACCTTTAAAGTGGAGATGTGGGATATTGTGACTGTCAGTGTCCATATACGGATAAGTCTTTTGTGTCTCACTCAACATTTCTAATTCTACGTTTTCATGCTCGCTTAATCTTCTGGCGATCAAATCAATTTGTTTGTGGCCCCTTTTTACATTTTTCTTTATAAATATTAATTTCTGAACAAACGAATAGGAGTTGAAGTCTTCTAATTTTCCAAACTTCTTAACTTGAGAAACAATGTTAGAAAGGTTTTCAAAATGGTTACTGATGTGATCATCTCCGTAAATTTTCGGAAAGTCCTTTATAAAAGATTCTATTAGTTTATCAGCGGTGCTCAAATATGAGAAATAGCGCTCATATGAGCAAATAGTAACAGCACAGAAAAGCAATAAAAAGTGTTGATAGGCTTCTTTGGATAAAACTGTTTTTAAAATAACGAAACTCAAATGGTGTAAGAAAGTTCGGTGCTCACATGCCTTCCAGTGAGTTAGTATTTTTACTGATCTAATGGCTCTGGTGATCTCTCGCGGAGGCTTGCATTCCCACAAAAACTGTGAAATATTTTCAATTTCCTCAGCACTCCATTTTTTAGTAAGTTTCGGAAACTTGCCGAATTTCCATCCTATCAAAAGTCGCTTCATGATTCCCAAGTCCACTACACGAAGAGAATCCACATCCGGGACAAAGTCCAACGCGTGTTTCTTTAATTTTGACAATATTTGCTGTTGTTTTACATCAATGTCCTTATTTTTGCCGTCGTCTTGATTGTTCACCGCTGAAAAATATTTTTTTGTTTGAGAACATAAAAATATAAGTGCATAATAAAATAAATAATAAAGGCTACTTATAATAAAAATTTATGAAAATGAAAATGTACTGGACAATTGACACATTAAATTGTAATCATTAGTAAAAACAAAATTTGAATTGTAACTTTCTGACAACGTAGTACCAAAAGATATTGGCAAAGCACCAGGCTTAAAATAATATTTGGTACAATCTGGTTGATCTCGTGCTTTTGATTTAGTTACAGCAAAAAACGAGACGAAACCTACGTAATAACACAGCCCCCATTTTCATGGTACTGTATGGTGAAAAGCATACTTGAGTGATGTAAACACGAAAGCTTCTGACTACTTTACTACAGTTACAAAAGTGAAGCGTTTTTATGAATGACTCTCTCACCTGTGATATAGTATTTGGCCACGGGATCTAAGATGAACGCTTTTATATTTATTCGATAAAACTTGTCATCTGTTTCAGTGATCACAATTAAACCATCATCCAATATTTCTTTCATCTCATCGATAAAAGGTCCCATAAAAAGCTCTAGATCTGATGGTCTCTGACGACCCTCATATACACCGATAATAAATGGCGACACCCTTGGAATTTCTATCACCTTGCATAAGATAGGCCAGAACTCACGGTTCACACTTTTGTAAAGTTCTTTGTTTTTATAAAGTGACATGCTGCTTATACTTATGAGCAATGATATTGTATTCACCTCCTCCTGGTAATTGGCCATTATCTTTGACAATTTCTTTTTAATGCCACTGTGCCAGTAATTGCCTTCACCAATTTGAATTACGTTTATTTTCTCCGGAACTACTTTCAAGAAGCTCTTCGAGTCCTTTGGTATAACGTAGGGTAGTCTTTTGTTCACAATGGAAGCTAACTCGTCGAAAGCAGAGCCTGTTATTTTGTGTTGCAAGGCCCACGCTCGTAGTTCAACCCTGCAGTCAGTGTGATCGCCATCTTGCTCGTTGCCTGAATTATCTGTGCTTGCTATATCGGTCTCACTGGTCTCACCAGTTTCAGTCTGCGTGGGAGAGGTGCTCTCTTGCCTTGTTTTCAATCGTTCAAGATATTTTCTTACAGTTTTATCCAATTCGATGACCTCATTGAGAGAACTGGTCTGAGACTTTTCTTTTCTTAACTTTTTTCCAATGTCTCTTGAATCACGAGTAACTTCTTGTGTTTTAACTTTCTCTGGACTTGTCGAAGGCAGTTCTGCTTTTTGCTTCGAGCTGCCAATATCTACATAGTCACCAGCACTTTTTACAACTGATTTTTGGGCTGTCGATTTTTTTGGACTCTTAGTTTTTATTTTCGTAGATAATTTGCGGTGCTCCATTTCATCGCTTAGACTTTTCAAGTTCATATTGAAACCTATGAAGTAAAACGCCCGATATAGTATTAACAACATCAAAATAAAACAATCGATCAAAATTTATAAGATGCATACATTGTTCAACGTGTACTCGACGGTGAACATGGACCAAAGAAACTGAATTTTTCTACATAAGACAATGTTCCATAAGAATGATATGAGGTACTTTTGGAAAATGCATTGTTAACTATTTCACCCCATCTAATAGAATGGTGAGAAAAATATAAGGAAACGTGCCTACTTCTCAATACAGGCCAATGTTTGTTCTAGAGATCTCGAGTAGGGTATTATATAGTATGTAGATAAAGGTAGTGTAAGTAATAGGAAATAGGGGTCTACTTTCTAAGAAATCAGCATTTATTACCTGTTAAGCAGTAACTTTATATATTTGGGGTCAAATATTTAAATATGTTAATTTTAAAATATTTTTAATGTAATCGCTATAATTTTATACTTAATTTATAGGAACAAATTAAATATAATAATATATGAATTATATTCCTGAACAGTCAATTTGACAAGTCTTGTTTATTATTTATTTGTATTTCATTTGTCCTGTCTGGTTGTTATTAAATTCTCTTTGGTCCCACAATTTTATAGCACCAGGTATTCCATCCAAATATAGTAATCAATTATGAGTAGACATTGAAACGATGTCGCTCACGTTCACGTCACGTAGAAAAAAATTACGATGAATAAGTTTTAATTTCTAATAGAGATCCCGCCAAACTACACTACTTGGAACTAAATTTGACGTTACCGCCATTGCGTGTTATTTTGTATGAAAGGTAAATTTAGTATTACCAGCGTTGTGTTTTTTGCCCACTCTTTGTAATTTTTATGTTTGTTAAGGGTGATTATAATAAATTGATTTCCGGAGTTTCTTGTTAGTTCTTCTCCAAGCTAGGGTCTCCGCTGATCTAACCTCGGTAAAAAATATGTAAAGACAATGCTCAGTGCCATGTTTGAAATAATAGTTTTAAGAGATTCGCGATTTATACTCATGATATAAGATATAAGGGTGTGTATAAGATTGATTGCAGCTGTGGGAAATCCTACGTCGAACACACTAAACGGTCTATTGCGGACAGAGTGAAGGAACACATAATATATGTAATATATAATAAGAAGGATAAGTCCCGTTAATTATTAATCATGTTTGAAATAGTTTAATAAACATATTTTGACTTTGATGTATTAATTTGTTTTATTTGAGTTTATAGCTCTGCAACCAAAGACCGTTACAAATGAAACCTATAATGTATCGAGCCGTATGGCACAGTGAGTGCTAGTTTTGGCGTGTTTACTGGTAACACTGAATTACGCGACTGTGGCGACGCCTCCAACTGCCACCTTATGTGGCGGGATCTCTAAGGATGATTTCTTGAGTCTCGATATTTTTTTTATTAAAGCACGTAAGTAGGTAACCATTTCGTTTCATTTGTATGCATATTTATAACAAAAGCGCTCAAAGGTTGGTAAAAGGCCGCTGAAAACTAAGATTCTGAGTTCAATCCCCGACGGAACAGGTAAAAAAAACTTAGCATAAAATCCGGATCTTTCTGTAAATTCACAATAATTTAGCGAAGATTAAGGAAAACTATCATTAGGAACCCTTTACTTTGCCTTAACTTATTAACGTTATTTCTATAGTACACGAAGCACCAATTATTTTGTCACATTCGGACTCATTTACGCCTCAGTATAGGAAATTGTTACTTTTAAACTACTAAACATCAATTATTTACCTTTTAACTTAGCTACAGTGTATTAGCGAAAGAATACAAGGGAACACTTTAAGCGTACCTACCTACCTATTTTCTCAATTCGTAGGGAAAATTTATTACCCAAATAGCACCTGAGTCCGATCCTCAAATGAATGGGCGGGGTTTAGCAATCGAATCTCGCTTGTGATTGGTCGAGAAAGATAGGGGCGGGAGAGGATTTCGCTCAGATATCGCAGAATGATTCTCTGAATTTTATCTATAAGTCTACGAGTTTTGGGTTCTGTATGTCAGATAAAAAATAGATAATTTAGGTAATCATTTCTTCAAATTCAAAATAGTTGGTGAGGTGAATTTCTCATTATTCTTCTCGTTATTCAGTTTGAGATTTTTCATCAAATGATAACTTAGGTGTTATATCAAATATAGACTGAATTTTAAACATTCAAACAAGTATTACTGCATCTAATGTAGTACATGCATACATAAATGTAGATTACATTCACATATATAACATACTATTCGCACTTTATACATAGGAATACCATTAAAAACCACTCATATCGTAATTAGTAAGACATTCAGGTACTATATTTATTTAACTTTTATTCTACTTCAATGTCGTAGTGATATAATATATATCCTGAACTAGATTTTTTACTTCAATATTTGCTATCTTTTCTCCAACATTTCAACCCTAACAGGGAGAGGAAATCTCCCCAAGCTCCGCCCAGATTCAACCCCCGTATAAATGGGACCAGATGCTGCATGCTGCATCAGTATCAAGTGGACATTTTCGATATCAATACAATTTGTGAGTGAAACGTGGAACTGCAATGACTCTTAATTTTATGGCCTGTGTTTTGTAAGTGACCAATAAATAGTAAATGTAAGTAAGTTATTCTTATCTACCTTAACTCTTTTTTAATGCTTATATTAATTACGAGGAAAAATAATTATGATGAAGGGTGTTGCCTATCTTCAAAATTTGCAATGTAATACCACCTGTTGTGTTACTTACTGATTATCTACTGAAAAGTGGCTTCTGTTTGGTGATACATATTACTCCGTATTTGCAAAGTTTATTACACGTACCTCTCATTACCCTAGTAAAACATGATGACCGGGAACTGTGTATGTGCAATCTTAATATTTTTATCTAGTGCAATATTTGAATTAATGAAAGTATGACTAATTTTGCAATCAATAATAATCAGATATTCCTAATATCTTAAAAGTGCTTTGTTTTTGAAAATATCCCATGCACTTATCGTGTGACTGTGTAGTTGGTTAGTTTTACATTATCCTACACCCAATCACTGACCTTTCGGTTCGATCTTGGGTATGAAACAGTGAAGATAAAATTCAGACACTGCTTAGAATAGGGCTTTTCTTCTTGGGGTTATTATCTTTAGAGGACTGTTGATAAAAATTTGTGAATTCTCTCTAGCTATACTTGATCAAATAATTTTAAGTTTATCTAGCATATACTTATCTAGTCACTATATCGCAATATATAGCATATCCTAGGCTAGCGGCTTAGTGACTAGATATGCTTGTTATCTATTAAATCAAAAGTTTTAAAAAAAATTGTAAGTAGTCATTTTAGTAATTTTTATTTACTGAAGAGAGAATTTAAAGTAACTAAATCTCCAAATCCATTCTTGTTTTACTATCATACGTAGCTTTAGTAACTCCAGATCTAAGTAATTATACAAACATAAACGTCCTTTAATTCCTTTCGGGGTAAACAGAACCTTGAGACAGGTTGAACCTATCCTATTGCCCCATACATTCCATTTATATCTAGTTACGATTAAGTTCACGATGAATGGATCGTTTTTACGACATGCCGGAAAGAACGGTAGCTAGTTAGCATACTTTTCTACGTCCTAGTAAGAAAGGGACATAATATGAAATAACAAAAATTTTTTTTCATAGCCGAGATCAAAACAGATTTTTGATTCCTACCTACCTCTCTATACAGATCGTGATGTGTATGTTTAAATATATTTTTTTAATATGTTTTCTTTAAATAACAAATAAAAGATATATGAATGTTCAACCATAAATAAGATATAACTAATAGTACTACTAAATAATTCTTCTTCAACCCTTTGTAGCACCCCTGTTTACTCAGTGACACGTCGTGTTTTGATTCCCCATCAAATGAAATTTACTGGCCACAGGAGTAAAAGTTCCGATAAATAAAACATCTTACATCGCCACTTTGCTCTAAGCGAGTCTCTCAGGGATACTAAATTCGTATTTTGTCCTCTTATAACACGAACCCCTTTCGAGCCGATAATCTAATAAATCGTAGCCCGAGTAACCGTATCGAATCGATTCGGCAACTGCGTTTAAATGAATCGAGTTTCGCAATAATTATTGTCTCTTTCGATGCGCCGCTTAGTGTGATTTAATTTTAAATGAACTAGGGATGTAGGGAATAAGAGAGGAATGTGACAAATATAATAAAGCAAAATCTTTTGGACATTTGCTCTTGTATTTTACTTGCATACAGCATTTTGCTTTTATATGGGTTCTTAGCAAAAATTAAATGTTATACATGACAGTGGTTATTAATGTTAAAAAACAGACGTTATTGATTGCCTAACTTGGAGAAATCAACCAAAAAAAATACATATTTTATTTTAGGAACACTTCACTTTAATTAAACAATTGTGTATGTTTTATAATTGACACAAACAACCCTTTGAAATATTCCTGTTGTTCTATAATATTACGACCGCAACCCCTTCGGAGTATTAATAAGCTTCAATTACCTAAGTCTCCACTATACAGAACTTTGACCTTACAAAGGTATATCACTATTTACTTGTTCTGACTAAAACCAATCCAGACTGATTCATTACACTTATGTGTACATTTATAATCACATCCTTTTATCCCTTTCGGGATAGACACAACCTAAGAGACTCGATAATACATACATTGAGGTTGTCATATGGAATATTGATAACAGGTTGCTTTTCCATCGCCTAATAAATCTCATTTATCCCTAATCCCTTAGTCCCCTCCTATGGCATGTCGGAAAGAACGGCAGCATATCATTCAGCAGTTAACATTCTTTTGCGTCTAAGACTAGCGCAGTGTACTTTTTTACCGTATTAGGTCAATAGCCTGTGATGGCAATCAATTATATGTAATGCTTTATTATTTCAGCAGCACCATGAAGGGTTGGCTGGACTCCAGCGGGTTGGACGATGGCTCCTTCTCGTGCATGTTGGCTGGGCCCCGAGAGGCACTGCTGCCGATCAGGGGCAGGGAAAACCTCGTGCCTAAGAAACGGTAAATAGCCATTGCTTAAGTAACATTTGTATGGTATTCAGTGTAGGTCAGCTGTTGGCGGCTTGACTCTGTATCAGTGGGTACAGGGTTCAATCCTCGGAGCATGTAACAATGGAAATATATGTACATTGTCTCAATAAAAAATCATTTGCGAAATGCACCAAATACTACGGTGAGGGAAAACATCGGGAGGAAACTTACCTGTTCTCCGTACAGGTAATCATAAATGACAACACGGCTTAACACATGTTATATTGAGTACTGTCTCTGGTCATAGAATTACTACCTTCGCAATTACCTGAACATTATTCCGCAGTGGTAAATCGTTGTGATTGTGTTTGTCTTTGTCTTGTTGTGGAGGGATTGCGTAAATACTTTACTTATGTATATGATGCAAATTACATTACGGATTGAGATAGGTCAGTTGGAAACTTGACCAACTATTTTTAATGATATGATATTAAACATGAATTTATTGTAACTTTTTGAATATGTACAATGTAAAAGTCAATGTGGTGATTCACTCATATTTAAATCAAGATAGAGCGTAAAAACTAAATAAATAAATGTCTATAATACTGCATATCCGTTAAAATGTTTCAATTTCTAACCCAAAAGCGATGACAGCTACATAATATACATATTCAGTTTGCTAGTAAATTTTAATAAACTCATTTGTCCCACAGGGAAAGAGCCCTGGAGCCTTGCTCCTTGTCGGAGGACGCCTATCTGTCAAGCAGCGCGGGCTCTCCCTGCGCCGGCTTGTCCCGCGAAGAACGCCGCCGACGCCGCAGGGCCACGCTCAAGTACCGCACGGCCCACGCCACGAGAGAGCGGATCCGCGTCGAAGCCTTCAACGCAGCCTTCGGGTCCCTCCGGAGACTCCTCCCCACTCTCCCACCAGACAAGAAGTTGTCCAAAATAGAGATACTCAGGCTCGCCATTTGCTACATTGCCTATCTGAATCATGTGTTGGATGCGTAAGTGAAGTTCGGTTCCTTGTTGATTTTTTGTTGCCTTCTTTTAATGATGTGTAGTGATTAAGTGTGTAAGTTTAGTTAGAAATTAAACTGTATTTATAAGTTGAAGTGTTTGTATATTTTATTAAATAAGGAGCAATCAAATGAGACACAGAATTTATATAAAATATTATTAATGGTTTCGACATAATCTGAAATATGTACAATCATTATCACAATACAACTTAAGCTACGATAGGTTCTGATAAGTACCTAGTACATTTGAATACAACCACACTGAAATATTCCAGAATTTACATACGAGTATCTGTGTCTTAACAAAGTAATGAGCCAACAAAAAAATCTACACAAATTTACCATTTTAGTTAACAATTAATATTGAGTAAGCTTTGAAACTAACTATCGCCTGAAAGTATCATTCAAAAAACTTAACAAAACTGGTAAAAACACCATACCATGGAAAAATCCAATAATTACTAATCCAAAGAACATTCTAAAGAAGAATACCTCAATCAACTCCGTATAGGAAAATGCTAAGACCACTATAGGGATGTTCGTGAAGGTGATTCCAGTTATGATAGTGGCCCCTACTTTCTTCAAGGCATCGGCCACTCTGTCTTTGGACGGCATCTCACTCGTTGCGTACGCGTAAGCGACGTGGCTACAGAACTCCACTCCGATTCCTATGGAAACAATCAGATTGATACAAGACACAGCATTCAGTGGTATGCTCCATATGTACATCAGACCCATCATGTCAATAACGACCATTATGGTAGTGAACAACACTGCAAATGTAGTCAAAAAGTTGAAGCCAGTCGCTATAAAGGTTATCAGCAAAACTCCTATCAAGGAATAACCGAGCGATGCCAAAGTATCCGACCACATCGTGAGGTATTGCTCGTAATAGGGGTAGAACACGGAATAGGGGAAAACTTCCACGTCTAAGCCAGTGTGAGTTTTTATCGCCTGCGTTATGTTTTCGCTTATTATGTAAGCGTATCTCACTGCTGTGATGTAGTCATATGAGTTAGCCAAAGGTGAATGGTAAGCCATGAAAGCCGTGTCATATACTGTAGCCACACCATTTTCATCAAGCAAGTAGTTTACGTACGATGAGTAACTTGCTAACCCACTCTTAGCACAAACTTCGGTTGGGATGTCTTGTAAGAAAAATGGTAAGTAGCGACCAAAGGATTCTGCTGAAGGTCGTATGCCCGTGACATCTGATTCGATGGTACAATAAGCACAAGAGGTTGATGTATTACCGCTTTGGCAGAAACCATCGTCCTCTATGTTATACCTGCAGCAAGTTCCAGTCAGGCCTGTCCAATCAAAATAATCATCTATCCATGAATTTGCACTAGTATGAATGTATGTGACATTTGAATAAAGAGAAGCTAAGAAAATTTGTGTAGTCAGTGAATCTTCATTACACAACTGCCCACTGCAAACAACGTTTTGATGCAAAGGATCCGTGAAGTTCAAACCAGCCTTTAAGACAAAGAATACGGGCACTCCTAGGTTAAGCAATTCGTTAACTGCCCCCAAATAAGAATAGACGTATGAATCTGGCGGCAACACTAACTGTTGATCTAGCCCTATCTCTAAACTGGGAATAAACATAATACAACATGAAAAGATTGATACAAAAATAATGGCCACAACAATCTTAGTTTTCCATTTCAGTAAAAATCTGGAGTAAGGTCCCATAAATCTTTGGGTAAGACTCTGATATGGTTGACCAGAGGTTAGTGGATTAGTGTCATCGAGTACTTTCTTCCTGATACAACAGAATACATCGAGACGATTTTTAGATTCTCGATCATAGTCTAAGGACAAAACAGCCACGACAGTGGTTATCTGGAACGTAAACAAAAACATTAAAGAAAATGTAGCGAAAACGGCAAATGTAGTGACAGCGGGGAAATTGGAAATAGTTCCAATTGCAAAACAAGTTATCTGCGTCACAGAAGTGACAAAAATTGAAGGTCCTATCTTTTCCATCATTTTCTCAAACACAAACACTTTCTTCTTGGCAGCAGATAAGTTTTCTCTATAATCTGGATACTCTTTCAAATTATTTTCCACGTCTTGAATGGCGTTCACCATCAAGAAAACGTTATCGATACCAACTGATAGAATGAAAAATGGTATAACATTAATGGCTAACAAAGTCGTGCTTACGCCTACATATCCCATCAAGCAAAGAGCGCAATATATGGCTATGATCTCTAAGATGATACTTGATATCGCCACTAACACTTTACTGCCCGAAAGGAAGCCCTTGCAAGACGTCACTTTACCCAAAGCCAAGGTGACATATATAAACATAAGCACATAACTGGCTGCAATAGGGACAGCTTCAGCTCGAGAGACCCGTTCAATTTCATCTTCTATTGAGCGCTCAGCACCGAAAGCTACATCGATGTAATCTGGTTTTCTATTCTCGACATAATCGTGCATCAATTCTAAGAATTTCTCCTCCCACTCTAACACGGGTATTAAATCTTGTGCAAGCAAATGATTCTGCAAAGGGTAGTTAATAATTAAAGTGTTTGCATCGAACAAACTTTCTTCAAAACCACCAAATGCTATTTCTGGTTCAGCACCACCTCCCCACGTAGCTAAGCAATTAAGTCCAAAGTAATTATTAATACAACTAAGTATAGGATTCATATAAGTTTCATTAGTAACAACATATCTGTCATCGCGAAGGTAAGTGGTTACAGACATTTGAGTACACAAAGCAAGATCATTCTCAGCATTACGTGGCTTAGTTGGGGCGTAGCAAACTTCTTCTAAAGTGACTCCACCGTTGTCCCTGCCTATATTTATAATGTCATCCTCGAGAGCTATCACTTCTTGTAATGCTTCGTATCTAAATGCTGGACCGTAAGTTATGTTATTGATTGTGACTGGATCAAGACCAGAAAAAGTGAGAAATACTTGTGAGACTCGATAGAATGGGCCGAAACGGGAATTAAAGTAATCGTAATCTCTACGACTACGAGAATCAGGTTGGGACCACAATTCAACTGGATTGGATGTGATACGCAAGCGTAATACTCCGAAGTACATTACAAATGCCAGCCATGAAGTTAACAATATCATTAGCATAGGATTCGCCGCGGAAAAACCTCCTATTTTGCTCAAAATTACCTGAAATAATCTAGTTATCTTGTTTACTTGAAGGGGTTTGATATTATCTGGCTTAGATTGGGACGAATTGCGCATTCTTTTATAGTGGAACACAGTGAGTAATGAAAATGCGGTGACTAAAACGACAAAGAGCGATATTCCAACGCTGAAACTCGTACAATCTAGCGTCAGCACAGAACATAAGTCAGGAACATAGGGTTCGGATCCAACCGGGCACGTTAGTATACAATCCATACAGCTGCATGGGAAATCTCCTTCAAAGGTCTCATTGCAAGGCAGCGCTTGAGCGTTCATTGAGTCTTCAGTCGTGTTCCATCTTATGAAGTTAACTTGCACGGGAGCGAAAGGATTGTTCGACACATCACCACTGAAGCCAAACCAAGCGTCGACGTCACACACCGCAGCGTCACCGCACATCAAGTTAATCGCTGGCAGCCCTGTCTGCGGCATGATGATCCCAGAGCAGGAGTCGTAGGTGGTAACGGCAAACTCATTGTGCATTCTGTAATCAACTTCCGTCACATACTCGACGTTTAATCCTGGCGCCTGTGCCGTGTAAATGTCCACGAACCGCGATTGGTCTCTGGCGCAGTTCATCTCACACACTTGGCGTTCGTAGTTGCGGCGGCAAGTGGGACAGCGCCCCACCGCACTGTCCAATATTTGGAAGCTGGACTCCATTCCGTGCAACTGCTCATAGGAACAACAAGTGAACACGTCTTCGTAATCCCTTTTATTTCCATTGTCGTCGTAGAGCAAGAAGCTGCATCTGTTCTCCAGGATGTTGATGATCTCCTGTTTATCGGTGTCAGGAACCTGGTCGTGAAGCAGTTGAACAGGCGGGCCCTCGTATCGGCACTGCCTCGCGAATCCTCCCACGTAGTAACACTCGCCCCACATCCTGCAGGTGCCGGTCGCGTTCGGCATGGACGGCAGATCGTGGGGATCCACTACCCATTGTGATAATGCACCCACCACACATACGGAGATCACCAGACACACTTTAAGCCACTCCATTGTATTGCACTACATCTATTGTTTGTATCAGAAAACCATCGTCAAACCAAACTGTGGTCTGTGGAGAGTTGTGCCGCGCGAACGGAACCAGCGCGGCGCAGAGAGTGAACTTGTGAAACACTACCATCGACTAATTTATCTATCGCTCCTTTGTAGACGATAAGCGTTATCGACAAACTCACCTGTAAAAGATTAATAAAATTAAATATTTATTATCGTAATACACACCTGAAACAGATTAATGAAATCATATTTTGTTGCCCCTAACCACCTGAGGAATCTAATTTATTAGTCACCGACTACATTGAAAGAAAACGTTATGCCAATACGTTCTTAGGAATATTCAGCGTCTATACACACCCTACAACCATCTGGGTGAGTGTCTATCTGGTGAAACAGAGCTCAAGCTCGGTCGGGAAAATGGAGATATACCTCTGGCGTACCCCGCAAGGGATTATATCGAGTTATACACTCATATCGATCATTGAAGAGATAGTATCTCCTCCAAAGCTAATTTATCTAGCATGCATCGTAAATAGAATGCCAACCAAGAGCTTTCCTTTATTAAGAAACTGATTTGATTACATAAAAATATAACAGCGATTCTAAAATATTTCTTACAGCGTATATGCATAAACATTTTCAAATTTAACATAACAATATTGCCTTTTAGTTACATCATTTATAAAGAAATTTCCATTTTATTTCGAAACAAATTTCTTCTAAGATGAGAGACCACGCTGAGTAAACTAAAGCAATCGATAAAGGTTATTCAGTGTACATACACGTTAAAATAATTAATAATGTGGCGATAGAAAGAGTGCTGACTAATTTGTGAAGACTGGATATTATTGTGCCCATTGCCTATACAGAAAAGGACGAACTTTTAACCATTAATTTATGAGTCAGAAGTAACTGTCATTTATATTTGCACTCGTAATCATTATATTATCCATTTTACTATTTCGCATAATCATCTAGCTTCGTCTATATAAAACATTTCGATATAGAAACAGTGTAACATTGAAACACCTGTCTGTTATCATAGACCACTGCATTATCAGTAATTATCATTTGCCTGATTAGCTAAGGAGAAAATTTGGATATGAGGTTATCTGTGAGATTATAATTATTTTCAACATTTTCATAGAAAATAAGTTTAGTTTTGCGTGCTACACTTTTCTTTTCATATTCTTAATATATTAATCGTTATATACACGTTCTGTTCCAAGATTGTTTCACTAATTTCTTTATTAAGTTTTGCTAGGATGTTATTTATCTACTATATAATTTCTAAGATTAATATGTAATATAAACGAACGTTTTCATTTGCTCAAAGGACTATGAAGTGAATTCCTATACGCATAGTATCTGAGATCTGCTTTTCTTAAGGGAAATTTTCTTTAAAAGCAAATGAAGTCTAGATATTTGGTTTCCTCAGTTAGTTTTGACATTCGGCTAGTCACCTTCACGGATAATCCCTTTTATTCGTCGACGGGATTATTTTGACGTAATATTGATGTATATTATTACACAGAGGTTCTGCAGAGGAGGAATTGAAAATTGTTGTCATTTATGGACTTGTAATTTATGACAACTAAATTTTTATTAAATGTATAAGGATTATCCGTACTGGTTAATTTTCGTCTAAGTTGCAATTTAACTCCGGATCCACCGCGATCGTGCCACGTGTTCCCCTGTGTCCCTAACCGGGTGTCAGCAGGTGCATTCCGAGGATTGTACACAAGAAGGACGCCCCTTGGGACACCGCGGCCCCTCCGAACACACTCGAAGACAATCCCATACATTTATTATGATAACCAAGCAATATGTGGACTGGGGATATTATTGCCTTTATAGTTATTGTCTATTCATGTTTACAACTTGTTTTTGTTAAATGTACGTTCGTTATCGATTTAAAAACGGTAATTAGGACCACAGACGTAAAACTGTAGGAACTGAGTCCAGCATGCCAACAACATTGCGGATGTTGTGTTTTCCAAGTTTCGTGAAATCCTATTGACGGATTATTAAGATTTTCATTTGAATATTATGTTTGTCTTGAATATATTCATACAATAATTCCAACTTATAATGGGTACGATCAATCAACACTCCACTTATTTATATGGTTAATTTATATAATTTTTATGTTGATTTCGATTAAGAAATATTCAGTAAATATTTCAGATTTAATTTATCTCAAAATAATAAAATATTCCATCCCTTTCACAAACAGATCAGTTATAAAAGACTGTATACAAATAAATATTAGCCAGTGCATAGAGTACCCGCCACATAAGGTGGCAGTTGGAGGCGTCGCCACAGTCGCGTAATCCAGTGTTGCCAGTAAACACGCCAAAACTAGCACTCACTGTGCCATACGGCTCGATACATTATATTGAGGTTTCATTTGTAACGATCTTTGGTTGCAGAGCTATAAACTCAAATAAAACAAATTAATATACCAAAGTCAAAAGTCAAAATATTTTTATTCAAAATAGGCCCTATCATAAGCTCTCTTTGAAAGTTATTTTATGATCTAAGTACAAATTAAAAAAACTATATATTGACAAAAGGAATATATATGAGTGAAGTGGAAGGGCGGTTACGTAGGGGCCGGCCTAATAAGACATATATGTAACAGTCAGATAGACGCTATATTGAAAAAAGGTGACGTTAGGAGTACCTATAACCGCCGAGAGTGTATTAGAGAATGTATGAATGTCAATGAAGCGAAAGTGTTCTGTCAGGATCGGGACAAATGGGGATCCGTGATCTCTGCCTACCCCTCTACAGGGAATCAGGCGTGATGTGTATGTATGTATGTAAAAAAACTATTTCAAACATGGCACTGAGCATTGTCTTTACATATTTTTACCGAGGTTAGTTCACCAACCATTTCGGCTGCTCAAGATGCCACGTCATGAAGACCACGGCCGCTCTGATAAGAGCGTAACGATTGAGAATAAGAAGTTCAGCGGAGACCCTTGGAGAAGAACTAACAAGAAACTCCAGAAATCAATTTATTATAATCACCCTTAACAAACATAAAAATTACAAAGAGTGGGCAAAAAATACAACGCTGGTAATACTAAATTTACCTTTCATACAAGATAACACGCAATTGCGGAAACGTCAAATTTAGTTCCAAGTTTGGCTACTGCCAGCTTATGTGGCGGGATCTCTACATCTCTTGCTGCTTAGCAATGTATCTTAGCTTCCTAGTATCATGAAGCGCAGGGCTGTCAACAAATAAGCATGCCTAAACAAGGGAGGGCAGTGTGATAGTTTTTTAAGTGAATTTCTCGCCAAATGTAACAAAGGCGGCACGTGGCGAGCCGTGAAATGAAGGGAGGCCCATCGGGGCGTAATTGGATGTAAGTTGTACTACCCGATTGGGAATTAAGAGGAATCTGCTGGTGTTAATGGCTATCCATTACTAGGCGAAAGAAAGCATCTTTTTGTGGATGTTACATCTGCTTTTTGGACATATTCGTAAAACATCTTTTAAAACTTTATATGTAAATGTCATAATAATGGGAATGAAATTATAGCTTATATAGTATACTTAATTGGTATATTATGTATATTGACATTTGATCTCGTAATGGGATGAACATTTTGTGTATGTATTTTGTGTTGTGTATGTAGCGGTGAAATATTAGCACCTTACCGTTCTCTTAGAATCCTAGAATGACGGCGATTGACGATGAAATGTATCGCATTTTACCACGACGGAGATCGCATATAGAAAAAGTCTAAAACTAAACTGATTCCCTTCGATACTACACACCAATTCAAATACTAAGCAAGACTCGTGGAACAATCTAGTAAAGCCGCGTAAGTTTAAAGCATAAGCCGCGGAGACGCAATGCGATGACAAGTCGCGTGCCTTCACTAGATTGATTGACCCTAATTGTAGTCGAGGGAAATCAGTCGAGCGATCGTTCTGGGTGAGAATTAGCTTGTAATTGATACTGAAGAAACTCGTGTCACCCTACTTGCAGAAATGCTAATTGGTAACGACAATGATTGAGTGCAGTGGTTAAGACTATTCAACTTTTTTGAAAAAAATTAGATTGAATATTTAATATCGCATATTATTCCCAACGATTGCCTTTAGTGTTGTACATATAAGAATGTCAACATATCTCAACATTTGCTAAATGCAAATGCTAATGCTTTTATAGTCTTATAGCCACACAATATTTGAGTGTAAGTAATATCCTGATGAAGTATACATCCTGAAAAACATATAATATTTATTATATGCCACAAAATTATGACACAAAATGCCAATTAATAATTCCAATCTTAAAATAAGTGCTATAACTATTCAATAACAATTATTCAAAAAAGATAGTAAATTATTCATTTCAATATTAAGACTGTAACATTATAAAAAGCATCCTTTACCTCTTGTTTTATTCCTTGAAAATAATTATTACAAATACTGGACATTTATTTATTTCCGAAAATTTGTTTAGCTTTTAGAAGTATTTTAAGTTCCATCAATAATTGAGTATTGTTCTATAAGTTTACTAGAATAAATTTGTATCTTCATTTGACATTTGTATTGATAATCGAGTGCTACAAATGTCTTGACTTCCATTGATTCTTGACAAGAATATTTAACCACATGAATGCTGACACAAGTTTCTAAAATTATATTCCTTTTCTTCCGGTAGAATATTTATAAATAAAATTAAAATCCAGGTATTCATTAAAAGACTCAAAAAGATTAACACATCGATTTTATTACATTGTTTTTTCAGTTATTATTATTTTTCAGTTAGTAAAAATCACAACGATTGCATTATATAAATATTATTTTCATTTATTATTATTTTTCAGTTATTAAATTTTTTTAAAAAGATAGTATAAAAAAATTAGGAATAAGGGGGACGCCTACGTCCAATGCAACGTTGTGAACTGAAATAGGCTAACAATTATGATGAATCGATTAAAACAGAAATTTTAGTAGTGCAATTAATGATAAATATTATCTTTGTGTAAGACTAGGATGCAGTAACTAAAATTAAAAAATATGAGGATCTGTACTATGCAGAGATATCTCGTCAGCTTTTAAGTTAATACACACTCATAATATCTAATATTTATGTGATAGCACATACATGATTTCTCTACATCTATATCGCCATTACATATTTAGTTTAAAGCGACATCTATTGCTATCATAGGTCATTAAAATATATATGCTGCCATCTATGTTTTAGTAGCAATACTTTTTCCTAGTAATCATTGGTACTTCTATCCAAAAAGAGATGGCGTTTTAGAGTAATAAAAATAATATTTAAAAACAATTATTTATATATTTTTTTCTATCTTTTAGATAAAACCAATTCATTTTGAGAATAATTATTACTTGGAATATTGACTTGTTTAAATATTATTATTTATCAAATAAATATGTATTAATTGTACATCACAATTAATAGATTCCTTAGTTTGAATCAGGTAATTACAGTATTGTTTATGTATGACAAATTGTAGTAAACTTATTTGCATAAATAATTTACTTGGCTATGGATGTGTAACAAATACACATTGATACCTTGCTAAACTTGATACTTACCTAATTGTATTGAGTCAAAATGAAAATTCCAAGTTCACGGTCATATAAATATCCGAGGAAATATTTGGCGCGCCGTATTACGAATTCGGGATAAACAAGTCGCTTGCCAAACAGCGGCGTTAATCCACGTCATACCCAATAGGTATGTAGCTTTATTTTTAAAGCTTCGTACCTACACTAGCTATACCGTGTGCAATTTCCTTTTAGTGGAGCATTCCTAGATACCTATCTCAAAATAAAAGTAGAGCGCATACTGAGCTATTTTAAATTCTAGTTTTTATAAATTAACGCCTATCATAACTTGTCTCTCCTTGTATATTATTGATATATAAGTAGATCAAGTAACTTAAACGTCACACTTGTTACCATTCGGAGAGATAACAGATCCCCATTTTCCCGATCCCAGCACATCCTGTTCGTTTCAAGAAGAAGAATTTTTACGACCATAATATATATTACTATTTGTAAAAAGTATAAAATACTCATGAACAAACCACAAATATTTTTTGATTTTACGATCGGTTGTAATGAAAATGCAGTCGCTATTCAATCACTTTTTTTTATTAATTGGATTTCATTAACTTATATATTATAAAATATTATGATTGTATGATAATTTAATGACATGATGTTATATGCTAACTCTTATACCTACTTCTTTTTTTATAATGTATGTATATGAATACCTCCCAGTACCTAATCACTTATTTTACCTCACCTAATATATTATCTGTGCCTAAAAACATCGAACAGCACGACTGGTTTAGTCTATGAAAAAATGCATGGTTGACCAACAGCTCAAATTTTTACGGTGCAAAAACCAAGTTCATTGAACTTGGTGAGTAGAGCACTTCTCTGATTAGAAAACAAAACCTACTTATCACGCAAAAAAATTGCTGCAGAATTGCCTCATACTACTTAACAAAAATTGCGTATTTTTAATCTAAGTAATGCAAATAGTATAATAATTGTCCGTAAGTAAAATTTTCCAGTCTATTAAGATATCTGATTTTCCTTCCTTACAAACTCATGTTACTGTGCTAAACATAAAGATGGATATATCATCTTTCCTTAAACAATCTTATCCGCAATGTATACCTACCATTATTTCAGGAATTGAAAACGAGTGAGTACTTACAGATATGAATTTTCGTCTCAATGTCATTTCAATTTAGTTTATTCTATCTATTCTAATTTAAATATTTACAATATCAACTCGTCTATTTCCCAGTTTCCTACTTCCGGCTCTCTACGAAGATTAATGTTGTCTCCCCACGCTTATAACTTCAAAAAACTATATTTTATACCAATCTACGAAAAACTATGCTTTGAATTCTGCTAGGCTCGGTCATCAATAGGTATGAAACTGTATTACGAGAATGACATAATAATTGTTTATTTATTGAGTGGTTATCAGGTATCAGTCGTTAACCTTCCGAGCACGTGCTTTTGTATACCAGACGTGCGTTTGAAGCTGTAGCTCCGAAATCTGCAGAACTTATTCGACCTGTAGAAAAAGATAGCTAACAGAAGGATTTGGTTCACGTCTGACTGAGAAGTACACATTGCTGCGAGCTATTAATTCGAAAACACAACGGTAACTGGCTCGATAGAAAGAGAACGATTTATGGCGCTCTGCCCAAGTAAGAGCGGCTCAAACTGGTTCAACGAGAGCGCCTCAGTCAATTTTAGCCGAGAGAGAGGCACTTATTGTGAGACCTTAGTGCTAGAAAGAACCAGACGAGGTTACATGGTTTACAGTGGAAATTTCCATCGCAGACAATGAAACATGAAATGTATGAAAAGGCCAGTGATGTTTAACACTTTCGTTAATAATTTATTGTGATGTATTGGTCAAGCTTATACAGAGTGAGAGAAATGTGACAACGATAGGTTTCTTTCCAAAATATTTTACATATGTTACTTTTTTGGTTATAAAATCCCCAACACCACGAGTCTCGTTTTATTAAGTACACTCGGTGTCGTTTTCATCAGCAACCATCAAAGAAAAGTTAGCAGTTTGCATCCATAATATTCTTAAAATGAAAAATTGTTATGGATTGATAACTACATAAAATACTTGCATAAGAACATAAATATATTCATATGTACTTCCTACCCTCTTCTGGGAGTGCATGATCACGAAAACAATATTCCAGAGCTACTCCAACAAAACCATTGAATATTGTGAGCTTATTGAAATGGATATTTGGTTGCTAGGCAACAGCCCATCTACCCAATAAAAAAGGGACCTAGCTGATCTATTTACAAATTAATATCGACAACAATAAGCAACGACCTCGTGCCCCCATCACTAGTTACTGGCAAATCCAAATCACCGGCAACGCACGTCTGGACGTCTGCGCTCAAACGATACTTGCATAATTCCGATAATCTATTTTAGCACTTCATTACGTTAGTCATTAAATGGCATAATTTTGAAAATAGAATAATTATGATCTTGATTTTGGTATAATGAAATAAGCCATATTAGGTCTTACCGTGTAAATGCTTGTCATCATATTTTTGTATACTTAGGGTTATTTATGTAATGGTTTTTATATTGTATTGTACCTAGGTATTACATCAAGAAAAACTGTTCATTGATTTTGTATAATTTAAAGGGACCTAAATAAATGCATAAAAATATTCGAGGAGAAATATTGTTGTATGTAGAATTTGTTTTAATATATTTTAATTATTAGCATTATTGTCACTTTGTACTAATGGGGAAATGCTGGTGAAAAAAGCATGATTGCAAGCAGATACATCGTCCACTAGTATTTATATGTGTTCTCTTAGGCCATATAAAGATAGACATGTAATAGTTTTCAAATGACTAGATACAGACTAAACTACATATTTACACATATATTAAGCCGTTTGACCCATAAATATATTAAATGAACTTTATAGTTTTTGTAACAGAAATTTAACAATATAGTATTCTTCCAAATATACTAGCAAAAGCTCTATGGTATAAATAGCCTTTTAGCATTCAATCCAATATTACAATTAGCATCACCAAGGGAAGTCTATTATATTAATTCCATAACACTTCACTCGTAATACGTGATGTCACCTATGACATTCTTTCTTTTGGTTATTTTCCACTGCTCTTGTTGTACACGAACGTTTCTGATAATCAATGGCCTATTGTAAATGAATACCTTACAGATTTCACTGCCTTCCTATAGACTCACTTTGGTCTATGCACTTCTAGTAAGTAGGAGTTGCCAAGGAATTTAGTGACCGAATTAATTTAATAACAATATTAAGTCAGGACTAGCATTTGATAGCGTTTGCCTGTTAGTATAATTGTATTGTTACTAACAGGTAAACGATACAAAAATATAACATAATCGTTATGCTCGTGTGTGTTAAAGTATGAAATTGTGCGTTTTATCGCGTGTTCATAATAGTACTTAGTCACGTGGCGAAAACCCATAAGTGCAGGTAGATGTTTCGTGCTAGCCTAGGGCATTTATGGCTACTCTATTTATAGAACGCTGCCTTACTTCCCAGCATATCATTAAAAAGGTAAACGGAATCTATTTTGTCATGACCTAGCCATTTATCACTAAAGCCATCACAACCACCGTTTGCTCTATCGGTTAACGAATAGATATTGTGTTTTCGAAAACTTGGCCCAACACAAAGTATATATTTTTTGTCATATCAAAGCTACAGAATCCTTGTAAGTCCATCATCAGTATAGTACAAACATACACGAATATACCAATTACCAGATGGTCGGTAGATATCTAATCGTAGAAACGAGATTAACGGTGAACACAATCCTGTAACCATAATGTAGGTACTTGGTGATTTTTCCCCATCAAACATGCTATGCTCGTAGATATACTTAAATACTTATTTACATACTTATTTCAATATAACGTAACAATATAAGTAACAACAGCAATATACAGGTTAAGTAATTCATCGAAGTTGCGGATTACCACTTTATTAACAGTTGTTAAGAATAACTATAATGAAGTTAGTGTAATAACTTTAAGAAATCATTTACTAGTTATGCACCATAATTATGTATATGTTAGAATCTATATATATTATTTTACTGCAAGCCATGGGATTTACATAACAGAAGGGTTCTATACGCGTCAATAATATAATTTCTCACGTATAGGCATTATGTATATATTGCATTTAATGGCATTACATACAAATTAACATAACAAAAGGCATATCTTATGGTGTACGTAGCTTTGCTTTGTAAACAACCACCCGTACGCTTTTACATTTGTTTTATATTTGGACTTGTGACAACACACACTATTGTGAGCGTCGCCTTAGCAAGATTTGTTATCACTCGTATTTTGCAAATATAACTTCGTAACAATAACATACATTATAATAATTATTAGTTTAGTACCTTTGCCATGTTTTGCTATACGAAAAGGTATACATACAAAATACTAATGAAAATTTCCATAAGTGTTAGTGTCCATTATTTTCTTTTATGTTTTTTATAATTTTAGTTTTATCCATGTCATCATAGGAAATCAATATGTGCAAATATCTGTGTAAAATTATACTTAATCGTCGAACTATTACTGTGACCCTATATGCATCCCGGAGACAATATGCCACCAATAAATATATTTTTGCATGTTTCAATCCATAATGGAATCAGACGTTATAATTATTTTTCCATTTACTTCGTAATAAATTCCTGAGCTGAGGATGGAATAGGGGACTTGGTCACTGCTTCGCACTTTTACGTCACCACGTGCTAATTGTGTCAAAAGACGTCACAGCGTTGTTTGTGATATTGTCTCTTCGTCAGTTTTCATTGCATATCGAACCAATTCGCTCAATCAAAGAATTGCACATTGAACGACTTAATTTATAAGATAATTTTAAATAAGGCTTCATTAACTTAGCATGAGATGAAAAAACAAGAAACATGTATGAATAGTAAAATATATTAATGCTTTTATCCTTTCGCCAGTGCCGTACGTAGTACGTGTTACCATCTTAAAATTAGAAAGGATCTTGAAGGATGATCTTGATCTACAGAGTTTATGATATAAAACAAAAATGTGAACATCGTACAGCTGTCAACGTCTGACAATCCAAGAACGCCGTCAATGTAATGAGAACTCTACCCCTCAATGACAACGAAATCCAGGAAACGAATTTCGCGAACTACAAGAGCAGAAATGGCCCGGCGCCGCATTAGTCAAACACCACCAAATAAACAACAACTTCAAGGAAATGTGGAGCATATAATTAAACATCTCGACCTTGCTTGCTCTTTCTATTTCACGATCGGTGTTTCCCGGTTTTCGAACTTCTCTGGAATGGGATGGTTAATTTGGTCCTATATATTAATACCAGTACTACGAATTTACCGGGATGAGGAAATTTCAACTTATTGTTAGGAATCAATTTCTGCTTGTTTATCGAGTTCGGTTTTTGTCAAAATCATTTTATATATTCATCGTTCTAATTGAAAATGTATGACAAATATGTTTATTTAATAAATTGGAAATTGTATGTAGATGGCCATTATAAGCAGGAACCACAAAACAGATTTTCTCTGTCATGGGACTACGAGTATTTTGAAGCATCTGTACAACGCCGAGGCAAAGTTCAAGTCCTGCAATGGAATCCTTTGTCAAATATTTTGATGCCTCAACATCCACATTGTGAAGTGGAAAACAATGATGATGATTAATTAGATGACGCGTGATGAGTTATCAAAGCAGACATGTTTATTAGTTATCGATCAAAACTTATCACAGTGTTTTGTACCTGGTTCTATCATTTGCTCTGAGTGAATATTTACATTACATATTTGGCGATGAGACGACAGTCATTGACTTAATAGTGGAACTTTTGTATTAATAATTATATGGAGGAAAATTTTTATGGTTTAGTTTTATAGCTTGTCAAAACGGGAAGGTATTTTCCGTATTTTGATACCTTGACTACAATTGTGTTTCTTCTTGTCAGCCAAGTTTTTGATCAGGCATGTACGAGCATGTTAATAACTATTGCAAGGTATTTCAAATAATACAATACCATCTAGTTACAGTCAGGTTAGTAGTAGTAATTCCAAATCTGTGAATTTAATACATTTAAAAAGTAATAAATTATTTTAAGACACCATTTCAATTTCCGACCTCTCCTCAAAATTTTCTTCACCCATTTTTCCAGTGTTTCCCACATAAACAAATCCATGACACTTGCTGTTTCTCATCCAAATTCAATAATATTTTTTCTGATTAAAGTCCCATATTGCTAAGTTATTGGGCTTATGGGAACCAGTATGACGAGCATGAGACAGACACGTGGCCTCAAGGTCGCTATCATTGCACACCAAGGTATACTCTTCAACCATTTTACTGGTGCACTGATATCCTTCTAAGTTTCAACAAAACAGAGGTCAAGCTTTTCTGGTCATACTTTTAATACGATTACAATCATGTTATGTAGATACATGTGATTTATAACAGCTGTTACCTGTATTTGTAAGCGCAAACTAGTTACCTATATAAAAACAACAGTCAACGACCAGTGCATAAATTAAATTAAATATATGTTTTTTTTTGCTTGTCGTGCAAGCGTCAACAGCACAAAGTAAATGTTTTTCTAATATCAAAGAACCTTCACCTAGTGCATAACATCTAAAACCCCGAAAGAAATGGATAGGACCTCGGTGCGTAAAATAATAATTTAAATTAATTTAACATCTCATAGTTATCTTTACCATCATTATTACGTTTGTGTTAATTATTATTATTATGAAATATTAGAGCTAGTCCACATACTAAATTCTAATTAATCTTAATACATTAGCCGCTTCTTACTATTGAATAGGAAAAAGACTGCTTATATGTACATTCTATTTATGACCAAAACTAGCTAGCCCGGGACACTTATGTGTAAACTTGTCTTCTATATTAGTCTTAGGTAGCACGTGTACGAAATGTGCAAAACAGTGTCTTGTGTTATGCTGCAGCGCAAAAGCAATACATTTCCTAATTATCTCGTTGAGCATATTAATGGCGATATTTGGCAAGGGGCCGCCATCATGCTCTTTGGCGCCAAATTGCACATGTGCAGACACCCGCTGTTGTTATTGATGGAATGCATCGGAATGGAATGAGTGTAACTAGCTGCCGTTCTGCACGGAATGTACGAGGACAAGTATACAGCGAAATTAGCATTTTTTTTCTTCTTTAATAGAGCTGAATTTCCCATTTTTTAAAATTTATTCCAAGTGGTTAGAATATAAATTGCCATAACATTCTAAGTAATTTTGGTAATGTTTGATCTCGCAATTAAGCTTTGGTACACAATATGCTAAACAGAGTCATTAAACATTTTTACTTTTTGCAATCGTAACACTAATGCAGCTGGCGACAAATCATTTATTTCATAAAGAGATTTTTGGATCAGTTATAAATACAACGAAATAAAGATTAATAAAATCCCTTGCTAAAACGCAAAAGAAAAATGACATCTTAAAAGTACCAATTAATCTTGAAAAAGGGGTATTTGCTAAAAACGTCAACGATACGATTCCGCATTAGCTTTGGTACCAAAATAACTTTGGCAAAACACATTATTCCAATAAATAGTTAGTGAAAAACCGCGTTCCCAATACCCAGATGGAGGTTTATATCTGGAGCAGAACATTTTAGCAATAAAACGCGCCTGTAAATAGCTTGCATTCGATCGCACATTTATTGTCTCGTACATACGCGTTGGCGAATTACATTTGCAGAAGTTTATGAGATTGTCGAAAAGAATACCGGCGGCATATTAACGTGTAACCTCAGCCAAAATTTGATGCTTTATGGGTCACTTTGTATGTGCATTGTTTATTACAATAATATCTTCTGCAATTTTACATCTATTAAACTACGCCTGCATTGAGTAAATAATGGCTCGCGTTTGCCAAATGCCAATGCTTTTATTTTAAATAATTTATTCGATAAAGAGACATAAATAAATAAACAGCCGGAACTTTATCCCAAAATTCGTTAATATTCCATTTCCAATGGCATCAACTTTTTGGTAATTAGGGACATGAAGACATGATTATTTGAAAATTATTATTAAACATATTTCAATGTCCCTAGAGCTGGGACATGGTTGAATGGTAACTAGAAGCCTTTCTGCTCCGAGAATCGCCCTGGATATCCTGTAATGTCGAAATCACCACGAAGTTCCACTTCAATTATACACTGATTTTAGAGTGAGTAAATAATTTACATGTGTACATATTTATGTTGTTTATTAGCATGTAAATATTAACAGTAGTTCGTATTATTGCCCCGTTACTCACGGTTCACAAATATGACATCGCAAACGAACTCCAAAAATAGCACACAATAGTAATCACATTATGTTCATATTAACTAAATATTGAACCGTAATAATCATTCAAACGTAGTGTCTGTTTTTGTAATATGAATATGGTAATTAATTACTAATTTGCACAAAATTGCTATCACGCACGGTTTTCTCCAGGGTAGAACTAGAAACAGTGCGAATTATAATTAGTGTTGAGCTAGTTGTTTCAATAACAGTTATCAAAAAGATTTATTTTCATTTTTTAAACAAAACATACACATTCAGCACCTTATCGGCAATTGTATATTGCATGACTTGTAGGGTAGTTATAGTTTCAAGCGTGTATCTCAAAAACTGTGGAGTTAGTGTAGATATGGCCATATCGATCTCTCCTGTTTCACCTGTGATCCTGTTAATGACAGATGGTACACGATGCCTATTTAAAACAGTCTACAAATACCTTTGCACATAGATAAGTGAATATACGGAACTGTATGAATTTATAGAATGATTCGCATGACGTTTTTATTGATACATATGAGACCATTACACTGCGCAGATCTAAATTTGTATCGTGTCCACAAATAAATTGATTCTGGAACGACCTTCTCAACACCCTAGATTGTTCTTCTCAATTGAGATAAAGTGACACTTGATTCCGCTGCGGCAGAAACCGTTAGAGTTCAGCGAGTTTAGATATTCATACGAAATATTTGTTTTACTTCCAATTTCCTATTATTTACAAAAATTTAATTTTCAGGTTTCCTAATCGTGGCGCAGTAAAAATTTTTGTAAAGTTTAATCGGGTTTTATTTTTATTATCACTAAAATTAATTTACATTTAAGTCATTGTTACATAAAATAAATTTTAATAGTGTCTTGTAAGAATCGGGGATACTAAAAAACTTTCAGCTGGGCAATCCATAAATGTAAATGAATAACAAAGAAATTTTTTTGTAACACCAAAATTATACATATTTTTTCTTATTGGCATCATACCTACAAAACCTGTTTAAATTATTCAGGACATAATAAAAAAGTCGATCGGAAGTGGATTTAGAACTGTTCGCAATAGGCGAATCACCCTCCAGCGGGCATCACGAGGTGTGAGTTCAAACTGATTCATTACCCACAATGAATACTGGTTTGAACCGGAACTGTTGAATATTGTCTCCGGTTTCAGCACATTATTATACTTCGCACAAAATTCCATCTTTGTTTTCATTAGCACGTGGTTCTTTCCATACTAACTTTCCTACATTATTTTATACATACATTCACGTCCTTTATTCCCTTTCGGGGTGGACATAACATCAGAGATATTAATATATTTCCTTGGTCACTTTTTAGCGTGATAATTAGGGTAGTGAGTTCATACGGTAAGATGGGACTCAAACACTTTCTTGTTGAAAAGATTGTGTTTCTAGTCCCAGGTTTGGACGGTACCAATAAAAATGATTACGAAAATGTTACTGAACACAACTGTATATCATATGTTGTGTATTATTTCATTTAAACATTTAAGGCTGTTTTGCTATATAAGACTCTATGAGTGGCCTTAAGTTGCAGCCTTCACAATCAAATCAATATTGCATTTCACCAAAACTAGGTAAACGGGGCAAGGACTTATTCATATTTGATAGCACCCTTGGATTTAATGCATAAGTGTATTCTATCATAGCAAGTGCATCATTCAATTTAATAAAATTTTATTTGTGAAAGACACGGTCGCGATAAATAATTCAATTATTATGAGCTACTTTTTGTTCATAAGCTGCCAATAGCTTCAATCATCCCTATGTACAAACGTTATTATTTTGAAAAATGATGCAATCTATGCGGAATACATTATGAAATACATTATGATATTATAGGTAACCAGTGTTATTATGACTAACATAATCTGTAATTCCCTGATATTTTTTATAAATTTATGCATTTTATCTTCACCTTATCTTTTCGATACGATCAATAAAATGCAATTCAACGTGAGTAATGCACACTACAAGGAAACGCTCTTATTTTTTATCAATCTTGAATTTATAATCTACGAGATAAGGTGAATTTTACGCAGTCGTAATATATTAAGAAAAAACATTGTATTAAATATTTATTAGAGGATGTCAAGAATTAAACATATAGTTGTTGTAGGTTGACATATTGATTTTAAAGGATAGAATTTGGTCGTCTACATTTTCTATATAAGGTGATAGCTTTCACGTATTCTATGAATATTTAACACGTGAGGCAAGTATTCACATTAAAGTACATGTCCTCACAAAAGTCACAAACTAATCAACCATTAATCCTATCTTCAATCAAAAGACATTAAAATGAAACGTTTCCATAACTTTATAACGTTCCGCAGTATTAAAATATATCTAGTAATCAGTATGATTAAGATTATGGTCACGTAAAGATTATCTTATTAAAAAAATCCAAATGATCTTAGAACAAAGTATATTGAGGAAGTAAACAGCGTCACGTTAGACTATTTTAGTCAAGGGTGTTCCAATAAAAAAGGATAATAAACAAGAAATAATAACGATAAACGTGATATAAAGCAGCTATTATTTTGGTTATGACGTCACACAATAATTACCGGCATAAATGTTATTTTGATATGCCAAAACCGCCACTCGGACGATCGAGGCGTGCCAAGAAAATTTGCACGTCACAAAGCCGTGTCACATGTCTAAATATTATTGAACACAGTCAGTCGACAGTCGTGACATTTTCAGATACAACAGATCAGAGGCGATTTACAATATGTCTTCATCAAAGCATGTGATCTTGAATCACATGCTTCTTGGTGCATTACTTAAATAGACTACGATAATACTATATCATACTCGGATGGTGCATATAATAGATTAACATAGTCAAATTAATCTCCTTTAGATTAGAGAACTGGTTTGGGGCTCGAATATAATCAATTCAGCCTGCTTAGCATATTACAAAAGTCTGAAATCTGGGGTACTAATCTTGGTCATTACTGAGATAAAAGGATTTCCTGAAATGTACCATAAAGTGGCGAAAAGGAATAAAAAATTTATAAAGGTAATGTGCAAATAGAGAATAATATTTTCTTTATTGTCTCATAATGAAGATTTTTTTTTAACGTAGGTGCTATGAAAATTGAGGTAACGACACTGATTTTATTTTTAGATTTCAGAGAGGTGACAAGGCGAACTCAAATTAAACCCATATTTAAAATGTATTTTTGTATTAGAAAACTCCAGCTGTTAATTTTAGGTGATAAAAATAAACCGCTGATGTGCTATTTTCATGTTGTCTTCCGTTGTAAATATTTACTGGCTACAATTTGCTAACAGGGCGGTCATCTGTGGCGCCCGTCGTTGTTTACGATGGAAAGATTCTAATTATTTTTAGAAAAAGCCCTTACAAAATTTAACACAATCTAAAATAGACTTTTAAAATATCATATACATCCGCGACATTAATCTTCTTTCAGGGATAACACCACAGGACATGGGATCATATACTTGGTCATTTTATAGCTTTTTTCATAGAAGTAAATAGCATACGTACTATTTATTAGTCACAATACCGCAAACCTTCCCTTTCCGAATCCTTTATCCCACCACTCGAGCTCTATTTCTGTTACAACAAAGTATATCCCCTATTTAATACACGTACATCCTTCACAACAAAGATCCAAGGTCGCCAGAGCATTATCCCGGCAATATAAACACCACATCCACCCTCATCTCGTCTGGTAAATAAAATGCTTTCATCTGCGGCGTAGTCAGGCCTTGTGCATTGGATCAATACAAATATTTAGGTCACAGATTCAAGGGCACAGTGGGAGCTGTTTGTCTGAGATTACCCTCCTTCCTCTATGTGAATGAAGGTTAAAGGACACAAAAGCTACTAAGATATCCCTTTTGTTGACAGTATATGTCTACTTACACTGTACAAAGAGATTTGTAAATTATTGGATAATAGTTTTTTGTGGTACCTTAAATTTAAATGCTTTTTATAAATGTATGTTTTAAGTTATTATGTATGTAGAGGAAGAATTTTTAATAAATGAGTGCAACAATATCACAATACATATTACAAGGTATACATATAATTAATGTCTAAAACATAAACAATAAATAAGTAATGTTAAAATAAGATCTATTTAGTAGCATAGGGTAATTAAAATTTCTAAAATTTATTTAAAACAAGTAGGTAGCTTTGGTTCCTCTTATCATATATAATGTTATTGTACATAATAAATTTTAATTATTATACATAATGTAAATTATGAAACGCTTTTGAAATAAACGATATTGTTTCAACTTGTTTCAAAGTTAACTAATTAATAATTGACGTGAACTCCAAACACAAACACGTGGTTTGAAACCAGTAGAAAATATCATTAAATAAATTATACGTACAAAATAACTGCCATCAATTTCTGTCTATTGATCACATGTTGCAGTTACCAAAATTGAGTTCAAAAACTGTTGATAATAATTATACCTTTATGAACTTAATAACCGTCTTATTTATTATTACAATATAAAAACATTATTGTATCATGTAGTTACATTTAATTGGAAAGCACAGTCTTGGAAAAAGGCCTTGTTACTTTTTGTATAAATTGCAGTTCAGTTTTTGTGTAATAGTAATCAATAAAACAATATTTGATTTCAATCTACGATATATGTGAAACAATCAACAGGTTAAATTCTAATCAAGCTATAATTACACAAACAAGTAACCTATTATGCAACCAATGCAGCGGCGCAGTAAATACTCCACTCGTACTAGCCTTCCTACATACTACCTTCGCATCGATTTTCCAGAAACTTCTCATTGAGGCAGGGCGGGCGGTTTCTCTGACGTCACGAGAAAAGTTCGTCGAACTTTCGAAAGTCTATCCTGCTCTTTCCTGTTACGAGCTGTATCTATTTTGTCGTTTCCTCTTTCAGCTTCATGACCGTGGGTGGTTATGGATATAAGGGTATTTGGGTCATGGAATTTTTCACTCAGATATTAAGGTTGGCTTTTAAGGTATTGGTAACCTTCAGTTGAGGGTTTGTGTAAATGTTTAGTTTTACAGTTTTTTTAATTAAATATTGATTTACTATATGTGTTTTGGAATAAAACGCACATAAGTTATGATTTCTTTCAGTTGGCATAGTGTCGTTGTCGGAAACTATTAGAAAAACAAATTTAATCTTATACATAAAATAATTTTGTATGTATAAAGAAAGACTTATATTAAACAAGATAAAACCGCTAGGTAACAAAATCACTATCAATGAACTCTTGCATTAAGTGTCAAGTTCTAGAAAAGTAAACAATAAAGAAATACCTGATACGGAGTATCCTTTGTAATTGATTAGCGCTATCATGATAACAAAATTTTAGAATACCTACACAAGAGGTTCAAGGACTGTCAAAGTATGTACTAACTAATGTTTTGGATAAATTTATGTTTAAAGAAATGACTTTAACAATTACATGGCATATATAAATATTTAACGTGTTTTCGTAAAAATATTATTAAATTATGAATGAAATGAAAATTATAATTATGAGAACATTATATAAAGTCATGAAGTAAACACGCATCTTATTAGGTACATCCTTATTATCATTTCACATTAAATCACATGATTCTGATAAAAATTGTGTTCATCAATAATCTTAATCAATGACTAGGTTTTGCGTATTACACCACGGTGGCATATCGTGCTGAAAATGGCGTAGCAGGAAATATTTGACAAAATTTGTCGAAGATGCTTTTAGTCACGTAGGCTTTTCGTTGGAACATGTCCAATCTTCATTATTATGGTGACACAGCTAGGGCTATATTTTAATCTTTTGTACATCTGCAAATATTACTCTAAAACTCTATTGAAAAATGTCGCTATCAGAACAGATTGATACCACCATCGGTTTCAAACCCTAACTTGAGCGACTTCAATGTACTGTTTATAACCCCGTTCTATCTGCCAATCCGTTCGCCAGACAAACTTTTCGTCAGATACAACACATCAAAATGACAAAAGAAGCTATCAGTCTTTAATCAGAGATTTATATGCTATGAATCATAGTCTGTACAGTCGAGTGGAAACAATACGGTCAGACTTACCTATAGGCAAGTCTACGTTCTTAAGTACCTCACTATACCTACTAGTACAGTATTATATTATCTATATGGTACCAACGGAGTAATCGAGTGAGTAGAAGACCTTCACAAGGACGTTACCGGCCGCGATATAAATACCCGCCAGCCTCCATAGTTACGTAATCTAATTATTTGATCGATGCTTACGTTATGTTGTTCTCCGTGTTCATAGGAAAATTGTTATCAAAATATAATAAATTACATATTTTTATTATAAAATTTTATCACTATGTATAGTAATCACACACAATCTAATTAGTTGAACACTTTATGAGGAAAAAGGATAATCTATGTTTTATTAGCATTCATATTAATTCAAATTATTGTACAACCTGTTTAATTGTTAGATATCAGACGCATAAGAAAACTGAAACAAAAAGTTTTTTAATATTTAATCACCAACAACTAAAGCTTATGCAAAGTTACAAAATCTGTTGTGCAAGCCGATACAGCCTTGCAAACCTATACAACCGTTTTAGGAAGCATAACATATTTGTATTATTACGCATGGAACATCAATATTAATAGAAATTTACTGTCAAATCTATACGAAACGGAATTTCTACGACGGTGCTCTAACTATTTATTGAAGAACTCTTGTACCTTTGGATTTCCACTCTTCGAGGTGCCCTTCTATAGTGGTTTCGTTAATATTGTTGCGCTTCACACTGTAAACAAAGCATGCTTGTATGGATTCAGTAATCAAAGCCGGTAAGCTGTGACCACTAGTCTGGATCGAACTGGTTATTGTTATCTTGAAATCGATAGTTTACTCTTAATGTTTATGCACCTAGGCTTATAAGAACGTAACAAACCGTAGAAGTCTTTTTGGAAGTCATTTCCGTAATTAACGACACTCGCAGAGGTTATAACCGATATTTTACATAAGAGTTTGTAGTATTTAACTAAGCCATATAATAAAACTGAACTAACAATTGTACTGTACAACAATTGTAAGTATTGAATATCAAGTACAAAACACTTCATACAACTTTTTATTAATTAAAAAAACTGTGACATAATTAAGATATAATTTTTTGTAATGACGTGGTCAATGGTAAATCATTCCGATAATCTCTTATCAATGATGGCTCAATGGTGCATAATCTAGATACGCAAACTGACTCGGTAGTAAATTTTAAGATAACACTGACGCAAAAACAAAACAATACGGGTATGATTAGATAGAGCTACTTTATAATTGTCATATGACATTGCAAATACCTTTCGTCACAGTATACGTAATATTCCGATCAGTTTGACAACATAAACTTTTATAAATAAACAAGGAAAAGTTAATGTAATAACTACTATATGAGTAAATAGTATATTATATTGGGTGAGGAACTGTCAAACTGACCATAGAATTACAGATCTCGATACTTATACTAAAGTTCACTTAGGAAACGTTATGCCCCTTAGAACTATAGGTTACAGTATGTCTCACAAACTTCGTCGCATGGGATGCTATTTCTCTAAGTACCACTATTGTTGTAATAGAACCGAAATAAAAGCATTAACAATACTTTTTATTCATGTGTATATGTTCTTGAATACATGGAGAATTGCTAACAAGTAATATTATATTTGGTATTCAAACATTAGCAATTCTATGCCAAACGCCAAACCATTCCACTATTATCATGATAATAAAATACATAAAAATCCACCATTCGTCCGCATTAGGAAGTCAATATGCTAACTCACGGTAAAGTTCCACGCGAAATAATTGAAGGAAAAACTATAGCAAATACAAATTGCCCGTTCAGGTAAATTCCGATCTCTTGATTACAGGTTAGTTGATTGATTTAAAAACTCTTAATGGGGTTTGATTTCAAATAAATTTAAACCTTGCTGACTCTATGTATATAACAGAGAGCAAAATTTAATAAAACATAAATAAAATAATAGTAAATAAATAAAATTTGCTATATCTATTCTAACATTAATATTAATCTAAGTACCCTTAATTCTACTTGCGTCTTTGGTAATTTGTTTTGTAACATAAGTGCATGTTCTTACACAAATAATTTTCAATAAAACTAGATACTTTTATTATTACGGAATAAAACATTTATATTTATTGACTACATGTATATAAATATGATATCATATTAATTAAATAGCACTGAAACCTGTGATGGCAGCAGTGTTTTGAATCTCTTTGAAGCGAAGGGCATAAAACATCGCTATGATTATTCATTACAAGATTAGAATATAACAAAGATCAAAAGAATTTCATGAAATTAATTATCATTACTAATGTAATGAATTATTTTATTACATATTTCAAGTATTACCATCGTAAGATAAACTAACTACTTCTATAAAATAAACAGTTTATTTCGATAAAAAAAAATTTTTATAGGTGTTCGTTATTCTGTTGGCTTATGAAGGGCTAAAGATCGAAGATAAGACGATGGTATACAGTTAAGCCTCGAATACTCCTTGATGTTTATAAGTACATTTTTTATATACTGAAACAGTTCATCTCGTTCTATTTGCTATACTTACTATACTTTACAGGGTGAACGATGGTACACGAATTTATCTACGGTATTTCGTAGCAATTGTGTTATGGCCACTTGAATGAAGATACTCTTTCACCAAATAGCTACAAAGTGACAGGTGATGTCCCATGACACCGTGTATAGGCAGATTTTCTCAAGATGATTTTCCTCTTCGTATAACTGTATTGTACATTAAAATCAATTACTTATTATCTCACCCCAAACACGTAGTTAACGAAATCTTCCATACAACATGAAACCACACTTGTTTCTTACAGGCAAATGTGTATAAATTGTGTTCATATGTATTGGATTTTAATGATTACATATATTTATAAATTTATCTTGGTGTTTTGTTAATTGTAATTGTCTAAATTACAAAGAATGTAATTAGCAGTTTTGTTCAGCACGTTGTGTAAGATTACACTATTGAGCTATTTTAACAGATCCCTGAATCTAATAGCTTCTATGCATACATTCTTTGAGGTTCTATGAAATAATGGACGTGATCATAATGTGTAGTTACGTACCTCAATCCATACTGTAATAGTGTAGTAAGGTATTAAAATATGGATAAAATGAGCATGTGTTTGTGGATAGTGATATACATGTTATTTAAACTCTTTGTAAATGAACATGCATATTAATGTTAAAAAGGGTAATAATAGAAGATGAAACAGTCAAATATGCCAATGAAAGCGATCATTTATTTCATAATTACATAGTATGACGGTATACATAACAATATTCATTTGGTTATACATGATTCCATTATTTGTAAACTTGTCTTCAAAAGATTGGCCAATACTTGAACAATTTTCGATGGCAGTTTCATTTCACATAAATATTTCACAAACATGTTATGATAAATATCTATAATTTCCTTAACAGCTATTAAAAAGGAACTTGTAACAAACTTATTTATTTATTCATTCTACCAGGTTTTAATCTCATCCTAAAATTCAAAGTCTTTTAATCCGAGCAAGTTGTGAAATAAAAACATATTAGATATTTCACTGGACTTGCTCCATTTACACACAAACATTATTTTCGTAGATATGAATAATTTAGAATTTGTCGTAATGCACCAATATTTAATTACAATAGTTTGTCGTTAGGGCTACATAAAGCTGGTCCAGACACAGTCAACGTTATCACATACGCGACGTACAACTAAATATAGCGCTCACTCTAAGTGCTCACCTATCGATCGAATCACAAAACTTAACACGAGCAATCAACTATCTGTTTAGAACAGGTAACTTATATTGCAAATTAATTTCTAACTAAGCACTAAATATCACTGTGGAATCTCCATCAATACTTTGACAATTTCGTATTAACAATTAAGTAGAGCTAATTTAGAAGCATGGCCAAGAATTATATTCTGTAAATCATTAATATTCGTTCTAATTTCACCTAAAATGTAATAAATAAAACAAACGTTGACTTATGAATAATGAATCACAGACTGATAACATTCGCAAACACATATAAATAGGTACTTAGTACAGAGCCTCCAGGGCCCCACACGAGCCTCGGCGAGGGGCGCCCGCCTCGACTCCCACGACTAAAGCTAAGCGCAGTCTTTCATAAATAGATTCTAACCAATTATTCTTAGAGCCCTACCTCGATGCAATGCACACCACCATGCGATATCAAACGAAAGGATGTTCTACGGTTACGGTTATAAGTTCAGTGTCACGGCTATTGAAATGTGTCGGTTAGCACATGATGCAAACGGTGAGATGGTCCTGGCGAGGCGGCGGCGCAGGCTCCGGCGTCAGAGGTAGGGCACGCAGGCGGCGCACCGGGAGCGCTCCGGGGAGTCTCGGGCGGCGGCGAGGGCCCTGCACACAGAGCGCGATTAGCTCAGGAGGTGCGCTCCTCGGCTCGCGATTCCGCTCGGCCGAGGGCCTTCTTAAGCTTGTCCACCAACCTGCTGTGAAACTTGTCCGCGCTGGGCTTCGGCGGCTGGCTCTTGGGGCTATCCTGGGCCCGCAACGAAGCCCGCGAGGCCGGCGTGCGGCAGTAGGACAGCGAGCGCATGTGCGGCGCGCTGCGGTGCGGGCTGAGCGCGCTGGGCGTGCGCGGCGACATGGTGGGCCCCCCTTCCGAGCGGGACTCGGACACCTTCCGGGCGCGGCCTCCGCCGCCGCCGCCGGCGCGCTCGCCAACCGCCTCCGTCGTCCTGCGGGACTTCTGCGCGTTGTATATGTCCCAGTCGTTCTTCACTACAGGCATCATGAACGCCATCTCGGCGGGTACGGCTACTCTTTTCGTTAGGCGTTTTTGCTGGTGTACACAGCCTCTCCACAGGAGATGCGATCGATCAAGCGAGCGGAAGGGACCGAACTCGCTCCTCGCGGCTGACGATAATGATCAGCACGGATCTCGTTCGTCTCACGAAAGGAGAATTATTAAAGCATACACTGGTACCGGAAGGCACTAGGCTTTCACTGTTGCGTCTTTGGTACTAGGTCATAAAGTGAGACGTTCACTCTACGAAGCTCTAAACTAGAATGAGGTGTGCAGATAGGTTCACCCCTAATATAAGCATAACAAGAGCATCACCAGCGACATCTATAAGGTATCACAGAAACCAATTCGCAAGTCATGATAACGACAAAACATAGAAAATCTCAAATTGGTATCACATGCCGGATAGATATTATTATTTTGTTTTAGAATAGAAGTGTTTTTAAACGTTTAATATTTGTTATAAAATGTCAATTTGATAATGAGAAACATAAAATATTTACTCGTAAAAATTAACTCAGTTGATGACTATTCAAATATAGATGTCGCTGTTTGTAAATACAGCGATAATTCTCTTGCCACTAGAGATACATATATGAGATTTTCATATATCAAAGAACAAATGAGACTAAAAGAAGAAATTGAATTAACTTTTTTATTTCTCTTATTGCTAATGTTAACAAAAACACATCTTCTTAGTGAATAATAATTAACATAAATATGGTATACTAAAAATAATGTCTTGCATTGTTTATAACAAAAAAAAATCAATAATTAGGCTAATTACAAATCGCAATTGCCACTAATACACAATTTCGCAGTGTGATTAAACATAGTAAAGAAAGTTGTTTTTCTAGGCTGTTACCTATTTAATTACCGATTTAACATAATTTTGTTCAAACATTACTGAGATAAGAACATAATTTTACGAAAGCTAAAGTACTCTTTTGTTTATTACTATAAATAAGCAGTAAAATTTTAAGCTTTACTCATTACAGTGATTTATTTTGGTCCCGCAAAATAAACATATAACCTATAATGAAGGAAAAAAAGATCTTTTATTTCTATATGACTTTTAATTACCTAAACAAAAAAAAATTTCTGGTAGTTTAATGATTTAGTCCGTTGCCATGATAATCAGTTTTACTCGTTATATAAGATAGATATGAGTCAGTCGTGATATGCTGTTACAAGACCGTGATTTACTGAGTCTACCGTATTTATTTATTTCATTGATTAATGCCAAAAAAATGTATTACATTGTCAAATTAAAATATCGTTTAATACACATAGTGCTACACACTTAAAATAATTAAAGCTCTGATTTAATAAGCATGGCGTTAAACATAATACATAATATAACCTAATGAATTATGTGTCTGGGCACATTGAACACATTCATTGAATTCAATTTAATTTCCATTGAATTATAATAATACTAAGTGGTAGGCTATAGTAACCAAGATCTGAGTATTACCAAATCGAGGACTATGTATTTTCTCAAGATTTATCCCTCAAAAAAGAATTTATACGTATATTCAGCAATACAAAAGCAAAATCTTGCGCGAAATGCAGCATTTAATTTGAAATAGTATTTTGAGTATCGATCTCATATAATGTACATAGTTATTCCCCCTTCCCTAAACTCCAGAACTATAACTACTACATACTCGTAAAACGAATTAAAAAATATTTTACTACAAACACGTTAACTTGTGTTAACTTGAATATTTTTAAGAGATTCGTAAGTTTTATTCATTTTACAAAACATTTTCTTGTAAAATTATTTTTTACTTTCATATAACAAACAAATCAACTAATAACATTAAGAGTTCGTTCTGGATGGAATTATACCTAATGTTACTTTGACATTTCTTAAAATTCATATTTTAATTCAACCATTCCTACCTAGTCTGGGGACTGAATAACAATTATAATGAATCAACTTCCTATTCCAAAAAGCAAGATTCATATCAAGCTACATATACATATTAAAACTGACGTTTAAAGCTTTGTATATTAATATGTAGTTATTACATCAATAATCAACATTCGAATAAATTCACAGCTGAACCCTGATAGCGATACAATTTCGCCATTTTATACAATTATTGAACCATGAACTATACTCTCTTACAGAGCGGACGCTATCGTAGTATAGCTCTTACTCGCTTCGAGGTCATAGTAACCGTTGAGGTTGATCATCGTCAGCAATTCCGCCAGATGTCGCTGGTAACCACACTCCATAAGCCTCGTGATCACTTTGTGCAAATACTTCGCTAATTTCTCGAATAGATTGTGCAGTTCCACTAACTGAGTGAAGTTTTCGTGTGTGAATACACCTGAACTTTCGTCTTCTATCCAATGGCTGTGAAATAAAATAGTAGGTTAGTAAATAGGATATTACAGTCATCGTTTCGGTAACCGAGTATTGTTACTTAAAGATTTTTGTCAATGACTAAATAAAACAATCACATGAGTCGTCATCTCAGGTAATAATATCAGACCGACAGTTAACTAACCGATTTTAATCTATGTCATCTAGCTAACTCGTAACGGTATACCACGTTGTGCTAATGAACCAGATTCATATAGGTTTATAATAGTTTTAATTTATATAGTTAGCCATTTCATGCTCTAAATAACAAAAACATAGATTGTGTACATGAAAATACTCACCCACTCTTAAGTACTCGACTAAACCTCAATATGATAATAAATATATCATTGAACAGCTTCATGACCGGCGTGGATCTGTTATTGAGGAGGCATCGGAACAGCACCTTCTTTATATATACCACGTGACAATCATAAAGATCATCTAAAGTCTTGGCTTTCTTTAGATCATTCTCAAATTCTTTCCAAGACGTTAAAATACTGGTTGTGACAATGTAGTTGTCGATAGCTCGAATTAAGGACGCCATTAGATGTCTGGATAGTTGCACAGATCTGTATTGAGGCGACTGTTGCAGTCTCCGAGATTCTTTGCCTGATAATTTTGCTGCTAGTTTAAGGCACTGAAATGAATAAAACAAGAAATTGAAAATCTGATTCCATAAATGAAACTTTTGGTCCTTCGAAAACTACGGAGGATTAATGAGAAACTGCGGTATGTTTTGTTGTGTCCTAAATACGAATCCCGATTTCAGAAAAAGGTGACATTAAATATAATAGATGTCATTTAAAGAGAACCAACACACGTTTTACGGCTTGTGTATACACATTGCCTTTTTATCCAAAATCCATCTCCATCTCCGAAATTTCAAAGGCATGTTAGGTATGAACCATTCAAAGTCCGATAAAATATAAAAATTAAAAGGAGAATTGGCATGTGATTGATTGACTAAGGTTCACACCTCAATATGGTAAAATATAATATTTATAGTCAATTCTACAACTCACAAACGCTATTTATGAGTTATTCAATTCTTTGCACTTACCTCAAAATCTTCTCCCAAAATCCACGAGACTCTTCGCATTTTTATTAAAAATTGGAACACCTTCGCGTACCGGACTAGGGCTTCGTTAGAAATAATAATGTTCAAAGGCCAATCCACCAAGTAAGTTAGGCTTAAGCACTGGAGTACGTCGGGCGAACTGTGCTGGAAACTTACTGGTGTCTCTGATATGGTGAACGAAAGGTTCTCGGAGAATTTCGATAGATCTGAAATTTTAAATGATGTCACTTACTTAGACTAAAATATACTTGTGTACATACATACACATCACGCCCGTCTACCTATAGAAGGGTAGGCAGAAATCACGGTGCCAAACCACTTTCGTTTCATTGACACACATACACACTCGACGGTTATAGGTAGTTCTAAAGTCACCCTTTTTCAATATGTCGTCAATCTTACTGTCAAATGTCTACTAATATAATTGCCTTCAGGATTATGATCATTACCTTATCATCTTTAAGAAAACACTGTAAAACTGCACATTTATTTGTTAGGCTATTATTATATAATAGCAATAAGAAAACGTGAACTTACGTGAAATAGAAGATCCAAGTGCTTTATCCAAAATGTTGTTCAACGTGGCACAGTTCAACAATTCTTGCGGATTAGTTGACTTGATCAAATTCGCAAACAGATTATGACAGATACTCTTAGAAAACTCCCCATCCATCAAAAAGAAGTAATCTTTCAAACTCCTCAAATGCTCATACATGTCTAAATTGACTAGAAAGTATGTCAAAATTGAGTTATTCACTACTTCCAACTGATATGTTAGGGGCAACATGACAGATCTTTGTAAACACGCCGTTAGTGTAGCGATGTTATCACAAATATCGGTATCATCTTCAGTGGTTTTCGAGCCGCTACGGAATATGTTCTGGTAAGGTTTCTTCGTAACCTCTTCCATCAATACAGCCGGATGCGTATAAAAGGAATTTTTCATATCATTCTCAATTTTGTTCGATAAACTGTCTTTGGCCTCAAATGTCGCGTTTTTGGTGCCGAAAGGATCGAAATCATCTAAATTGTATGTGCCTTCGATTAAATTGAATAATGATCTATTTTTCAATGGCGTCGACGTTTCGCTGAGCACCTTGAAGTCATCAGGGTTATTATCTAGAACGTCTCCCTGTGATTCCACGTCATCAATGATAGAAAAATTGAAATCCCTTGCTGTATTATATTCTTTGTCGTTCTTTGAAGTGCAAGATTCGAAATCTCTATCCAAGTCACTTCTTGGACTAAAGATTTCATGTGATAAGCAGCCCTCTAATTGAATGTCGGCTGTTGTTGGAGTTTCTAAGTCAAGCTGCAAAAATAAAATTATTTCTATTCATAAGTTGTTACAATACACTACATAACGCAGTACGTGAATGTATAAGAGTTTAGTGTTAATTAGCCACAGGTAAAAATTAAGCGATTAGCCTCTTAATCAGTCTTAAATTTACAGTCATAGTTTAAATCGCTACAACTCACATCGTTTTTCTTATATGTTTATTTTCTATATAATGATATAATGCCGAATATCAGGCTTTAGCCTCACAAATCGTATACCCAACCACTTAACCTCTCAAGGATTATAAAGGTGACGTAAATGTGATAGACTTTAACAAAATAAAATGTTTTCACACTTACCCTTGGAAAGTATTCTGCCGGAGTAACAACACTGGCAATGGGAGTCACCCCAGAATTGCTATTAGATTTGGCACACAGTTTTAAATCCAACTTCAAATTAGATCGCCTTCCAGAACCTACTCGACTGTAGTCTTCTATGTTTGCGTTCGAATTTGGTTGAACATCACACGAGCCTAAGACTTTTACTCTGTTTTGTATAGCTTCTTCTTGAGCCTTGTTAAGAGGTGTTTTAGTAACATAACTGTTCAAGGGTAAATTGTATTCGACCCCTAACACCTTTGCTTTATTTCGTATGGCTTCCAACTGAGCTTCAGTGAGTGTGGAATTTATGCTCTTCTCTGATTCTAATAATATTTGTACTTCACCAGAAGCACATGATGTTGTATTTAAGTCAGGTTGAGGTGCTACTTTTGGACCGTCGCCAAATTCATGGGCCATGACTTTTTCTCTATTCATCTGTGCATCTAGTTTGTTTTGCAAATATTGGTTTGCATTTGTTTTATTGTTAAAATCTAAGCCAATCACGTCGCTCGACGTTTTGCTGTTGCCATCTGATTGTTTAACTTCTGGTGTTGCCTTGTCACCAGAATTATCTAAAGCAACGGATGCTCCGATCAGTTTCTCTGATTTGGAACCTATGAAGATGTTCTTTGCCACATTACACAGGGCACCAAATATGCCCTTTTTGGGCGTAGCTGATTCCGGTCCTTGCGTCACAGCATTCTCAATTACAGAAGTTGAACTAGCGGTTTCAACTTCTTCACTCGGTTTTTTGTTTTCCTGTAAAATAGAGACTTTTTCTTCATTGATAATTTCTGTAGGCCCACACTTTTCATCAGTATTTTGATATTCAAGCTCCAGTTTTTCGTGTTTCAAATTTCGTTCCTCCGTCGATAGCAGCTGCATTCTTGATTGATCTAGTTGGAGACGTTTGAGTTTCCATTCAGTATGCAGTTTCGTTTTTTCTACTTGCTCATTCAACTTCGAATAATATTTCATTAGTTTTTCCCTGCGAAACGTCAATGATCATTTGAAACATAGAAACGATTAGAAATAGTAATCTAAAATCAATTTCAAACTGCAAATGACTACACTAAAAAAATTAATCTAGGCGATAATAACAAACAAAATCTTATTACTTTAATCAATATTTCGATATTTACCAAGTTCACTAGATTCATAAACAACACCTTATAATAAATATAATACAAGTTTATAAGGGAATAAATAAACGAATTTACTATTTAAAGTACATCCAGACCACTGTAGGCACAGATCATTTTAATTTTAAAACTAGTAACAAGATCTAACTTCATTGTTTGCACTCACTTCTCGCTTTCCCTTATCTTGGAGTCCACTTCATCTGAGACCTTATCAGCCTCTTTCTCCAGGTCTTGTATGACCTTTTCTCTCGTCCTGGACCTGCGTTTGGCCTCCCTCGCTTCAGCCATGGCTGCCTCTAGAACCCTTAGGGAATGCTGCTTCTCTGCTATTATTAGTTGCTGTAGTCTCTTGCGCTCGGCTATTAGGGATAGTACAGTACATTTAAAAATACCAATTCATTAGAAAATATTTATTTTCTTTTCCTCATTATGACATTGTTAATATTACATGTTTTTTTATGTATTGCACACAAAACCACATTCGTAGCACAAGATTAAATAATTAGATAAGAAATTGCATATGAAAATATACATACCAATAATTTTCTCCATAGTCTCCGCCTGTTTCATGGAGGCCATTTCCGTGAAGGCCTTCCTCTCGGCCTCTCGCTTGAGCAGAATCTGTTCAAAAGTGACCGGCTCGCCACTGACGAACAGACAGCGCGTCCTATACACGTCCAATACCTTTTTCTGCCTCTCCAAAGCGCTGAATGTCACGCAACATTTGACTGATGGATGGTCGGATGAGATCAATACTACTAGAGGATCCTGTAAGGTAACACACGTGAATAAAAAAAAATCGCTGTAGGTGTAAGCAGAAAAAAATGGATCGGTATAAGTTTTAGTCATATTTTACCTGATGTTAGAAATTCCTCTCAGCATACGTTGACGTGATTACTAAGAGATTTCAACAAATATTTTTTTGGGTCAACAGCCAATCAGAAACATTTATAAGTTTGTTAAATCTTTGTAAGCAGCCAACCAATCAACACGTGAAATTATCATCATCGTCTTGTGTATTGAGGTTGAAAATCAATAATAAAAAAACATTTTACTTATTTATTGGTGAACTCTACCACAACCCCTCTAGAAAAAACCTGATGACAACATACTATTTACCTTTCAGACTACATACAGATAAACAAATAACTCACACTTGGATTACACAGCTTCAACAGTCTCAAAGACTTGCCACAGAGCAGGATGCACTTAGCAAGAGCCCTCAAGAAGTCCGGCACTGCATCAGCGTCTGTGATATGGAACCCTTTGTCCCAGTACTTCTTAGTTTTGCTGTACACGAACTGCGCGTTCTTCGATATGAAGAACTCGTTGAATTTGTCATTCAGTTCGCCTTCGAATATGAACTTTTCTATAAACCTGCAATTGATTTTTTTATTAATTTTATTGCTATAGCAATACTATAAGAATCACACTAATTGACGAAATATTTGTGACTACTTTAACCACACACAAAGGTCAGTGTTTATGTATATAAAAACGAATTCGATATACTTCATCTATTTACATTGATTTAATCTGCTGTAAACCCATTTTAAAGATACACTTCTTCTACAAGAATATAGGTGAATACGTATAGTGAAAAACTACTTACTGAAAGTAAACCTTACATATCCCGATCAAGGCTTTGAACATAGTCTGTGTTGTCTTCTTGTGCGTTATGCTCGTAATGATATCGAAGAAATACGACATCAAATTCATACCATGGGGTAAACTATCTTTGCCTTCTGTGAAAAGAAAATAACAATATTGTATTAACAAAAACAAAACTATCACATTGAGTTCTGACTAACTAGATAATACCTGAGTTTTATATAGCCAAAGAATCTTCGCCATTGCTGAGATAGTCCCGTAAATCTCTGACTTCCCCAAAAGAGTTGTACGGTCGTGAATTCGTATGTATGTATATTAAGTCCCGCAAAATATTTATATTTCATTTTGAACTGAGAATCGAGTACCATCTTGGAGGTAAATATAATTTTAACTAGCTGCCTTTCTTTCTAGGCTAGGCTAGGAGATGATTCAGGTACTAAAGATAAATGAAATATATTGTCTAATGAGCTAAATAAACAGCTATATTTTTTTCAACAAAACCATTTATTTTTATGGTGTTCTCGACATACATTTTAACACAATACTTGAGCATTATATGATTATAATTATTTTTGAAAGTAAATCTTACCTAAATCCACAACTTTATATATAGATGCGATAGTTTCAATTTCATATTTCAAAGGTTCGACGTGGTGCAAAATCTCTAACAGCGTTGGTAACAAGTGCTTGCTATTCAGATCTGTTAACTGAGGATATATTTCCGTTACATTCAATCGGAACTTCAACAAATAATTCCTCACTGTTTCTCTTGCTGCCTGCAAATATTAAATAAGCTCTGTTTTAATACTTTTACCATAGTAATAAGATTTGTATATGATGTATAATCTGAAATTATTTTATCGAGTCACATATACATATTAAATAAATTATACACACGTCCTTCTATCCAGCTTGGAAGTAAAAGAACCTAGGAGAGAAAATACCTTCTGGCATATATCCTTAAAGATCAGACTCCACCTCTGTGTAAATTTTATAAGGACATGAACAGATTTAAATAGGAGTTAGGGTAATGTAAAGAATTTGTGTATACATAACTACATAGACTGTTATAAATTTAAAATCATCTCACCTCATAAACCAATCCATGGCCATGTAGGCTGTCTTCCAAAGATACATTAAAAGCAAAATTATACAGCCTCCTATAATACGTTCCCACTACGAGCAGTTCCATCACATAGCCTTGGATATGCTCCTTAGAAACGCATTTCAATACTAAATTGTCTTTCATGTAAAAGTAATTCATGTCACGATTGTACAGAAATGTACTCGTTTCCAAGCCCACTGTAAGAAAAATTGTTCATTAATTATTATGGATTATAATGTGTTACTATTGACTGAGTTTTAAATGAAACAAGAGTAATTATTATGTCAAATAACATAAAATTTGTTTTGGACATATTAAATATAAGTGGGACTTCTTCATTCTTGTTGATAGTAATTATCAAGATTTACAGTAAATATTATAATATAGATGTTATTTATAATAAAACATACTTAGCAAATACATTATATTCCTGATGAACAAAGGTTCTGTCAGAATTTCAAAGTCTCCAAGATTACTTTTATATTTCTGCTGCCATAACCTTGCTTCTCGTAGGGATGAGGCCATCAGGGGTCGTTCTTCACAAGGCGGTAATTTACCTAAAATGGCAAAACCATATTAGCATGACGTATCATCCTATTTAAGTTAAAAGTTGCACATAGCACGGAAATTAGATAAAATTACAATTAATTATTATTATTTTCATCAATCATTTGTAATTGATTATTTTTATTTTACATTTCAATTATCTATGGGAGAATATACTAATTATTCATAAACAAAATGCTAATCAATATAAAGTGTGTGTATCTGGCTGCTTTATAACTAGCTAATTGACATTGAAAGTAAAGTTATACATTACAGTTCTTTTATTAATAATGTCCAATGGTTACTTACAAACTACTTCCCAAATATTTTCAGGGATTTCATTGTCCAAATTTCTCACAAATTCCCAAATATCTTGTGAAGATGTTTTGAAGACTAGTCTGTCTTTGTCTTGTATACTTGTTCCTCCAGAGCTGCTTGGCTAGAGGAAAAATAATGTGTTAATAATATAATAAAGATAAAAATATAAAATTATTTATACAAATTTATAACTTAAACACTTTCAAGGTCTACATTAGTGACATATATTGATTATATGTTACTTTTATATTACATTATTACTACATTAGTTAAAAGCATAATATTAACTGTCAATTACTTTTAAATTTAAATTTGATATCAACTTAACTGCATGCTACACATATGATTCATTTGCATATAAACAGATAATACTCTATGTATTAGTCATAATATTTTCGTTGCAATTTCCATAAGTTATATGTAATGTATATGACTTTAGACATAATATACAAAGTCTCTTACCATTTGCACTAAACCTTCAATGGCTAGAAAATTGCCAGGAAAGCCCAATGGAGGCAATCGAAAATTATGATTTGTTGTGTATGGTGGAACTTTATAACTTTGCAGAGAAGGCTTGCAAATCGGGTGTTGATAATAAGACAATCCTGTGAGCTTATTTGCTGAAAAGAAAACATGTAAAACTAAAGAATGTAACATTAACTTAAGTATTGTAGTTAACATCTAAAACTGTTATGCAATTACACCGTAACAGAAACATTTAAATAAAACACTGGGGCAGCTAATCTGAGGTTTATTCCAATCCACCAGCTTAACACGATATTGATATACATTATATTATATTATGCTTGTCCCAAAGTCAGGAACCTAATAGAATGACGACTAGCTGCCAATCTTCCTGGCATATCGTAGAAGATTACTAAGGGAATATAGGTAAATAGAATCTATTGGACTATATTTATGCTAAAAAGTGACCTAAGACATATTATAGTTTCTCCAAGGTTCTGTTCACCTTAAAAGGGATTAAAGGATCACATATATATGTGAGTCCAAAAATTAAAGTAATACTTACATGGGGTCGATTTAACACTTTCTATGGCAATGCTTTGGCAAGATTTGACAGAGGCCATACAATCAATCTCTACATTCTGTAAAGAGTATGGCAACTGAAAGAAATGCTCTGGGAAGATTGGATATGGGTCCTTTGAGCCAAATTTTTCAATTGGTGGTTTCACAAGTAACTTGTCTGTTAAACCATATGAAAATGGGTGCTGTAAATTTAAAAAAAAAATTAAATTACAAGCTGTGTAAATGTGGATTGATTAAGAAATGAAAAATTTAAATAGAGTAACAAAGTACAATTATATTCACAATTTGGTTAAAGTTTTAGTAATAGAACTTATAAATGGCTCTATAATCGATCATTTTATTAAATGTTTTTCGATAACACTAAGGTACAAATAAATAAAGGATTATTTCCTTCCAACACATATGACATACTGTGCAATAGGCTAGTAACCTTCTAGCAATATCTGTAATAATTAAAACATTTAATTCATATGGATCTTGTGTAAAATTCCAGCTGCTTAGTCCATAGTGTTTAAATCTCCTATGAGAAAGTGGATATATGTTTTGCTGAATATGATCCATACATACACTTAGTAAAGCCAATTAAAACTTCAGTCATACCTACACAACTTTAAATCAATAGCAACGTAACTACACAAAGATATACCTTAAATATTTCTTTAGCAATATCCACTTCAACACAGTTAGATAAACAAATTAGTAATTTAACAACTCTGTCAACATTCTGTTGGTCTTTACCAAAATCTTGTTCTTTCAATTGTTTAGAGATATTCTTTAACTCTTCCGATCTTTTTAAATCTACTATATTAGTGGCCTTCTTAAGACATATAAAAGATTTTGACAATAGATCACTAAAAGGTGTGTTATCAGTATCAGATTTATCATGAGATTTCTTCAATATTATTTCGTATGCTTGAGCACGCATTTTAGATGATAAATGTGTTTTGTTATGACTACTTCTTTTCTTCGTATAGAGAGCAGCATTTCTATCACAGAGTTTACTTATTAGGCTGAAGACACTATCTTGGGAATTATCTTCTGGAGCAAACATCTCGAATTACTCCTTTTGTGCTTTGGTAACAAAAAAATAGTTAAATCAGATATTAACACGACACTATAAAATAAATAGAGACCACCAACACTCCATTTGTATTTACAATTTGTTTACCGCATACGCCATATAAACAAAAACAATCTGAACAATTTCATCAATCAATTCAATTTGTACAACACAATTTTACCATCATCATCACTAGGATATGCACAAATTAATATGTATTTTAATAAACCGGTATAGACATAGAAAGAACTGTATTGATAGTTTTGTAATACAAATATTTTAAATCAACTAGAATTATATTATTATACGTCTTAATGTAGTGCTGTAATACATATAATATAGTATGGCAAATCATGAATTTGCAGTACGTTATCTGAGTCGCATTCAAGCTTGTTACGGAAAGCCTACTTACTTACATAATGTGTAAAATAATGATTAGCCTACAACCTGATAAACACTAACTTATTGGAGGTGTAGCAGCAATCATTTTTTTTTAATAAGTAAATATAACCTACATATCTAATATAGTCTTCTCAACTTGTTAGTTTCGGTATATACTTTTATTTCTCCATAAGTAATTTAAAATCTGATAGGAAAATGAACCAGGCCGATGTGTCTAAATTGGTATCTAAATTAAGAATATCTGTTAATCCTAAGCCACGGAATTTAAAAAATAATCCATCTGGACCAGAAGGAAGAATTAACAAACTACGAAAAACTGTAACAGCTTTGATTAAACATGAACGACTTGAACTGCACTTTCCTAGAGCTGATGAAACACGGCAATACACTGAACGGGTAATCATTTTTTATAAATTTGTAACATAATTTCGATACATTATAACTTTAGATTATGTCTCAAATTGTGGTGTATGTCACATAGAAAATAAATAAGTAAAGAATATTTTTAGCAACAATCATTGCAACAGTGGTTAACAAGTCTTTAGTGAGCTATTCTACACATATAGGGTATTCATAATTATATTGTTCGGTGATATCAAGTCTGAAATGTCATTGTTGAGATTTAAAAGTATGAAACCTTTTTTTACCAAAGACATTTACTTCCCTTTTGGTGAGGACAGATAGAACATAAGAGACAGAATGTCTCCTTGGTCAGTTGGTGAAATATTAGCCTAATAAATTCCATTCATTTTCTTTGCAGCTCATATCAGAAGCTATACGCCATGGAGACTGTCACAAAGAAACCATGAAGTTAGCAGATTATTGGCTGCTGGAAAAGGAGCTAGTCCATAAATTGTTCAAAGTCTTAGTTCCTAGATATGAAAACTATGACAAAAGCTACACTCGGTTATACAGAGCTCCTAAGGCTTATGTTACCAGAAACATCCACAGATCAGTATTGGAATTAAAAGATAATCCTTATCCCTCCTTAACAAATGACCATGCCAATAACAGACTTCTTATACAGAACATTCTTCTTGATGCTGCTAAATATGAATATAGGCAGTCAAAATACGCTGAAATGGCCCAGAAATTAGGCAAAGAAGAAAATTCACAAGCAAACAGTAGTAAAGGAAGTGCTTCAACAGATAAAGAAACGCCAATTAAAGAATAATAGTAGTAGGCATAAATTATGTAGATGATTTTAAGAAATAGGTTTATTCTTTTTAAGTTTTTTCTGTAAATACATTGTTTATGTTCAAAGAATATTTTAGTTTCAATTGAGTCTTAAAGTGAATGAATTGACCATAAATGCAGACTTCCTTATGTTCAATCTCAGTGTTCAATGTATAGTAGATGTCTTATGTGTGCTTTGCAAACTACTGAACCCCATTGTGACCCAAAACTAGGTAACTTTTATATGAATTTGACTCATTTAATGCTTAAACACAAGACAAACATATTCACTGCCATTAACCTTTGCCGGGTAGTTAAAGGTTCAGGGCTCCAACTCTGCAATCACAGAGGTAGTTATTCTTTGACCACCTTGAACCCACGTGTTGATCAAATAGTCATTACTCAATGTAACAGGTGGTAAGCCATGTCCTTGCTTAACAATGTTGAAAAACTGAAGGCAATAAGAGATGTTTCTTTCATTTTTGTTGCATTTCAGAGCTACACACATTATATAAATGTATTACAAAACATCCCTTTCAATGAGGTAGTTTCATTGACTAGAGGAGACATTCCTAGAGGAATAAAAACGCAGTGAAACCATTAACTGTCTTTATTAACAGACCATTTGATTAACTTTCTACTAAAATTTTTTTGTATCTATATACAAATATGACAGCACGTTAATATCACCTCAAAATTTGGAGTGTTAATAGAATGCAAAAAAGCTGGTTGCACATACATTATCGTGGGCGAGGGACTGGCAACTGGTCATTAATATCAAATATTCCAAAAGCATCACAACCCTGTTAGTGGTTCTTTTTTAGTTTATGAGGGTCCACTGAAACTTATGCCTCTTGGATTCCTTTATACAAGTACATGATTAACTGCAAAGACTCTGGTCCACATAAGCCCTGCAATGTTTTTTGTCGTCTAATCATCTGGAACCAGGAATTAAAGGACGTGAATGAATATTATATTGTCCTTCCTATTTGTATACTAAACTCACATTCAGTCTTTGAAATAATTAATTTAAATGTACAGTGAAAGGGAACCACCAGTTCTCTCTAGATACTGCCTAGGTATCCGGTAAGAACTGAGTTCAATGAGGTAGAAATAGCGTAAATTGAGATGTTTAACTCCACTGCAAGAAATCTCACTACAAGGGTGATAGAACCCCATCTCTAGAGATCCCGCCACATAAGCTGGCAGTAGCCAAACTTGGAACTAAATTTGACGTTTCCGCAATTGCGTGTTATTTTGTATGAAAGGTAAATTTAGTATTACCAGCGTTGTGTTTTTTGCCCACTCTTTGTAATTTTTATGTTTGTTAAGGGTGATTATAATAAATTGATTTCCGGAGTTTCTTGTTAGTTCTTCTCCAAGCTAGGGTCTCCGCTGATCTAACCTCGGTAAAAAATATGTAAAGACAATGTTCAGTGCCATGTTTGAAATAATAGTTTTAAGAGATTCGCGATTTATACTCATGATATAAGATATAAGGGTGTGTATAAGATTGATTGCAGCTGTGGGAAATCCTACGTCGAACACACTAAACGGTCTATTGCGGACAGAGTGAAGGAACACATAATATATGTAATATATAATAAGAAGGATAAGTCCCGTTAATTATTAATCATGTTTGAAATAGTTTAATAAACATATTTTGACTTTGATATATTAATTTGTTTTATTTGAGTTTATAGCTCTGCAACCAAAGACCGTTACAAATGAAACCTATAATGTATCGAGCCGTATGGCACAGTGAGTGCTAGTTTTGGCGTGTTTACTGGTAACACTGAATTACGCGACTGTGGCGACGCCTCCAACTGCCACCTTATGTGGCGGGATCTCTATATTATCCTTGTAATGTCATCAAACTGTCATTTAATATTTGTCAGTAGGTAACCTAAACTTACATACAAAAACATTAAAGTTATTGAAAAGCTAATAACTCACTGTGAGAAAAATTATTGTTGTTATTTCACTTTGTTAGATTAGAAGTTTGATAAGGAGTTGACTTTGTCGCTGTCATAATGATAAGCGTAACAATCGATGAAATGTTTATGTGAAGATTTTACTGAGTATGTTATTCCATTTACTGTGCGAACACCGAACTAAAGTGATTTCTAAAACTAAACCCTCTAGTAGCTTCCGCAAAACATCATGATTAAAAATATCGGAGATTCTACCAAAATTGTTGTTTTAGGCTCCTGCAGCATTGATTTTACCACGTAAGTTAATACTATATATTATATTACTATAATGGATTATACAAAGTTTTAGTAGTATAATAATTGCAGGAAGGGTTCCTCAAAAAATGTTGTTCTATGTACCTCTATTCAATTTTGTATGTATATAACAAAAGTTGTATTTAATTAATATAATTTTAGTAATAGGATTTTTTTGGTTATAGTAACAAATCAGGTTTTACCTACATAATAAGAATTTATATTTTTACAGTTATGCTTCAAGATTACCGCAGGCAGGAGAAACCCTAATCGGGACAAAATTTGGCACCAGCTATGGAGGAAAAGGAGCCAACCAATGTGTAGCAGCTGCAAAGCTGGGGGCAGACATAGCCATGATAGCAAGGGTTTGTTTTAATTAAACTGGTGTATTTCAATCTGCCTTCCTGCAGTTGCGAGTATAAGATGCAAGAACACATTTTTATTTTCAGCTTGGTGATGATCAATGGGGAAGGAATTATCTAGAAAATTTCAAGAAACATAATGTAAATATTTCCCATGTCAACTTATCTCAAAATGAACACACTGGTATTGCACAGATAAATGTTGCAAGCAATGGTGAAAATCAAATTGTGATTGTACCTGGAGCAAATAATTGTTTAAGTATAAATGATGTTAAAAAGAGTGAGGCACTTATAAAATCAGCTGCTGTGCTTGTTGCCCAGTTGGAAACTCCTTTAGAAACAACACTAGAGGCTTTTAAATTATGCAATGGTGTAAGTGGTTTCTTTAGTAGCTTTTCCATATATTATACATATTTTAATTTCACAACTTAATTCATTAATAAATAGAATCTCACATCAGATTAGAAATAATCTAATGGATCCAATTACTTGATTTGTATAATTAGAGATCAAAATCTCTAACTACCCCACAACATGCGCATATATCTCAAATATGCCTAGACTCTTGACACAAGCTATAATTGCACTTATCTAACACCAAGTTCTTTCTGTTTGGGTTTCAGTAAATAGGTTTAGATAGATTAAGTCAATCATAATATGTAAATGGTGTGTTTCAGTTGAAGTTACTAAATGCGGCTCCAGCAAGAACTGATCTTAAAACTATTTTGCCATATTGCACTATTATTTGTGTGAATGAGATTGAAGCCAGTCTCATTACTAATATAAATGTTTCAAGCATAGTGTAAGTTGAAGTTTTAGTTTATATTAAATATGAAACTTCTAATATGAAATGTTCTACTGGTAATCAAAAAACTACTGATGTGCCTGTTTGTGTAGTAAAAATGTTCATGAACATCACAATTATAATCTCTTTATGGTTTTTAAGAGATTAAGCTCCAATAGCTGGTTATTGTAATTCTTTGACTACATAAAACCCACTTCATCCATATAATATATTATTTATTATTTCTACTAATTACATATTATATAGTTATTTATTAAACACACACTTTCTAGATTGAAAGGCTGAAGAATAACACACTACTCTTGGTCCCAACAACATCTATTTTAGAAAAATACCTAATTTAGTTATAAAATTTTACAATTTGCAGAACTTCAAAAAATGCTCTTGAAATGCTCATTCAAATGGGTTGTGAACTAGCAATAATAACATTAGGTGATAAAGGTGCTGTGTATTTATCACAACAAGAAGGCCAAGCAGTCCATGTGTCTTGTGATAAAGTGAATGGGTTAGACTCAACTGTAAGTTTCTTGGTGGAAAAACATAAGATATTTGAGATATGTAAATGCTAAAATATTTTGCACATGTGGTCAGCTAATATTACCTATGTTGAATTTATTTTCTTTGTACAATATTAAGCTATCCTAACATTTATTCAACTATTAGTTATGCAATGTCGATTATAATTGACATTATGGAAGTTTGTTCTAATTATTTTAACATTCCAGCAGTTGACATCAAATTGTGAGATAAATTTTTCTTTGTGTTATGGGCAATATTCACAGAAGCTACATACAAGTGAACATTCTATTTTTCAGGGTGCTGGTGACGCTTTTGTAGGAGCATTGGCTACATACCTAGTTCAATATAAACATAAACCCATTGATCAAATCATTGGTGCAGCATGTGAAGTGGCTACAATATCAGTAACTGTTGAAGGAACACAAACAAGTTATCCAGAATCACATGTGCCTTTTAAGAGAACTTACCAGAGTACACATATTTAAAGGGAATTTTTAATGAAACTGATGAAATTTGAAAATTAACTAACTTATATTAACTTTTTGAAACTATGTATTGAGTGAGTTGTCAAATTAATAGTTTAATTCCTTAAGTAAAGTTAGAGATGTTGAATATATATAAGTTTAGTCTAATTCCAGTTATAATAGCATATTTTATTTTAAGGGCTCAATACCAATATTACTGAAATAAAATTGATTTACATATTATACACATTTTTATTTCTGTTTACAACTATACTTACTTTCATCAAAGTTTTACCAACAACTTCCAAGTTTTAGTGTAGCTTATCATGTCATAGTCTAAACCAAATGCAGATTTGTACAACATTCACACTAACTCAAATTTTTCTAATCATTTACTGTTCAAATAAAACATGTACCTGAGAATATATAAGTGAATACATATCATAATAAAAAAAATTAAGTCTAAAAACTGTCTTGACAAAATCAAATACACAATATTAGATATCTTTAGATGAAAACACTCTTAAATAAACATTATACACTAAGAGTCTCTGTACAGTGTTCATATAGAATTTGTATGATTCACAATAAAAGGTAAGGGCTTTCAAGATCACTTTCATCTACAATCTGTAGTAAAACTTGCATGTCTTCTCTGTTACATATGAATTTTGGTGCTCCAAGTAATTCTACAGTTTTGTTACCAAGTATGATCTCATACTTCAGGTTTTTAGGTAAACTTATTGTTTTTTTAACACTATCCTTATTATAAGAAAAAACAACTTGAGTAATTTCTTTTACAGGACCTTTTTCCACTTGCATGTCATCTTTGGTCCATGCTGTATCTGGATCAACATCCATGGGTTCAGAGTTTTCTGTCATTTTATTTTCTTGACACGTCTCTTTAGATAAATCATTATTATTCTCTTTATTACTTGTGTCTTGTGTATCTGGAAGTTGTTCTTCAATGCCCTTCTGAAGGGTTTCTTCAATGGCAGATGGACTCGCTGGTTTCTGATGAACAACATCCTTTTTAATGTCAATTTTTTCTTCGTTTTCTTCTGAATTATTGCATAAGGCTGTATCTTGTTCATTTATATTAGTCTCCGATTTTTCTAAAGATTCGTTGTCTGTACCTGTTAAAAGTAAATCATTCAGGAGACTGTTTGAAGCATCTTCAGGCTTAACATTTTCAGCATCACTAGGTTTGTCATTAAGAATATCCAGAATTGAAGGAAATTCACTTTTACTATCGGTTTGAGGCTGTGACGACTTCTCACTATTCATTAAATCTTCTAACTCAGCAGCAATTTTGTCATAAACTTTGTTTTGCTTAACTTCATCATTATTTGGTAAAAATTCAATAGTCCAATCCAGTGATGGTAGTATGCTTTTATCAATACTAGGCAATAACTCTAACAATGATATTTGATTGCTTACATCACTTTCTTTACTCATCTCAGGATTTACAAATACAATGCTGTATTGCTTATGAGCAGTTACTTTGTTATGTAAGGGGGATTTAGACACTTTCATTCCAACTGGTGGTTTTTTTAATCTGTTGTTTTCTTTTAGAACATTATTATTCTTCTGGTGTGATTTAGGAGTATTTTTAGATGGTGTTTTTGATTTAGGTGATGTAGATTTTTTAGGACTTAAAATTTCTTTAGCTGGATGCTTTGAGTAAGCCTTTCTGTGGATCATAACCATACCATTTTCATTACTTTTTAATCTTGCATTTGTACCAGAAGCAGTTGAAGTATCGTTCGATTCTTCTTTGCTCGCTTTAGATTTCGAAATCGGACTACTACTACTCTCATATTGAATCTTTACTTTAGTATATTTACCCAAAATTTTGGCAAAATCCATACGTGTTACAACAACTGTGCAGTCACGACATTTGCTTTCCTTGTATAGCCGAGCTACTTTAAAGGGCAATTTTGGCATACGACTTCGTTTCATCTTCGTTTTCTGCATCACAATCACACTGGATTCACAAAACTATGCCCCTAAAATGAGTTAAGGCGAAATATTGACTCAACAGAGTGATACCACATTTCCCGCGCACTAAATTGATTCACCAATTGACCTCATAGAGGATTTCAAATTATAGTAATAGCTTAAAAAACCGTAGGGTCTTGTTTATTTACTATCTCTGATTGAAATAATAGCACTTAATACATGAAATCTTTAAAATATTCCGTAAAATATTTGAATAACTACAAACAACCTCCAATGGCGTCTTTTTACTGTTGTGTAATAGTGACGAACCCACAACTTTACCATACGACTATCGATATCGATAACAAAGCGTACAGTTGCTTATTAATTCACTTCATTTAAACAGATAGGTATCAATATAATTTATGTCATAAAACAAATTTCTAAGACTATTCTATTTCTATTTCAGAAAAATGAAACAAAGATTTGTCAATTCTGAAGTCATAAAAGTGAAGAATGGTTTTAAAAATACTTGTAGTTTTACAAACCTGTTTTATTTTATCTAAAAACAAAATTATCAAACAAGAACAAAATAAAAAATAAATGAACTAAGTTAAACACTAATTATTGGATTCTCACGCTGTATGAAAAACTAAAACAGATAAAAAATTAAAAAAATATACTACAACGTTATAAAATTGGTATATTATTATTATATTGGTACAGCTTTTGCTTTAAATATCTTAATGCACCTTCTAACATGCCTCTGAAATTTTGGAGATGGGCACTAAGTCTAATTATCCCACCACGATAAAAGAGAAAATGTGTGTGTGAAGCGTATATTATGTACCACTCTCAATACGGCAAAACTTGAATATTTTATTATCTGTGACTTGAATGTATGTTAGTAAATTTTCTTTTTAACTAGATATATAATGCCTGTACGTCTTCAAAGGGATAAGCAGACACTATCCATCTCCATCTGGAATGATCCTGACAAATCGAACTACTAGAAATAATTACACTCTGCTACAATATTCTCACTTCCTTTACTCTAAGTGGATAATATTAAATTTTAAGGCTTATCTTCTCAAAAACAATATATATTTGGCCTGGTGGTAGTTCCTAAGATCGAATCAACGCAATACTTAAAATAAATACAATCTTCAACTACATTGTAATAAAACCATTCTATTCTATACATTAAAGTCATATCATTTTGACTGTGATTTTGATAATCTTCTACATTATTGTTATAGATAATTTGACAAGATGTTATTGAACAGTATAAACAATAAAAAAACACACAGTTACAGTAGCTTGACACCCGGCTCGTCACAACTGCCACTGCCATTTTTCTCCTAATTTATGCTATTGTGCTTGCGAAACTTAACGAGACCTTTATATGAAGTGAAACTATTGCTTATACGTTAGTTATTGTACTACAGGGATAATTAGATATATACATTGAACGACGTAACCTTGGTGTATGTATATACACACACACATTCACTCCCTTTAATCCCTTACGGTGTGGACTGAACCTTGAAGTTATAATAACTCCTAGGTCACTTTTTATACAAATACAGTTTCAAACTATGGCAATATTTTATGGATTAATTAATTCCAAAGAATACATTTATTCCTACTATTTCAAGACTTCTAACAGAGATGATAAGTTCAAGTTTATACCAATTATAGTCAGATATCTTGCTTTCGATTAACTGGAACGCGTCATGTGTTTATTTCGGTTTTTTTAATGAAATGTTAATTTTATCACCTGAACTAATTAATTTCTTCAATTTTTAGACTATTTAAGTCATGCAAAAGTTGTGTGGTGATATTCCCTATACACCTTTCAATCATAAAGTGAGGTTACTCGATAACTGAGATTCGTCGTCAATATAACTATAAAGTTTTAAAAAATCACTGCTTAAGTTTGTTTTGTTTATTTATAAAGGTTTAAAAAATCACTGCTTAAGTTTGTTCAGACTCCGCACCCTAATTAAATCCTAATTTTCGTAAACCTTTAAATCGTTAATAAATTGAGAACAACAAAAACGATAGTGTTAGAAAAAGTTTAAGACATTTGAGGCATTTACGTTAAAGTACTTAAAATTTTACTGTCAGATAATCTTATACTAGATTTGTACAAATTGCTTCCTTCCCTTACTAAAAACTTGCAAATATTATAGAAACTTGAACTGTCTTTTCTATGTTACTATGTTGTTATTTATGTTTTATTTAATTTTCATTATTTAAATTCATACGATCATTGTTTTGTTTTATTTTGTATTTATATAGTGTAAATAACAAAAAAAAAATGGAATTGCGCAGGCTATTTTGTTGTGATTGAAGAAAGAAATAAATGTGTGATTAGTTTAAGACGGAGAGAGTTGATTTATAACCCTGTTACTAGCCTTTATTTGATCTATATCGACAAAATATAAAAGTTGGGACCTTCACTAGTATATCAGAAGAATGTCATGTCAACCCTACAACAAAATGGCCGGCGTAGCGGAAGTCATTGTAGCGTGTTGAACTATCGATTGACGCTTTTACATACACTTTTGTCTTGAAATATGTGTTATTAATTATATTTATCCAATTAAATAGTGCTTAGTTGTGAAGAATATTGTTTTGGCTATTAATTTAGTTTGCCATGTCATGGCCAATGCCTTCGTCGACAGGGCCATGGGGCCCAGGCCCCGGCATGACACCAGCGGGTGGGCCCATGGGTATGCCATCAATGACTCCAGACATGATGAATATGGGAGGTTATGCGCCTGAACAATGGGCTATGATGCAACAACAAAATTGGCAATGGGCTCAGTGGCAACAGCAATATTCGCAATGGCAGAATCAATATGGAGATAAAGTAAGAATTACTTTATTCTTAACTCTCTAGAACAATAATCCTACGGTACCTCGCGTTGAGAATTATCATACGTTTGAAATACGTAAACATCTATATATTTATTGGTCAATGATATAAAATATCAATTGCTAAAAATATATGTACATACTTAGATTGTAGATAGATTGAAAATGGTAACAAATTATTTTTATACATACGTAGCAACTGCACTACTTTGTAATATACAAAAGGGGTAAAGAATAGGAATTTTGAAATTAACATTATTCAATAGCATATGTAGTGATGATGTTTTGTTTTTATTGTTACTCCTTTCTTCACAATATCAGACAAAATGCCTAAATTTGATCCTGAAATATTCTTATAAGGCTAAAGTAAATTCTATTAGACATACATACACATAATATGTATATACTTAAGAGGGGTAGCAAGTTGTGTAAAAGATAGGAACCAAAACCAATGTTGTAGATGTAGTTCAATACAGGTAAGTCGGTATGTCATAGTAGACATTGTCCACTTTATTCTGAAATGAGTTAGTATTCATCATGCCGCAATATTTATGTAATATAAAAACTGACACAGATATTTTTCTACAGTTCTGTAAAAAGATTCACATTTTTATTAATTTACTAGCGACCCGCTCTGGCTTCGCACTTCTGGCTATTTAATGGATGTTATAATACATATAAATCTTCCTCTTGAATCACTCTATCTATTAAAAAAACCACATCTAAATCCGTTGCGTAGTTTCAAAGATTTAAGCATACAAAGGGACATAGGGACAGAGAAAGCAACTTTGTTTTATACTATGTAGTGATACAAGGCAAATTATACTTGTCATTATTATTTTATAAACTTTCCTACATAATGTTTCGGCAATCCTTCAATAGCCTTGGTCACAGGTCATCTAATGTGTGAGCAAGAAGTCATTTTCTAGTTAACATTAAAATTAGAGTGATTGATTGCTACTTCTATACAATTTGAATTCTAAGCCCATGATTTATTTACTTGTATCTATTTTCAATTAATGTTACATGTAAACTGTTTACTTTTTTAACAGGGCCTTAGCCCTATTGTTTATTAAACATTAGTTACAGGATTATATTTCACTCATGATTTGTTAGATCTTTGCCCTGACAACATGGAAGACCATTTGTCACTTTAGGTGCTGATATGTGGCTGTGGCCTTATAATGAATAAACATCTTTATTGATATGGATAGGGTAGTCCATTACACATTTTTATTCTGCTGATTCTCTCTGAAATAGCTGATGCTTATGATAAATGTTATTAGGTCAAGCAGTATTAAATTTTTCTAATAAAAGTTTATTAAATGGTAATACCAAGTTGGAAGTATTATAATATTTGAATATATGTATATTTGATAATTGGAATTATAACATCTAAAATATTGTGATTATAATGATTTATCTTATATTGTCACGTAAGGTTCAATTTAAAAAAAGGCTAAAATGTTGACTCCAGAGAAAGCTATTAAATTGAACCAGTTTTATAGCTTGAAAACAATGAAATGTTATCAACCTTTGTACCAGTTGATACAATTCTCTGAATTCTCTATTTGTTTGCAATAATTTGTTTAAGATGTTCTGTTTATTGGAAGCTTTTAGTCTGTCTATCTCACTTAGTTTAGTTTTAGATGTATGTTTTATACTTCCATTTAGAAATATTAAAATATTGAATGGTGACCATAAAACAACCCTTTTACTGTAAGTTCATGAAATGCGAATTTTCATCAAAAATACTTGTAAAAAAATCAATATGCTAATCCATAATTTAAAAAATCTTCTTATTGAAAATTACCCTTAGCTGTAAAGTGATATAATATGATAAATTACCCTGCTATTGGTTAATGCTTAAAATTTATTTAAGAAAACAGTTATGAAACTTTCTTCTTAGCAATTAATGGTATAAAATATGGGAAGGGTTGAGGTGACCCTGATGATGTCTCTATAAATGAAATTGCACATTTTTGGTGTATGTATATATATATATATATATATATATATGTTTCCTATTTTATTTTCAGTTTGCTCAAGAAATGTATGGAATGCAGCAACAAAATGCTGCACCAGCACCACCTCCTCCGGATAAACCTCCACCGCCACCTCCAAATGAGAACAACCAGCCACTGTTCCAGAAAACCAAGTCAAGCAAATCTTCTCAAGCTACTAGTGAAGCATTAAAGAAATTATCTGAAGAAGAGAGACTGTTTGACATACAATTCAAGAAATGGGAAGAAGAAATTGAGAAATGGAAGAAAGAAAATGCCAATCACCCAGATAAGCAAGCTTATAAAGAGTACGAGCAAAAGTTTGAGAAGTGTCGAGCTCAGTTGTTGGAGAGAAGAGCACAAATGATTGAGAGAAGGGCAAAGTTGCTTGGCTCCACGGTAGAGACTATTCTGAAGGAAGCTGTTAGTGGACAAAAACCAGATGCTACTGCTAATAATGCTGGTGGTTTCTTGGCTACTGGAGCTGCTACTGGTGGTATTCCTGGGCTGGATTTAGTTGGCGAAACTGCTGCAAAGGATGGAGGTAATGCAGATTCTAATAAATCTAAGACTGTTGACTATACTAAAATTTCTAAAGGTATTGATAATATTGTAGCTGATAAAAAAATCTTGAACGTTCTAGCTATGGTCCACGGTCAATCGACGCAAGCAGCATCAACGGTTGCGCCAACTACTACTACTACGTGGTCAGCTGCTCCAGTTAGTAACCAATATGACACGAGTGCCGCTTCGTACATGCAATCCATGCCGTACATGCAAGCCAATATGATGCAGACTGGTATGATGAACCCCATGATGCAACAGAGCATGTACATGTCAACGTACCCCTCAACCTACGCATCAATGACACCTATGATGCCGCCCATGAACATGATGCAACCAATGAATCCAGGGGTCATGCAACAAGATGGCTCCGAGAATTACGATGAGCAAACAAACGGTCAACCCTATGACCCTAACATAAGCTACCACTACATGAATCAGGTTGAAAGCCAGCAACAGGAATCAGCTGTGACTAATGGTGAAGGGGACAAAAAGGATGGAAAAGAAGAGGAGCCTAAGAAACCTAAGTGGGTGGAGGAGCCAATGTTCGCCCCAACACTCATTGTGGAGTATGACCATAAACCACTGCGGTTGAAAGGTATGTGATTGCATTTTTAATACATTGTATAACTTTTATATCAAAGTAACATATATTTTTTATATGTATATTTACAACTCATTACATCTACGTAATAAGAATATTTACGAACTCTGTCTTAAAGAACATGCTCTTGGTGATGGTTCTTGTTTCATAACAACACAAAATTAAGAAGTGATTTTTAAATTTGTGTTACTATGAAATAGGTATCAGGAAATAAGATGTGCTTTATTGTTATGATAGTTTAGTAGTTGCTCTGTATGCTAATAGATAATAAAAAATTGAGATGAAACCAATTAAGGCTGCATTTGAACCCCTATATTTTTATAAAAAGATTAGGATACATTGTAATTGTCTCTGAATGAATGAGGGAAATTACCTTGATAGTACCAGAATTGGTCTTGGTTATTCTATTGGTCTGTATATATTATGTGATGAGGCTGCGTCTAGTTGAAACAATATGACTAGCTCTTAGTACTGATGTTAATATCAATTAAATCTATACATTAGAAAAAATGTTGAAGATACATGTGCATGTTTAATTTAATGATTTTTAAATGTTTACGCACAGATTGATACATCATCTTATCTCAGCAATGTTAAAGATTTAACAGGTAGAAAGAAGTGGGAGTAGTATTAAACCAATAAAATGGATAAGGGTAGAATAGGGTTTAAAACCCATTATGCATCTTTTGTAATTTTACTCAAAAATTTTAACATACATCTGATATGACTTATCAATGTTTCAGCTCGTGATTTCATTGAACCAGTTCACACGTTTGACTATAATCATAAATCTAAAAATCCAAATAATCAGCCAACTGACTTTGATGAGTTTGATATCTACATGAGGAAATTGAAGGGTGATTACAACGAAGAAGTGTTTCACAGAAGACCTCCAAAGAATGCTCCTCCTGTTAATGAAAAGAAGATCGAGAAGCAGGAAAGAAAATATGCTAGATCATGCAATGAATTTGAGCGCAGGTATCGTAAGGACGATCCCAATTGTGATGAGAGTAAACCTGAAATTGAACCAATTGTAGATAAAGCAGACAGAAGATCAGAACAGAGAACTCTTGAGAGGATAGATGAAGATAAAAGTTTAGACTATGATAAGTACAGACGACCAGATCCATTCATAGATAGAGATTACTACCGAAGTAGAGTGTCGAGAGAAAGGGACTATGATAGGGATTATGATAGAGATAGGTCTAGAAGACAATCTAGAGAGCCTTCTAGTAGAAGAGACACTCGAACTAGGAGCAGGAGTCCATTCGGCCGAAGGAGAGGACGCAGCATTGAAAGTGAAAGTAGTCAACATTCCTTTACTAAGAGACCGAGGTTAGAAGTCGTAGAAGCTCCCATTGTAAAGGAAATCAAGGAGCTCGAAGAAATTAAGGAAATGCCGCGGCAGGTCATCATGATTGATGATTTGTTGGAATCCCCAGGCAGGGATGTAAGACCAGAAAAAATTGTGATTATTTTACGAGGTAAGTGACGTACCAGTTATTGTTTATTGCTTGGTACACTAGAACTACAAACATTTTCATGACCCTTTATGATAAAATTTGAAATGGATGATTATTACTTTCAAACTTTTGTCGCATGTTTTGATCTGATACAACTTATTGTAACAATGGAGATGTAGTTTTCTAGGAAAGTTTTCGAAATGAATTCAACCAAAATAGACAGTCCTTGTAATAGCGCCACGGTTTATAACAGGTGGTGTCATGTTAGGTGCTGACACTGTACTGTTCTGTATTTTGATTGGGAAATGGACAACTGAACTTTTATGCACAAATGTTTTATTAATTGTTTATACATGCATTGAATTTGTATGTCCTGAATTTTTATGTTTATTTATGTCAAGACTATTTGCAGTATTATTTAATATCAAATGGATAATGGTCTTATTATTTTAATATAGGTCCACCTGGAAGTGGGAAATCGTATCTCGCCAAATTGATTCGTGATAAAGAAGCAGAATACCAGAACACAGTTCGTATTATGTCGATTGATGATTACTTTGTAACAGAAGTCGAACAAGATGTCAAAGATCCTAATACTGGAAAAATGGTAACAATAAATTCATATTAAATTTATCGTAATAATATGTGCTGTGAACAAGGGTGATTCTTTTTATAACTGTAGTTGTTGAACTATAGATTTAAGAGACCTAATGTTTGGTAATCTTTAATATGTACAGGCAATATAAACACATTACTTTTCATAAAAAAATCTCTATTTATTTCCACAGGTCAAAAAGTCTGTGATGAAATATGAGTTTGACCCCAAATTGGAGGAAACCTACATGGTTTCATTAAAGAGAGCTTTCAAGCGAAGCATATCTGATGGATTCTTTAATTTCTTAATATTTGATGCTGTCAACGAAAAATTGAAGGATTATGCTGACGTATGGAATTACGCTAGACAGTGCGGATTTCAGGTACGTATGTTGGTGATTAAGAAACAATTTATTGTAACATGTAACATCACGGGGATACGAAAACTCCATATTCACTAGACCACCCAAAATATAATTAAGATGCTTTGTGAAGCATCAATACGTCATGAGTTAATGTTTCTATTTCAGGTTTACATATGCAATTTGGAAATGGATCCAGTTGTTTGTTTCAAGCGTAACATTCACAACCGCACTTTGGAAGATATACAAGCCATATGTACTAAATTCTTTGAAACACCCAACCACCAGTTGCAATTGGATCCAACCACACTGCTGCAGGGCGGCGGCACGACTAACAACCATGCGCCTGCCGCGGAAGAGGCGGCCGCTCTGCCTCCCCAGCCGATGCCTCCGCAGCCCATGGCGATGCCCCAACCGGAGGTGAGCTTATATCTATGACGAAAGTACAACAGCACCTTTTATTTGTGTGGAACTAAATGTGAATACATTTTTGAGTGTTTAAATTATATCAATTTACTAATTGGATGCATGACATTATGAAGTATAAATTAAATACTTAAAATATCTATACTATAGGTAGTAGTAGTATATGTAGGTACAAAGTAGTATAGTATACAAGTAATACAAGATTCTTGAAAGTTTATAATTAGAATGAACATTAATAATGGACAGTCAGAATGTAATATAGAAATAAATTTTTAGTCTCCATTTTTTACTATCATACCGATGTTTATTGACATAGTAGATTTCGCAGTTTATGTTCACGCAAGCTCACAGTGCGCTTACATTGTACGTCAGTGCCGGATAATAAGTTTACGTGCACATATTGGTACGCTTCTATTATATAGGTTAGGCTAAAAGTTTTCATTCCAGCTGTAATAATACTTAGCTAAAACTATAAGTTGGTGCCCGCTACAGGTTGAAACAAAGTTCTCTTCGAAGTGGGACACAATGGACGACGACAACAAGCTAGGTGGGTTTTCAATAAAGTTTCTAAATTTGTCATTTATCATTATCACAGGGATGTATTATTTATAAATGTTATAGAACACTTGTTATAGTTTGATTTAATCCATTGTTGTCGCCGTTCTTGTGTCTCTTTCTTGAAATAGAGATATTTCATGCACTATAGCATGGAGAAGTTATTGCAATAATTATATTGGGTACAATAAGTTGTACTTTGGCGTAGATTATGTCTAATTATGTAATGTGTTGTTGCAGCTCGGCTGGATGGCACCAGTAAACCTCTTCGTCACTCGGAATACTCGATGGAACACTACTTACAATTAGATGATTGGGTACCAAACGAAGCTAAACCTGGAAAGAAAACAGTGAGTATATCCCGTCACTAAAAGCTTAACTAATGAACGCCTCAGTGCGATTTCTAATACTTTACAGGTTTTTAGGTACACTTTTTCAGATCTTGAGTTCAATTGATTTTGTAAATAATTTCTTGGATCATTTGATTGGAAAAAAAATAATGTTCATACAATATTACAATGGCTCTATTGAAGTGCAAAGTTGAGCTTAGAGGTTTCAATACTTCCAGAACATCATTGAACTTAAAATTGTGACACAAACAAATATAGTTTTCATAAATTTCTTTAACAAGGGTGAGTTGTTTTATATGTTGTCAATAAGATCGAAGGGAGATACAGTTTATTTGATCGTGTTATGATTAAAACAGGTTCGTTGGGCTGACATAGAAGAAAGAAGAGAGCAAGAAAAAATGCGGGCCATCGGGTTTGTGGTGGGGCAAACGGACTGGAATAGAATGACCGACCCCACTATGGGGTCCAGCGCACTCACCCAAACTAAATATATCGAACGCGTGAAGCGCAATTTACATTAACAATAACAACATAGTAGTAGGTTTTAAAAATATTACAATTTTTCCTTTCTGGCCTCCATTCTTCTATATGAATGAAGACGAATTTAACTTAGTTTTTGTAAAATTGTTTTGATGATATTGAGCATCAGCATTTTTAGTATAGTGTACATATTACTTTTACTTGTGTATATGGGTGGATTACCCTTAGAATTTATGACAAAGTGCAACTTTGAACGGACTATAATCCTATTTAAGTAAGCAACATTTAAATATATGTATACATACCTGAATGACGGCATCGTGTAGTAAAACGGTGCATTGAGATGAAATATGTTTTAGTTTATCCATGACTTCAAATAAACTCAGTTTCTGATCTAACCAATATTTAAATAATTGACCATAACCTAATATATGGAAAGTGATATTCCTTTTTACTTTTAATGGTAAAAGGAAAACCAATGTGGCATAATTCATTGCTATGAAATTATAGGATAAAGTAATATATTAAAAATATTAGTTTCTTGAAATGCGTATTGCTATTGTTTCATTATATTAGTTAAAATTCGTATTTTTGTGTAAGTTAATGTGTCACAAATAACGTCAACTGAATAATATCATAATAATCATTAATGTCGTTTGCTATGTTTTTTGTTGATTTTCCTAAACATTGTACGTGATATCAACTATAACAAGATATAATTTACATCAAAATCAGAGGTCCTTGGTGTAAACAATTATAATATTATTTTTTATGAAGGAATAGATCCTGTAAAGTAAACGCTAGGCGATATCCTCTATTTGTAACAAGTGAAAAAAGAATTAGTGTACTAAATATAAAAAGAAGTACTTAGTTATCAAAACACCAAGAAATTGTGCATTTATCGAAGTAGGCGTCGAAGGATGTAATTTTTATTTATCTTTAAATACAAATATTGGATTGCATATGATTGATACAAATGCAATTTTCAGACAGATATTTAAGTGTTGTATCGTACTTATCCTACAAAAATCATATTATTGGATACAGCTTTACTTTAGTAGGACGAAAAGAATTCATTTAGTTGGCATTGATATTTGGTTTCTCAATTCACTGTAGTAGTAGGTATACCCAAAAAATTTTGCCAAGACTTTAGATCTTATGTATAGGTAGTTATTTTCTATAACAATGTGGGTGTTAATACAATAACAAACATGCATTCGATGAACATATGATATTAAATTTACATGTCGTGTTTTCTCTGATACTTTTGCGTACTGTTTGTAATATTACAATTTCTATCTTCACAGTATGTGTTTTTTGATGCATTGTTTGTTCATAGCTGTATGAAAGTTGAAAATATATTAATTAGTCAATACATTGCTTTTAAAATAAAATTACATGTATTTCATTTTTGTGATTATAAATATCAAGTACGTATTTATAATTTTTACAATGATGTTCTTTACTATTGCCGGAAACCAACAAAACGCGAAAAGATGCATTCATTCTAGACTGTCGGCCGTGCATAAAACAAGATAGGTCTTATTATTGGAATATCATAAATTTTAAAATTACTGTAACTTTTGTAAAAGTTTTTACATTACTTTGTTTAATTATTGGTTGAACATTATTAGTAGTGATTTAGAGATCCCGCCACATAAGGTGGCAGTAGCCAAACTTGGAACTAAATTTGACGTTACCGCCATTGCGTGTTATTTTGTATGAAAGGTAAATTTAGTATTACCAGCGTTGTGTTTTTTGCCCACTCTTTGTAATTTTTATGTTTGTTAAGGGTGATTATAATAAATTGATTTCCGGAGTTTCTTGTTAGTTCTTCTCCAAGCTAGGGTCTCCGCTGATCTAACCTCGGTAAAAAATATGTAAAGACAATGCTCAGTGCCATGTTTGAAATAATAGTTTTAAGAGATTCGCGATTTATACTCATGATATAAGATATAAGGGTGTGTATAAGATTGATTGCAGCTGTGGGAAATCTTACGTCGAACACACTAAACGGTCTATTGCAGACAGAGTGAAGGAACACATAATATATGTAATATATAATAAGAAGGATAAGTCCCGTTAATTATTAATCATGTTTGAAATAGTTTAATAAACATATTTTGACTTTGGTATATTAATTTGTTTTATTTGAGTTTATAGCTCTGCAACCAAAGATCGTTACAAATGAAACCTCAATATAATGTATCGAGCCGTATGGCACAGTGAGTGCTAGTTTTGGCGTGTTTACTGGTAACACTGAATTACGCGACTGTGGCGACGCCTCGAACTGCCACCTTATGTGGCGGGATCTCTACTCATTCATCCAGCATTATTTATTTATTTTTTGCGCTGAATGAGCAATTATCATGTGGAAACCATCTTATTTGTGCTCGGTTTGATTTATGTATTCACGTAATTATGTCAATACTGAAATTGATACGCGAGTGTTGTATAGATTTATTTCTAGAGTATCGTGAATAGTTCTTCGATATGTGAACACATACTGACTAAACGCAATGGGCTTTATCTCATCTGTGTTTTTTATTCAATAATGAATGTCATTGTTGAATAGCGTTTTTAATATTCATTTCGGTTACGTTTCACGATATAGCGTGGCATATATGCCATAATGTCGAAATTTGACTGGGCCAAATCTGTCTTGCTGTATTTGCAAACGTGGAAATTCAAACTTATTATTTGGGTGCAAACACCCTTTTGTTAGGGAGCATAGATGATGACGTTAATATCTGTTGACAGGAACTTCACGTAAAGGGAAGAACTTTAATCAAAGATGAAATATATACAATGATGAAATAACAAAGGTGAAATGTATCTACGCCGTTATGTTGTGTTGCCGTGGTTCCCCATTACATCCCTGAAACGGCGAGGACTGCACAAGATGATTGTAAAGGTAATTCGTAAACCTACAAATCGGATTCGCGGTGCGCGTGCGTTTTTCGCGGGCCATACCCGTAACGTATGGTATTTGGTTTATTCGACAATACGTGATTAACTTTTACTAGAGCAATGCTCTCTGCAAAACTTAAGCTGCTTCTTTATTCAAAAAGGTTTTACTGTGATTGAAATCGTTATGTGTGTGAACACTAGGTATCATTTCGGAACTAGAATGTTGCTTTGGTAGGTCATGTACCTACATCAGTTGGCATGGAATTGGCTCAAAATTATTCATGCAATAACAAAATCAAGTAAAATCTATATTTCTTCATGAATAACACTATTCTATTCTAATCCTGTCTAACAGGTAAATGAAATAACTGAAAATTATTCATGGATAATTTTTTCGTTTTTTTATTTCGTTATTTATGAATAATCTAACAGGAATGCTGAAGTCAGTCTGCCAGAAATGAAATGAAAAATTAAAGGCTTAAAGATTTAAAAGAGTATTAGAGAATTAATGATTTGGATGGATGGATTTATGACAGATTTCTGAGGTAGTGGGAACAAGGCTCTAGTATTTTTGCTGTTTAGATTAATCAGTCGCTGAAGTTAGTATGGTGTCGTAAAACGTATAACAAGGTATATACAAGGTTTACAAGAATGAATAAGCTGTGTAAGGATGTGGTGAACGGAAAATTTTGTCTGCACTTAGAAAGTGAAAAGTTCGTAGAAAGTGTGAATTTTGGTGTTTGAATTGCATAAATTATAAATATTTTTTGTTTGATATTAACCAATACTCAAGACAAAACGATTTTACCTTAAACCGAACCTATATCATTTATTCATAAGTAACATCTAATGTATTTATGAATATAAATGAGATTTTCTGACTATTTCATACTATTATTTAAATGATTTTTTATTCAATTTTGTTCAAGTTCGTCTCATTTATGAATTAACTACCAAGCGATTTGTAGACACCAGAAACACAATCGTGAACTGATAGAGTATAAATGCACATACTGAATCTTTACTTTGTACAGACGGGAGTATGGTTCCCATATGTTCTATTGATTTAAAAATATTATTAGCTCATACTTTATTTATGAATAAAGTTTTCAGCTTGCTTGTTACTTGACAGCAGCTTTGTATGCATAAAAATGCAATGGGGTATACAGAATACAGTCATCGTACTAATTATAATAAATATTATAAAGTACAGAAGTATTCAAACATTATAACAACTTAAAGTATTAACAAAAATACTGTTTGTTGAAAATTAAGATTTAAACATTTGTTACACGATAAAGCTAGCTGAAAGTAGAAAAAGTGTACTAGTTCAAATAAAATTGAGCAATTAGGAATTGAACCAGAAATCTGCCTTTATGCAGTTGGTTTTTCTGTAGCAATCAAACTTTATGTAGAAATGGCAATAAAAACAACATTTTTATTTGCCTGGACAAATAAAAATTCATAATAACTTTTTCATATCTGAAAACTTATATACTAGTTTCTAGGGTACATCCACACAACAATGGGTACAATACTGTAGGAAAAAAAGAAATCTTCACATGTGGATATGTATATAAGCATGATTGTTTCAATACTTCCGGTACAGGATTTAAAATAAATTATCTTCAATTTTCATAAACTCTACACTATGAAATATAACTAATAAATTGTTTACAGCATTTAAAAAGATTCTATTGGACATTGCAGCATTTAAGTACATACTAAATCTCTACATTATATGTATTACGTAATCGTAATTAACTACCTACTTATCTAGAAAAAAGGTTGTTTTGCCAGTTATGCGAATAATTATAATTTCATTCAGCTTTCGAGCTTCAGTTCTTAAAAGGATAAATATAAGGCCCTTTTAAGAATTTTAGCACAAAGTATGCGAATCTTGTAATTTAGCTCAATAGTAAAATATTTTTCTAAGATTATTTTCAATAAGTTGTTAAAATGTCAAACAACTTTTTAAGAATATATTTGTACAGTTCAGGTGCTTTGTGAAACTGAACTGAGTTCTTAAAAGGATTGACATCCTTTTATAGAACTCAGATTGGATGATTCAGTTAACTTAAACTCGTTAAGAATAAGAGGAACTACTTGACTATTTAATGATAAACCCGTAATCAGCACACTCATACCGCATCTGCTAATTTCTCATTTTGAGTTTGGGTTCTTAAAAGGACCGCCTATCTTTTTAAGAATCCGAGCACAAGTTGAGATAATTATGTAGAAATGAATTATACTATGGGTCCTCAAAAGAATAATTATCAGGGATATCCATTTGTGACCATGTATCATTGGACATGTATACATTATATAATACATTGGATAACTTATTCGAACCTTATTACGTACATGGAGGGTACTGGATAAAACAGATATAATTTTTATTATTTAGCACTCTCTTGCTTGATACAAAATAGAGAAAACACTATTTATGTAGGCAAAAGTTCTACAGCAGTCTTTTTACTAAGTGGATTAATTGGAACCTAATGTCACAGCTCTAAAGTTATTGTGGTTTATTAAATTACAGATTCTGGTTTTGCTGTGTGTATTTTACACCAGTGTTGTGAAAAAGTCTGCTTTGGTTATGTTAATTTGATACGAGTTTACATAAACTTTATGGTTATAAAAAATATTTATTACACTTTTAGAGGTTCCATTATATACTTCGAATATCTCGTTGTAAATCGATTTGGAAAGTTTGCAAACATCCCACCAAACACTCGTATTTTTTTTTTGGTATAGGTATGTATTGGGTTGTTCCGATTGTTTTGTCATGTATTAACGAATCGCCTGTGAATGTATAATTAAATTTTATATTTTCACTATTTACTGAAATAAGTGTAACTTTTATTCTCTCTTGTTGCCTTATTTAAAGCTGTTTTAACAGTTCTCTTTGCATATACATAATAATAAACAGATTTTCATAAGCAATGATTTTTTATTAAACATGTTTTCAACAGATTGGCGATTTTAATTCATATTACTAAAAAACTAGGCTTATGTCGTATTTTATATACAAAGTATTACCTTCCTTGGTCACTGCTCAATGTGTGAGCAAGAAGTCTTCGCCAGCATCGAAACGTTCGGTCCGATTTACCGTCTACCTTCATTTCAGCGCTTCTTAAGTTACTCCTAGACACTACAAAAGTATGATTTGGTTTTACACTTTTGTCTAAACCTCGTTCGTTGTTGAATTCCGCCCCGAAGAGTTCATAACCTTTATGCTATTGAATTTATGTTTTATAATTTCCATCGCCTGGTGTTCACAGGAGAATTTTCGTGTTGTGCAACTCTATTCGGTGTTTAGACACCGTTCAGCAGGTGTTTGGTATAATTACTGACATCAATTTTCTTGACTGCAGCTATGTTCGTCTTGATTCTCTCGATTATGGACCATTTGCTTTGTCGATATCTTATTTCCATGATTATTCGGATTTTTTGGAACGCTAAGTTCTATACATCCCTTGAAATTTGTCAGTGTTCCTTGAACGTGCGCCGGAAACACAGAAACGCGTTCGACAGTGGCCTTCATTATCTTCTTGGACATACGCCGTTATACCTTGGGATTCAAATTGGCAGCGTTTCTTCTCAGCTCACATAATTTTGTAGTTCGGATTTACAATGCTGTTTCGGATGATGGTTAAAATAATGGCCACGCAAATACCAATAAATGAAACCAAACCATCAGGGCTCAACATAAAACTAACGTCGAGGAATGGAAGTGAACTACCTATCGCGATATCGTCCTATTTCCTTGTAAATTAAAATATATAATCCTCAAAATTGTTTACAGAATCAAGATCAAGTACATTTTCATCTATATGTCGTCTTTGCTAACTGCAATAACATGACCCCGAAAAGATCTTGTTCGGTTGGGATAGCCTAGGAAAAGTTGTTTGAAACTTTCGTTTGTGATTGTTGGAACATGGTTCGTAAGTTTTATCTCGGTTAGCGATTCTTCACTTGATTTTGTTATTTCAGATGTATTACTGAATGGGTTGTGTTTAATATTGATATCACTTATATATTCGGTAATGCCCGATTTGTCTAATTTTTGCGCATCATTTTTTGATAAAGTCTGTTCTCCCTCTCTTTTTGCAGACATAATCACCACTTGAGGATTGTTGATTGCTTGCATGTGCTCTCTGATGCATTGTTGTAGTATGTGTAAGAAAAATAAGAAAGCCAAAAGAGTTAATGCTGACATAGAGGCTTGGTGTTTCTTGCCGCTATAATGGTGCCCGCTGGAAAAAAAAAGATTATTAAATGGGATCAATATATTCAGTATCTATTGCATTTGGTTAGCACTAACGACATTTAATATACAATGTTGCTAGCGCACAGTCCAACAGCTCTAACTTACGCTATTGTCTATTGTTTTCCCGCTCTTCACAGATCAGTGCTCACCTAAACCAGATAGATCTCGAATTGTTTTTTATCGTTTGCGTACCAAAAAATTTTTTATCGTTTGCGTAGCAAAAAAATCTGTTCAAATATTGATTAAAGAAGACATTGTGGAATGTCTTGGAAGCATAGTTATATCGTTTATAATATATAGATACTCGTCGATAGCGATTAGGACGCTTTAAACAAGTCCACCTTAAATGTTATCTCAGTATAATTTCAAAATGTATTAGGCCAGCAGCCATTGGAACAGCTGCATTATGCATTGGTTGAAGTGTCCTAAGCTGTTATATATGAGCACCCGAATGTAACAGCCGATGTTTAGAATACTATTGGTCGGAATAGATAGGTTACAAGTCGCTGAGTTAGATTTAAAGAGAATCAGCAGAACAGAAGCAATTTTGAAGAAAATGATTATTAAGCAAAATTATTTAAACTGGAGCGGATGGATGATAAGTAGGTTACGAAAGGAATTTATAAAGCCAAAGTGAAAGGTGAAGATAACGCAACTTATACAGAACAAATTGAAAACATTCTTCTCAAAGCGGGTGTACGTAGTGTGAAGAATAGAAGAGCGTGTATGAGAAGGTTAATGGGTGTGGGTGAAGGAAGAGATATATGTGAGGATCGTTTTTAACATAAATTATCGTTCAACATCAATACCACCAAATAAGGTTGTTTTGGAAAAATATTTTTTAATCAAGACCAAACTTGTTTTATTTAAGTAAATACTTTTTTTAAAATAACAGTTTAGATTCACAAAGGGCCATTCAACAACTGATCAATACCAGCAGTGTGTCATAAAGTATATTGAAGGCCTAGTAAGAGGTGTGTTTTGTGATCTCGCCAAGGCGTTTGACTGGATGAGACATGACGTATTACGGTGTTGATGATAGTGCATTAAATTTAATTATTTATTGCCTAAATAATGAAATTCTTGTAATAGCCTAGTAGTATTTTGGAACATTTGAAGTACTGAAACATCCACGCCATCGTCAAATTGCTGTTAAGGCAAACTCAGTACTTGTAAGTTTTTCTTATGGGCATGGTTGAATTAATCAGCAAACTTACCAGATACATTTTATTTGCTATTATAATTTTTAATGGATATTTTGCTGACTTACAGTTCTGGCAGAATATTTATATATTTGTGAACTGTATGGTATGTACTGGGAAATACGTGTACTTGCCCTCTAATGTTTCTGACATAAAATCAGTGTTGCGTTGTCACTACCCTTATATATATATATATATATGCTGAGATAGTTCTAAACCTCTTTGCTGCGATAGTAATAATTACAAGGCATGATCTGTTATTGTATATTTTGTAATAATTTCTTTTCATACATGTTTTGTCTCTGTAAATAATATTTAAATTATAGAAACAACAGCTAGCACTTGGTATTCCCCATATGCTATCATATATTTGATTCAGTTCCTGTGTACGCTAGTACTGGGTTTACTTATGAGTGGATTATGACGTAAAAAAAAGAAGTTCTTACGGTGCTTCATAGTCCTGTGTAAAAAAAAAGTTTTTTATTTCAATCTAACAAATCTGAAGGAATGGTTTGAGGAATACATTTATTTCAATGTATATTAATTCATTGAACTATTGGGTCAGTAAAAAATATTTTCGTCTCGCATATGTGTTATAATAGAACCAACTTAAATTATTTATTACCAAATTAAATTATGTACCTTCTCTAATTGGACTGGCAGATACATTCGATAGTCCTCTTAATTTATCCTTATATTTCTCTTGTCTGACTCGCGCCATTTCATTTTCATGCGTGCTCTTCTATTCTTTAAGAACATTTCTTAGAACAAGTCTTACTTGTTCTACTTCCTAACCATTCAGTTAAAACACACATTCTGTCATAATATCCTGTCTCTTAAAACTATTATTTTGATTTGTACTTCCATTCTATCATACAAAAAAAATTTTTTTCGTGAATAAGAGACACTTGCTGACACACTCTTCGCCCATTCAAGCCCATAAATATCGATGTCTAAAATTATCCATGAGTATAATGGAAAGCCAGAGTGAAGCTATGAAACCTTCAATATTAAATTATGTAATGGAAACGAATTTGATGCTGAGCTATGGAGTGGATTTGGTTGTCCGTGGGGGCGTTCAGGGTTCTATGACTTTTTAAAGTTCGACTGTGAAATGTGTAAATTTGTAAATAATTAAACGATAAGGGAAATACGAGGAACATAGCTGTGAGCGGACAGGACTGGCTATTCATGGCGCTGTTCTAGTCCTTAGGCTTATGAATGGTAGTGAGTGCTGGGTTTGGTACATAAAAAGAATAAATGTGGTACAGATGACGTCCTTCAGGAAAATGTAATATAAGATTGTGTGATAGGGTACGGAATGGTGCTATTTGTGAACGTTGTAGTACAAAAGATGTGACGAAAATAGAGATAGGTATGTTAAGTTGGTTTGGGCATATGGGTGAAAGGAATTAATAGCGCCCAAGTGGAAGGTAAAGTTGGACATGGTAAGGCGTAGGACTTGATATTCTACCAAATTTGCACGTAGTGTGAAGAACAAAAGAGCTTGTATGAGAAGGGAAAGCGTGAAGTAATAAAACATTATCAGGATTCTCCTAGGTACTGATCGAAACTTCCTGGCTATCCAATTAGGAAAGTAGAGGCGTGATCGTAAATATAGAATTGAAATAAAAATTACATATATTCAAAAACTATACAATATCAACTATACATTTCTACAATTGTTTTACTTCCAACTCTTTTTTTTTAAATTTATGATATTTATTTTATGTTAACAGTGATGCAATAATTCTTATTATTTGCAAAAGCTAACTAGCCATTTATTGTGACAGTGTTAGACATATTTACACTGTTTTAACGATAGTTAAACAACAAAGTTGTTATACTTGGTCTGTGCCAATGTGGCATGCTCTAAATTCTGCATCGTGATAAATATTATGAAATCATAGATGACATAGAAAAATAGACTGAAGTATGGTTTTAAAAAGTAATCAAAAAATTAGAAGGTGTGCATCGCATCCGCAATTAAGTGAAAAAAAATGCCTATGAAGTCCTTTTTCCGAAGTGGCATCCGGCGAACTATATAATAAATACAGAATAAATATTTTCCTACTTAAAATATGGAAACATATTCGCCAGCTTTTTAAATGTTTCTAATACCATCCCTCATTAAATCATTACTATGCCATGGCTTTAATACATAGGGTTGCAGTAGCTTGGGTGTCACTTGCAATATTTGATTCTGTTTGCAGCGGCTAGTTCCTTGCGTGGATAAGTATGGTCTGTTCTCGGAAGTCGTCACTGTGGTGTGAGAACGTAAGAAATTGAATTCGGATTGTAGATTGTCGAAACAAAAATGTCTTATATTTTGACTTATATTTAAAAAAAATTATACAGATTTAAGAATTACTTTTACGGAAACAATAAATAGCAAATTTTAATCTGAACATTTTCCCTACATAAATGGTTACCTCGATTTATTTCTATATATTGGCAGTTATTTCCCAAGAATTTTTATGAAAGATGTTGATATTTGTGCCACATGATCTTTTGTCGAACATTTTAATAAGAACAGCAGTAAACTAAGTTCTGGGCCCTTACTCCACTAATTCATTTTAGCCACAATATTACTTCAGTATCGATATTGTGGCACTCCAGTGGCCGTAATTTGTCACTTTTGCCACTCCACTAACAAATTTGGCCACTGAGGGGCTATCGAACTACTTCTGCGTCTGAAGTACAAAAAAAGCTTCTCCACTAACCAAACGTCAGTCAATGTCAGTTCAATATCTTTGCCACTGAAGTGCCACTGAAGCACCACTGATTCGCTATTGAGGCACAAGTGTGGCTGTCAAAATATTAGCAGAGTGCCACTTTGACAGCCGAGACGCAGAAGTAACGCAATAGCGCCGCAGTTGAGTGGCTGTCAAAGTTATAATAATATAATAAGACATTTGGAAATTGTGTTAGAATCCGCTCGTGCGTGAGGTAAATCTGAGGGACATGCAAAAGTTGTATCTAGACTTGAGATCAGTTCGTTGTGTAGTCAGTTGTCAGAATAGCATCAATGAATATTAATATCGTCAGTCAGTTTCCTACAATTATGAACAGAATAATACGGTTGATATGAAGCTTCCCTCGATGGGTGGTGTTGGTTCAATAGTGGATAGTGCGCCATGAAAGAAGATGTCACGATTAATATTGTAAAAAAGCGAATGTGGTTTGGGCACATGGAGCGAAAGAATGGATGAAGGATAAGAACACGTAGGAGGACGAATAAGTTCACACAAATAAGATCTGGGAGGTTCAGTCGTCTATGGTTCGTCAACAAAGTCAGCAGCTCAGTGAAAGTTGAAAATACAAATAATTATTTTCGGCTGAATATTTAGTCAATTGTGATGCCAAATTGTCTAAATATGCTTGCTTTGGGATAATATTTGGATCCTCAACTGGAACAAGGAAAAGCAGAATTGCAGCTTCGACTTCGTTGTCCTTCGGTTGTAGCGGCTGGCGGCGTTGGTGCAACCATGGCGACTGAATAACAAGTGCAAACGCCATGGCATCAGTGTTTGAACTTGAGCCGACATAACCTTAGTGGTGAATGGCTTAATAAAGAATTAAAAAAAAAAGATCTAGGAGGTTGATGTGCATAGCGTGATGCATAAGAAGAATAATGGATAAGAGTGAGAATTAAGGTAAGTTTTTCCTTACAATTTGTTTGATTTGGTCGAGAACTTAATTATGGCATAAAAATGGTAAAAGCATACGAGTGGAATCAGTGCCGTTAAAATGTGTTAATTGTGAAGGATACTAGGAGTGACATTGTGTTATAGCATTTTTTTAAAATGTGTAATAAGAGAAGGTTGCGATTTGGAAGTGGTATTTAGGATTAAGTGGTGTGGGCAAGGAATGCATTGATATTTTATAAGAGTTGTGCAGATGAATGCTAGCCATGTATATGTGTTGGTTGATATAAGGTACGATGTGGGTGAGGTAGACGGGTAGTCAGCTTAATAAGACCTATGACGATCAAATAGACGATATACTGAAAAGGACAAACACAAACGTGTCTAACAAGACAAAAACTTTAGGAAAAATTGCAGTATTAAATCCTGAGTATCCACCTATTAGTTTTACTGGTAAATGTTTTCGGAATTTGTGTGTAAGTCAATTTGCCGGGAGAGGCGAAGAGGGTTGTAGAGGGACAGTTTGGACAATAAGCTCAATTTTTTGGACTCTTCCCCTTTCTACGTATCTTAAGTATATGATTGTAGTTAATTGATAACGAATCTTATTTAGATTTAAAGATTTTAAATGGCATTTACTTACTTATTTACTCTACTGGTGAAAACGAAAAATTTTTGTAAATAATTTTTGCCCTAAACGGAGTCTACACTGAAAATGCAAAATAACAATATCTACAAATATTGTCAAAACATTTTAAAACATAAGAAAATGTATTACTGATGGTAAATATATCTCATATAAAATAACGAAGCAAAAAACTCGGGTTAGCACAGACAAGATAAAATATCTAATCCTTTTCTTTATATTTTCTCTAAAATTATAATATTAATAATTGATTAAAAAGAATGTGATACAACATATCGAGCTTGCTGATTTTTTTATTTTTTGCTGTGTGCAATATGGTGATTTAAATCAAAGTGACCAACGATTCAGTCGTAGAGCTACTGATATTTCAATTATAGCGAAAAGGCTACGCAATGTCGATGTTGGTCACTCAATACTCATCCAAAGAAATTAACGTTCTTGAAGTATATGTAAACTGGTTTCATAAAAATTCGACTAAAAACATGCTAGTGAAGCTCCCATAAAGTATATATTTGAGTCCTGGAATTGTGTTTTGTGCTATCTGCAAGGGTTTTGATTGTGTTAACTATGAAACTCAATAAAATGGGCTCAAACATTACGATGTAGAGTAATACAATTACGTAGTATTTATTTAATAAAGGAAGGATGGAGACAACTAAATTTTATAGAGCTAGGTCAGGTGAACGTTTTCTTTTCTATTACGTCTGGTATATTTTTTCATTTTCTATATGAAATCAATACATAATCTTAGCAGGCAACTTATCTTCTGTAGCACTTAAATTCATTCGAGGAAAAAAAGTAAATATTCTTTTAGATTTGTTGTTTCTGAGATGGAACATTGAAAAAAAATAGAAAAAAAAGGTAGCAGGTTCATTTTACTGTGAGATTTGATGTAGAGAATTTTTCGTATAAACCTTCTTTGGAACACATTTGACAAAATTTGGTAGCATATCAGTAAGAGGTATCTTTCGAAGAAGATTAGAAGAAACCATTAGCTTTAGCGTCTCTATATGCGATGACTTCCATACTTTTTTGTCAGCCATTATTTCTGGAGTTACTCACTTGATTTTCGTAACATCCTTTACAGTGTTCATCAATCTCTTTTTCGACCTTCCTCTTACAAAACTATCATCCATCCTCCTCGTTACATGATTTTCGTCTCTTCTCCCCACATGCCCATACAACGTTAGCTTCCACTTTTCACATTTCCACAAATCGGTCCAATTTTCTAACTTATAGTCTCATTCCTTATCTTATCCATTCCTGTCTCTCCACTCATTCTTATTAACATGCGCATCTCTGTTACATGCATCCTTTTTTATCAATTCTTTTCATTGCTCAATACTCAAAACCATACATTATTCATCACTAGCCTCTCAACAGGTCTTATAAATCTAAAATTTTAGCCTAAATGGCTTCTCGGAGATCACAAACCGCCTCTGAAACCTGACGCCAGTTAATCCATCCCGTAAACATTCTGTTCCTAGCTTCGCGATCAATATGGCCCTCCCTTTGGAAGAGTGACCCAAGTTACCGGAAATAACAAAAAATGCGTTTGGTACACCATTCTCCAAAACTGAAGAGAATCCGGACGGACCACCGAATTCGCACAATCACACTTGCACTTTGATGTATGTTAAAAACAATTTCGACAGTGACGCATAATTATTATCACCAAATTTTTTTTTTCCGATTAACTTATAAATTATTATCTAAGTGGCAGGTATGAATCTTTACTATCAAGAAAATACCTGTTAGCAATTTCAAAACAATAATTAACTATGTGAATGAAATTGTAAAATATATAAAGGTATTTGTAGTTGCGGGCTCTATACTGGGGCTATATGTTTTCAGACGGGATCCTTTCTTATTCATGTTTAGTTGCGAACTCCTTCAATGAATCACTGACCTGTCTAACAGACAGCTTCAATTAATGTATGTAGCAAATATGGAGCAGACTTTTATCCTGTTGAACTACTGAGGCAGAACGGTAAGTACCTTTTATTATCTTAAGAATTGAAGTAAAAATCATAGTACTGGGTATTCGGAAATAAAATACGAAATAATATTTAATTTACAATGTGATCTGAGGAGAATACTAAAGGGGCGACCTACAGTGTGTGCAATAGTCACATTGAAAACAAAACTGAAATATTAGCTATTATCTATCCCGGGATAAAAAAATTACACTTACTATTTGGGACTCGCACTGTATTCTTTTTCATGAGGGTCGAATGCATTATAAAGATGATGATATTCTTGAATTGGTTCGGTGTGAAATTCTGTCAACCTGTTAAAAACGATACAAATGGATTATTAATACCATTTTAATCACTAACATTTGTATAATACAGTTTTAGATATCTTGGAAACAAGAAAATTTTCACTATGTTTTGATTTTTTATGACAAATTTCATCAGATGCAAAGTTCTGCTGACATGCATAGTTATACTTCTATATAGGTACGTAACAATCATGACATGCATAGTTACCGGTCTAATGGTTTATTGGTGAAGCCCATATGCGACAGCATGTGCCCGAGAGTCATTGTTCAAGTGTTCTGTCTCGAAGTTCCTTTGACACTGTCGTGGTGCACCATGATGGCCCGATGCTACGCTCAAGGGTATTTTCGCGCTCTAGTTCAAGCTCAAAGAAATTAAGAGAGTTAAACGCCCGTGTGTGACAAATGTGCACAGATGAGAAAGCATAACGGGTGTTATCTATGTACTTGTATCTGATAAAATATTCAGTTACTTAGTATATCACTTTACAATAACCATAACCCACAATCGAATGTAATCCTAATAAATATTTCAGTAGAACTATTCGGCATAACACAAAATTTGCCTAGTGTATACTTTCCCTCGAATTCTTTCTATTATACCAGGCTGTATCATAGAATGAAATAATAATTCCCTTCTAGTAACTAGTCTTTTGGTAAAATTTAGTTTACTAATAACGTGTTCACCTTGAGGTGGTTTCTGGGACATGCAAGAGCAAGATTTAATTTTGAATAGATTTTAATGTCACATGTAATTTTTTTAAGAAAAATATCCCTCTGTGATTACATGGTTAAAAACATGCACAAAATGACAAATATTTAATATGTATAGTGACCAATAATATGTGAATAATCCAGTACCTGTTAACCATTATCTGTATTATATTTTATAACACATTCTAAAATGGCGTTACAGTTTTATTTTGTTTTTGCATAATGAAGACAAATATCATAATATCATACATATACATAATATCAGATCAATAATAATTTTAAGTGGATTAGCAAGTGTCAAATTTCACCATTGTTATCAGCACATGTGTCAAATTTCGCTTTAAAAATGGCGAATGGTTGGCTCGTGGCTCAATAGTGACTCGATAGCGTGTCAGTAGCGCTTCAGTACGAACTTAATAGCACAGATGTGTCATAATTGTATATGGACTACATCTAAATAAACAAAAAGTTGTTTATTCATTGAAACTATTAAGCTATAACTACACTGTGCTTCTTTCGTTTATCAAGCGATCAATATAACGAGCGCTGCGAAATATGTTTCCCGCGTCTGGTAGATTTATACTATACCGCAAACCGATCAACATCAAGAAGTTTGAAGATTATATAACCTTTCTTCAATTTTCTGTTTTAAATAATAAGCTCCATACAAAAAACCCAAATAATATAATGACTATTTCACTAGGTATTGCTTTCAAATTTCATTCCAACACGCAGGTAAAAAAAAATATCGAAGCCGTATATTCCACCAAGAATTCATGTTCTTAAGACGGTTAAAATCAAAATGATTATGTTGGCATCGCGGTATTTTACACATTCAATTTATGAATGCATCAAAATTAAACATTAAGAAGAAGACGAAAGTTGAAGATAAAAAGACAGAGTGTGGATGCAGCTTTAGACTACTCGCTAACGATTGAGCAAAGTCAAAGCTGTCAAAACAATAGTGCAGTACCAAATATATCGCGATTGTGCTGATATTGGGGCAAGATTGATTGGTGGATTAGCTTTACTTGTACATGTACTTCAGACGCGCTTCGATACGCTTCAAAAGTGTCAAATTACTGCTACTAAAGTGTAATTGTATCGCTCCTGAATTGATATTGTGCCTAAAATTCATTATTAGACTAAGGGCCCCGGTTAAATATACAGTAAAATACAAAAAAAAAATGATCAGTTTTTAACGCTGTTATTGAAACATGACAGAGTATGACTAACCGTTAATTCCGTTTAGACTTAATAGTATTTGAGCTCTGGCTTAGATCCTTCTGATTTTGGTCCATTTTTATCTTTAGTGATCCATTTTTTAACAAAAAACTCGTTCACGACCATTAACCCTTGCGGGGTAGGTAGAGGTTCAGGTGTAATAATTCTATGGCCACCTCCAACCCATGTGTTAACCAGATAAAGATCGCGCCACATAAATTGGCAGTTGGAGGCGTCGCCACAGTCGCGTAATTCAGTGTTACCAGTAAACACGCCAAAACTAGCACTCACTGTGCCATACGGCTCGATACATTATAGGTTTCATTTGTAACGGTCTTTGCTTGCAGAGCTACATTTACAAGCACTAAAGGCGCAATCAGACGGTTCACTTTTCGTTCATTTTCGTCTTTCATTCGGCATTTTTCACTCGAAATGAATCGTCTGAATCCCAAATGAAAGCAGAGTGCCGAATGAATTCATTAGTGAACCGATCCAACAATGTTGGATATTGGCATCCGGTATCTTTCATTCCCACTCCGAATGAACAAGAAATGAACGGTCTGAACACTGAGAGAACGTTCATTCGGATTAAAGTGTTTTCTTTCGTTATTAACGGAGCAACAAGAAGTAGAAGTTCTTCAAATTTACTTTCGCCCATTCGAAGATGATTACAATATGAATCAGGATCTTTCTCGGCTAGTTCTCTCAACAATGTATTGGAAGCTCCTAATTAATTTCTTCTTTCAATCCATGGTCGCACCCACCACCGTCGACGTTTTCTTTGCTTCTTTTTTGTCAACTCTTTGATTAAATGATCACAAATTAAACTAATTCCCAGACGCACGACTTCATTCGACGACATATTTAAAAGAAAGAACAATGAATGTTCATTTCTGTATCATTTCGTCTAAGCCGTGTGAACATAGAATGAAAAAAAAATGAAGCATTCACTCGAGTGAACCGTCTGATACCACCTTAACTATTACCTGTTCGGGGAACAAGTAGGTTTTTCCTCACGATGTTTTCCCTCACCGTAGTATTCGACGGAATTCGTAAATGTTTTTATTTTACGAAACTGTACATAGAAATTCATTAAACTTCATTTCCATTGGTACATGCTCAAGCGGAATTTGAACCCTGTACCCTCGATACAGAGTCATGCCCCAGACAACTAAGCTACGTCGAATTTTTGAGCTACGTCGAATGCTCGTCTGCCATTTTTATGTATACAATTTATTACATTAATAGATGCAATTACAAAATTAGCTTTCGATTTCAAGACAAAATTTCTTGTATATTTTTGGGGCTGTTCGATTTCCAAGACTCAATGTATCGTGTTAGCCTCGTGGAATGGTTTCGGTGTGATTTTAATATTCGATTATTTAATTCGGCTTAGCGAAGTTGTTTGGGGCTTGACTCTGTATCAGTGGGAACTGAAGTTAGATGAATATCTACATTAACGCAATAAAAATAAATTTGTTAAATGAACCGAATACTACGGTTAGAGTAAACATCGTGAGGAAACTACATATTCCGTGAATACGTAATGGTTAGTGCTTGTATATGGCGACATGGATTACTACTGTGACGGACATTGAGCACAAACTATCTGGTCATAACGTAGGTTGAAGGTGGTCCTAGAATTACTACCACCGCGATTGCTGGGATGGAAACCTTGATTCTCAGACAATCCCGCAATGGTTAATGGACGCGTCTGTCTTAATTTTTGCCTTTTTTGTTTTAAAAGTTACGCCTATAAAATATTGGAAAATTTCCGAAATAATGTTCGCAATTGAAAAAGAAAAATGGAGATTTCTACTGTGCCATCATTACATAGCCAAAATTCTGTACATATAGAATAAGTCTTACTTTTTTTTTAATATTTATTGCGTTCTTTATTGGCGACACCACTGGAAGGATTCCCCTGTGGTGTTATTGACAAATAGCTTTTGCTAACTGCATCACCAATGATTCATCTTAATAATATCAGGCAATTTAGCAAATAGACAAAAAAGGACATACACATATGCCGTCTTATTACCAAAAGCTAATTCCTTTTATAATATTCGAAGATATTGCATTATCAGTGTATTAAGGGTGACCTTTTGAGGCATCGTGATCAATAAACTGACTATTATAATAATTCATCGTCAATTATTATTTCTAGTATTTATCTTCGTATTCAGAAAACTTCAGATATACGTTTCATCTTTATATTGACAATAGAAGCTACAAAATTAACAGACACCATTATATAGGTAATTCGAAATAATAAAGCATTATTTTTCTATAATTTTTTATTTTCACAATCATACAAGGACGTCCTCAAACACACACGCAATTTACAATATTCACACTCGATAACTATAGCTAACCTAAAAGTGATATAAAATAGAATTTACATCACGCAGTGTTATTTTTTACATCAGTCGTTATTTGGCGGACCTTCGGATTGAATTTTGATTCCAATGATTTATTTCAAATGGACGGAATTAACACCAATGAGGTTTCATTTTATATCCCTACTTAACACTCTAAAATAAGTTAAATAAATTAAATAATTTATAGATCATCACTTCAATGCACTTTTACTTAGCTGCCTGAAATAAGTTTGAGCAGATCATGCCAATATTCTTTGTTAAATAAATCACATTGGCACGCTATAACAAAACTCAGTTACGTAAATAACAAAATTCTAACAGTCTATCTAAAATGCAGCTAACGATCAAATTTTCTTTTAACAATAGATGTTGTTGGAAGAATTTATAATAATATAATGGCCTGAAGTTTTGTTCAGTTGTTCTTGATGTTTTTAAACTTCGTTGCATTGGAGGTAAAGCTGACGGCAGTCGACACCGGCGCGACCTCGACGTCCAGCTTCATAGAACTGCTCGAAGGTTCCACCTGACTGTCTCTCGAGGACGAAACTTGCAGCGTATCTGTGAAAGAAGAAACATCAATTTAATTGAAGTCTCATTGCAGACTTAAAGGAAACATGATTTGTAACAGTTCTATGAGTTATATTTCTAAAAGATAATAGTACTTACGTTCCCAATTGACAGAAGACGCTCTTGGGACCAATGTCGGAAGAGCACTCTGTGTTAGCGTCGCAGATGTACTTCTGGAGGCACCTGTCGTTTTCAGTGCCGAAAGATCTGACGTATGTCTTGAGCATGGCGATGCCAGCGACGGCGGCGTCACTGATGGAGTCCTTGCGACCCATGGAGCGGGCGGCCAATGAGCGGTGCGAAAAGGAGGTCTTCAGGGCGTCCAGCAGGTTCACAACGATGTTGATGAACTGTGTAGATACAAAATACATTGTTTAGTTATTGAACAATATTCTAAGATGAATGATTTAAAAATATAGTACAAATAATTGTTATCATGTACCAGGAATTTAAATAGAGCTTGAGAACATTACCTGTTGACAGCTACGTTATCTAGTTTCTAATATATATTAAGAAGGAAAGGAATAGGGGCGTACCTCTCCAGCTTGCTTTGCCATGGAGGCGACCTGGTCGGGGTCTTTTGCACCAAGAACCGTCGAGATAACCGCAGCCAAAATACCCTGAAGCAAGCGAGAAGCAATGCTGTTTCCGTAACCACTTTTACTATTTACATTGTCGTATTTAGAACCATTCCAAATAATTCTTGAAACTTCATTCATTTATGTGCATTCACATATTGATATTTTTTCTAAGTCCTTCATCAGTTTATTGTGCTTACATCAGTTTTGATTAAGAAAGGTCAAATTTAGGAAATTTTGATTTAGGAAAGTCAGATTTTTTTACCAATTTGTAAAAAAAATGTTACTACACTTTACTTACTACACTTTTGTATATTATTTTATTGAATTAAGTTTGTAATGGTTCTAAATAGTATATATTTATCAGGTGAAAAATAGATAATGAAAACTACTTCATGGTATGGTTCATAAAAATAAATATCAAGAGTAGGTACTACGGTGAGATGAACTCGCAAGGTGCTTGCTCATTATTACTATTTGTACACCAAATATATTAAATAGATATCTACAGAAATATGTTAGTTTCTTAAGGAACGTCTTTTAGTATACTTTCTTTATACACGATTACTAGACAGTCAAATGAATGGTGGGTATTTTGTACAATTTACCTGCATCGGTGAGGAGCCGTTGTCTACTTTGTCGATTCCATCGCTGGAGGCACCTCCTCCGAGGATAGCCGTGAGGATCTTGAGGCCCATGGAAAGGAGGTTGGCCCAGGGCGAGGGCACCACGGAGTCTGTGTCGATGTTGTCGCTCTTGTTGGGGCCCACGTTGCCAGGGTTGAAGAGCATTTGCATTACCATACCTATAAATTAAAAAGTATGAGTATCATGAAATACAGTATTCAATATATGATTTTTTTTTCTTCGATAAGGTGAACATTGCTAACTGTTATAATAAGTCAAAAGTAAGTATATTATGAATAACTTGGAGATATCAAACGCACTTACCGAGGACATTGGACCAGGAGAATCCGGAATCAGAGATAGAGTTGGTTTGGATGTCATCGAGATCATCAATGGCTACTTTTTTCAAAGCATTTGGCTTCTCTGCGAATTTCCGTTCTTGAGACAATTGTGTTTGCTGGGGCAGTTGGTCGCTGTAGTATTGCATGTGCTGTTTCCTCACTTGACTAGTTGACTGGAATATAAAAAAGTCAGATAAAAGCAAAATTTATTATAGATGTTACATACATATTACGGATATAATTTCGCCGCCGCTACCAGCTTTGATTAATCGAAAAATAGTAAAAGCACATATACAATTTTCTTACTCTGATGTTGTTAAAGCTCTCATCAGATTTTTATTAAATATTGGGGAAACGACTGATATTTCAGTCACATTACATTTCTTGTACTAATTTTAGTAATTTATTGTTCGCTATAATTAAGCGATTAACTGTAAATATCGACAACTCACCTGTGATATGAGTGGTACGTGTTGCTGTGGGTAAGCCAACGTATGGAGGATGGCTGAGGAGCTGAGCAGGGCCAAAAATGCCCATCCTGTTAATTTTTGATGCATCTTTCTGAAATAGATAGATAATAAATCATTAGACTAAACGAACCTAATGGCACTTCTATTTGAACGCATAGTAAAGTAACGGTAGGTCATCGAGTAAACGGTGTCTGTTGTAGTTTATGAATTAACTTTCTCCATCTAACCTGCATTTGACTTAAATATTAGTACTCAGTTTGTTGTTACAATAAAAAGTATTCGCGTATTTATCCTGTACTTTTTTATACCTGAAAATATTTTTACCAAGATTTTTTAAAACTTTTATTTTTTTTAAATAACATTGCAAATTCTATTTCTGCACAGCTGTAATCTTTCATTCAAATCTTTTGAATTATGTATTTCCAAACCAATTAACTGTCTCGGACCGCATACGTGAGCTTAAACAATTTTACCAATACAAACATGACTGTTTTATTATGATCACATTGCTTTCCAGCTTTGGTATGTGTGTCATTGGCCCATCCGACAGGTCTTGATATACAGGTGACCCAGTGTTAATAACTGTTCTTGGTACATGTAGGTAGGCAAAGCTAGTTTTAAATATTAGCGTGTATGAGTTGAAAAATATTTAAACTCACAATCCATTAGTCTACTTTCTTTGACCGACTTCTTTGTCCAATACATTTTTACCATTGCGTCATAGTAATTTATATTCTATTAATAGAACTAAGAGATTTATAATTATAAAGAAATGTATTGCAAATTTTAAGAATACAATTCTTTAATTTTTTAAAGGTGTTATAAAGCACACGGGCGCAGTATAAGTACTTATTATACGTCTGGATAAAGTCTGCACCTCGCAAATGTAGCAAGAAAGTGCTTACAAAGAACTAGTTTCGTATTTCATCGGTTTTCTTTTAAGCTTGTTTATCTTTGTAGCAAATTACTTGCGCACCGACACCGGTCTTGGGTGATAGCGTCCATCGAGGTTTTACTTGGAGAAATTTGTTGTCGCAACTCGTTCGCTATTTATGTTTTATGCATGTCTGCTTACTGAAGCTAATAGTGGAATATTTATAAGATAAATTTAGAGTTTTAAAATAATAAACTTCTTTAGAAACAGTTTCGAGTTTCAGTATTTTGTAAATACAAAAAATAAGTTCCACTTTTTATGAAACAACTCTTTAAACATATAAGCTACAATAAGAAGAGAAGTGAGCGTAATCATAAAACCGTATTTTTGATTCTATTGCTAATATTTGCTTACTCGATTCACTCAATTATAATGAGATGCTTTTCTCCAAGTGGTAATGATTTTTGGAACAGCATCTTTTGAGAATCTCGAAGCTTGTAATGCGAAGCGACCTGTTGACCCACTGACATTGTGGGTTGCACCGAGGCGACTGAACTTCACGGTGCAGCGCTCGGTGAACCTCACTTTCGATTTAATAGCGGATATCAAGATGGGAAAATTTTAATATGCCTACTTAAAGATATCGTTTTCAATATAAACCACTTAAAACTTATTCTATCCGCATCTAAAGTATTTTTAGACAATGAGACTGAGTTTGTGTACTAAGTAAAGTATAGAAGTCATTCGAACTTAGTTGACAGTCATGGGATTGTTTCTCTCTCTGTTGCATTTTCATACATGCATCTTATTACTTTATTCTTCCTCTTCGATGAAGACTGATTCACATTTCGTTCCAGCTGTCCTATCTAAAGCACTCTACTGAACCCACACGACAGTTATATCTAGATCTTCTTCCGCTTTATCTGTGCTAGCATCATGTATTTAATTATGAGGTAGTTGTCGTTCCTGTGCCCCTTATGGCGAGTAGCTTCGTGCCGGTTCAAATCCGCGTAGTGAATTAGCCGTTGCGCCGTCTCCACCGTGATAGGTGAAAGCGAGTAAATGTCATCGCGTGCGCCCGTTCGGCCATTACCATCCACGGTTTAGTCTATTCCGATTGCTGCCTGGGAAACAGTCCTCATTATGAACTCCGGCCACGGTGCAAACAAGCTTTCAATGGAAACTACGTGGATAGAAAGTACCGGACGCCCGGCAATTTCTTTAGATGAGAACGCTGCATCCTTCCACCTATATTGCGTCATCAGCTTGTCGCTGGCAAAAGAATTTTCAATTAAGATATTTGAAATATTTCTGTATTTCGCTGAACCGTGCGCCGGGAGGAGGGGCGGTGGCCCACGGTCACTTTCTAAAATACGCGCACAAATCGGTGCGTGTTTCGGACGCGGATGTGAACATAACCCGATATTAATTCCACTTGAACGTGGCCATTACACGTGTGAGCATCTGTTTTAATATCTGGCTTTGCATAACCTGCATAAAGAAAGTGCTTTGTTGCGACTTACAAATGGCGAAGACGCTACTGCGGCTCGGTTGAGCGTCAGCCTCTGCTGATGCAACCGAACGAGGATGCTCGTATGTCGAATGCGTGTTAAACGCACCGTTAACGTGCTCCCGATGCAGATCGAACGGTATATGATCAGTCTGCCGTGGTTTCTATACCGCTAGATTATAAAAAGCCGGACATGATTGCTTTTCAGAATAAGCATATAATACAAACTCTGTTATGCTACTTTATCTCACTTATGCCTTTTATAAAGCTTCGGTTAGCTTTGGTACACTTTAATCATATAGAATTACTTATAAAAAATTTGGGTAAATCTTAATAGTATTACAGTTTTAATTAACTCTTATTCATAAAATTTTCGTCGGAAACTTCTAATATCTATTACAACAAAATTTTCACATTGCCGAGACTTTTTTCTTCGTTTCATTTATTAAATAAAAAATCTAAGGGTCAATTTGTTAGCTAAGAACAATGTTATCTTATTCATTGACACTAGTTGCTCAAGATTGGAATGATTGAGGAGGTACCTCTGGCGTAGCCGCCGGTTAACTTTCACTTAAGTTTTTATATATAAAAAAGAAATAAGAAGGTTGAAGCATCTTGATTTCGACTTAAACAATCAGTTACTTGTCTCGTTACCCGGTGTTTTTATTCTGTTTCTTTCATCACTACCGTCAATGAACTCTCGATGATAAATTGTATTGTTATGGAAGAAAACTACAAATTAATTACCTTTCAAACAGAATTACATTCGTCATGAAGTCAGAAATATTCTTTCTTTAACGTCAACAATTTTCAATCATTTCATTAAATGAGATAATTACGTTGTTTAGTACGACTTGCTCACTATTAAAATTCTTTGACTAGCCAGTCACAGCATTTGATTTTGTACTTATAACAATTTGCATTAATTTGTCATAAACATACTAGAAATTGCCAGAGTCAGCTGCATTAACCAGCATGGTTGAGCTCCGACGTCTGTGTAGTGACGATATTCGAAAGCCCATATTAAACTTGATGAATTCCTCGTCGTAGCGTCTCTGTACTCGGCGGACAAGACACGCAACCATTGACCATTCCGATTCAACCAGCTTTCATCGCACTTTCGACGGGGTTCACAGGTTCTTGGTTTGTTAAAACTCTTAATTACTTTCGGACATCGATCGGCCCCTCTAGGCGACAAGCATACATGTATGGAAAAGTGAAAGCTCGCGCTTATTTTACATGTTTCTCTCTGAGTGGCATAAATTTCTAGTTCTTTTGAGCACTTAAACACAACTCAACCAATATAGTATGTATGTATTTTGTGAAAGTGTAGAAACAATGCTTTTGCTGTTTCTCTTTAAGGATGTATGAACTTTACTCATAATTTTTACTACTGTAATGTTTCTAATGAAATTTACATATTTAATACTTTATTACACACTCAGTAGGTAGCATTTGAACAATCTATGCCCTGTAAAATATTTTCATTGCGTTCTACAGACTGAAAGTTTGGAGTGATATTTGTAACTTTATATTTACTTACTTACATAAATGGGAAACGATATATTTTTAATTGAAAATAAATAATTAACAAGCAAAAGCACAGCTTGCATTTTACAAAATTTAACATGTCGTCAATTTAAAACTATAATATTGTGCTTTATGTGACCCTATTACTACTTAAAAATTAACCGGAACCTCGTTACATAATTTCCGAAAAAAGGAGAAGTCAGGTTCTTTCACTCTGCACTTGCGAAACACCTTTTGAATAATAATAAATTTCCGATCACGCGTTGACTTTTCAGGTCAACTTTCACACGGTTGGTCCTGTTGCACTATTAATAGCACGGGAAGCAGTTAACACTAAGCCTTACCTTATTGATGAACCGGAACGAATAAACACTGAATCACTGGGCACTTTGACAATCTTCAACTATCGCCACTGGTGAAAGTGCGTGTGGCTCGTTCGCTAGTCTCACTTGCAATGAGTGTCGGCGCCTTGAACTTCACTATATATATACGATGACCCAGTTAAATCCATGGTGGTTAACTGTGCTAGTCGGTCCATGGACCTGTTTCTTATCCCGTTGGATTACACCCCCTCGATAGAGGCCTTGTCAAGGCCGTGTTACACGCGCTTGTTTGATACTGGATCTGATTATATACAGATCAATTACGTACCGTTAATTTTTCAATTAAACTTTTTGCTTGGGGTTATAAGTATTTATGTATAAATAACATATTTTTCGTTATTTTCAGGTATTTCTCAAAGATTCAGGTAAGACTTGTGGCTGTTTCGGGGTAAGCGATTAAAATACGGTAAGTATGTTCAGAGGTAATGCGAGGTAAGTTTGAAGTGTTTTGTATTAAATACAATTTTAATGATAGCTTTAAAATAAATCAGTATATATGTAGCCAAAATATCCAAAATTTTATGGTATCGAATGTGGCATGTGACATGTATGTAAAATAATAAAATGAACTTCTTCAATAATCAAATGTGTCCCAGAGATATCGTCGTAAGGGCGTTTATGAACCAAACACCAGGTTAAATTAAATCAATATCCATTAACATCCCGATATATACAAATGTCAATCTTAGAACTTTTTTAGATTATTCTGTCTGTTCTCCTGAGGGACTTTGATGTTTATGTGAAATGTAATCATGCTTTTTATAACAGCTCTTAGAATGTAATAGTTTTATGAGTGTGCTATGTCATCCAATTTTCTTAATTTACCAGATACATAAATGTGATGACTGATCACAAATATGTTTGTACTCGTAATTCAAAATTATCTAACATAAAGAGATTTTATGATAAAAAGTAAAATATCCATAACTCTAAAATTTTTACGAGGTTATTATCGAAGGTTTACATATAGAGATGTTTTAATGTCCTATAAATAATCGTCATTGAGTGCGAATTAAGGTTCCTGGGTGCTTTTTGGTCAAACCGCTGCATTTTATTGGTAGGAGAGTATTGTATTTAGTTTATGTGTGAGGAAAGGATTGAAAATTAAGTATGAAACGGTATCATTTATAGACGACATAGATAGGTATATATGCTGTGCTTAAATTTCGGAACTGTGACCTATTTTTTTGATGTTCCTATGTTTTTTGAAATCACTATAGCGTTAAAATATATAATTGTGTAATCTTTCGGGTTAGATGATTACCAAACACGCAGTGCATTTAAATGTAATATCGCTTTTACTAAACGTTTTAGTAGGAACTATTATTTCATTATGTTTATCATAATATATTTCTATCCTGGTACTGTTCTTATACGAAACTCTATATAATTAAAATGCAATTCTAATACTCCTATAATATTTATTTTATATGGTTGTCGTATTTTTTAGAGGCCGAATCTCATGTAACTTTTCGTCGATCTATTATTATCATAACTTTACAGACCCTAATTCCTTACTACAAAGTAATATCAGAGAAAATTATATAACAAGCTATAGGTAACAAATAGTAGTATAACGACATTTCTATGTGAAATCTTCTTATTGAAGTGGCGCGTGGAATATGTGTCAATATTTAAAGTTTCCCACGTACTGGCATCCAGCACAATCAACTTTGTCGTGTGATTTAGTTAGCAATTACTCGTTATTTGCGATAAGTGTAAGTAACAGAATTTCTTACTTCAATCCTCGTACAGTTAGCTAAGTGATCCCAAATTCTACTGAGCTAGATAAAACCTATAATTCAAGTTATATAAGATATCGGTTGCAGGTCGTTTTTTTATGAGCTTCTACAGCTAGGTACATACTTAGCTCTAATACAATTTCCGCGAAATTAGCTTTTATTTTAACAATATTTAGAGTAGCTCGATTATGTAATGACTTCGTAAAGTAGGTAATGTTTAAATTACGGTTTTAGGGTTTTGTATTTTTTTATGGATACCAGCGTTGAAGTAAATCCATGTAAGTTGTCAATGTGCAAGTTGACCTAAATGTGATCGATGAGATATTAAGTCTCCGAGGTTTTGACTATCACGAAAGAATAGAATAATGTGAATATTTTAATTATTTTAAATTGAGCAGAGGCGGTAGACATAACCTCTGAGCCCTGAACTCCGTAACTATCCTTTTATTATATAATTTAATTGGAGTTGTTTTTTCCAGGTATCCGGTGCAAGGGAGAGATCACGTAAGTTTGTAAATACTTTGTAACACCACCTTTATATAAGGTACGATGTTAAATTTCATTCATTCAGTCATATTTTATATATCTCCGTTGTCACGTCAAAACTTTGCATTCATTTGTTGTCCGGATTGTCGCATTTAATTTTCAAACATACCCAAAAAATATAGAATTGATTACATTAACTACATAATAATAGATATAAAAAAATAATAAGTTACGAAGGAACAATATTACCAAATACATTACAATTTGCAATAGGTATTGTTTATGTTTTGCATGTTTGTGTATTATGTTTAATTGACCGTTATTCAAATAAAGAATACATTTGCAAAATGGATATTGTCGTTTTATTTAGAGAATGTCATTGCTTGGTATAACACCGATATACCGTAAAATAACATGAGTTATTGAATATTTTCTTAGTCTTAATTCGTAGTCAGGAATATGGCTATTTACGTATTGATGAATGATATTGTGCAGTCTGGACTTATAGCCAGGTAGTCAGCCTCCAGATAGTGAATCATATCACCTGTGTAATTGGCAGGTGTCTCCAACAAACTTTTCATACATTTACACGTGTGTCCTGTTTTTCATGATCCTGGCGAACCACTTTCGCTATATTGTCAATGCATACACTTATGCTTACACACTTACTCGCTAAAGATTCTTGGGAGTGCAATATTTATGATTAAAATGACTACGAGAAATTCCTGAATTGACTAAATTCACATGCTTTTCAAGCAACTATTAAGCTTAAGTTTAATTATAAATTATTGCTTAAGTTTTATTTGACTTGTTATAACGAACTACTTAGTTTAATACCGTATTAAATTAAGATATACTATTTTACACAAAAGAAATTCTCAAGTATTGCGGTCAGTCTAACCAGGATTTTCGTGTAAGTATTGGAAAATTGAAGTAAGTAACGGAAATGTTAAATTTTCAATAATTTTAGTGAAATTATTTGTAATGTTATATTGAAACATATAAGATACCAAGCGGCTTATTCTTTGGAATATGCAACAGTCATTATTTTACGATGTTAATTCAAAAAATAAACTGTTGAAAAATAGCTTAGATATATCCATAAATTACTTACTCCGCAACGACGGAGACACAAAAGGTTACAAGGCAAGTAGAGACACATGTGTAAGGAAATTAATGGTGAAATATACACTTTCAAGTTTAAAGGAAGATATACCGAATCTGGATCATAAAGTAGTACATCTGGCATCCGTAGCTACTTCATAGATCTGTAAAAGAAACACACCCTGATCAGTTAGACCAAATCTATCAGTCACAACCACTGAGCATCTATAGCAGCTATAGTTTAAGAGAAGTAAAAATCCGTGTTATTCGATCGGAATGATAATGACGCGTGGCCGAGTCAACGGGATCGAATATTATCAAGCCGAGTGGAAACGCTGGACACGCGAGACGCAGCACCGAGATCCACATTCACTGGGAATGCTCACTTGCATAAATTATTGGTTAAGAGAAGAAAATTCTGCCCAGTTTTGTCTATCTAGAACTCAATATGTAGCGAATATACGCTAGATTTGAGACATAATGACATACGCTTCACGACTTGTGTATACACACTCCCTTTTTTATTATGGCGGGGTAGTCAGAGGCTTGAATGCCCATTTCCGAAATTTCGTAGGCATGTTAGGTATGGGTCATTCGAAACCCGCGTATCACTTGATAGACAGCACCCAACGTGATAGGTAGTGAACCGTATCGCCGTATATAGGCACTGACTATTACCTATCCTGAGGGATAGACAGATTTCCTCACGATGTTTTCCCTCGTCGTTACGCTAGATTTGAGCTTTAATTGAATTCATATTGAAACACTTACTACGTCTTGAGTTCTAAATTTGCAACCATAAACCAATATCCAAGTAATGGAACATACACTTGTAATTGAATTGCTTGTCGGGTAGTCAGGTGTTTGAACGACCACGTTCTGTCAAAAAGCAGTAGTCAATATGATAAAAGCCCTAAATTAACACTAGTCCATATAATTCATATTTATATTATAAGCGTTCTCTTTGTAGATATCGATACTTAGTCTACTGCAAATTGATCAGTAATTGTAAATCTTAGAGGTCTTATCGTCTTCGAAAGGGATAAAAGGACATAAGAGAGTATGTATATCATTAATAGGCACAGCTGATGGTCCACCGAACTTCTTATAATTTCTTATGAGTCATTGATTTTTCTGGCGCTAATTACTGATGTTGACTGATTATTATTAGGTTTGGTACTCATAATTTTGCTATTCCTAGATCCGGACACAGACACAATCACGCAAGATGATTCATACACGTATCACTTTCTATTTGGAAATTCTACACTTTTATCCAAAGCAACAATAAACTGCGTCATTGCGAAGATACGGTCTAAAGTTTCCTGCGAATTTTGTTATGTAATACTTTCTTGAATATTTATATCTACCTACTTACTTCATGTTAATATGGTCGAAAGTGGAGCGTACACCTTAACAGGTGCTCATTTTCCTTATAGTCAGTTAAATTAAAAGTATTCAACGGCTGTGTCTGCAACCATTATTTTGCCTGATTGGCCAAAAAATACTGTAAACAGATATGGTATACAAGGATACTAATGTAATATTGTATATTGACAACACATAATGCGATATATGTTTAGTGATTGGCAGTTGCTATACAATATAGTGTTTGGATATATTCAAGAGAAAATAATTATGGTATTCTAATAAATTACTGTTATGCACTTAGATTCTTTGGATGTACTTAAAAATCTAATACATATTTGCGAAATACATCACTCATACCTTAATGCGAAATAAGACCTTACCTATGAAGTGTAAAGACAAGGCTAGATAATAGACGACCCAAATTGTAAGGCTAGGAATTGGCGAAATGGAATAAGGTCGTCTATAGATATGAAAACAAACACTTCCGTGACCAAAATGCGTATCTCGTACTGATACAACCGCTAACAAGCTTGTCGTCTAAGATAGCTCTAAGTGTGCCAATTTGTGGTCTGACAGAATGCTTCTGCGGTTCGTTATGAGGCACACACTGGTTAGACTAACCCTGATTCTCACCCGACTTTGTATAGTAAGTACAGTATTAATTCTCAAATAACAAATTTATGCTAAAACTTTGATACTTCCCGTTATTTTTCATTGAGTGTTTATGAGATAACCAAGGTGTGTCGTGGGAACTCATTTACTTTGATAAGATATCAAATTTTGTGATAGTTACATTTGAATTGAGCTAGAACCCTAATAATTTTGTGAAATATTTATTTTTTAGAGAAATATTCATAAATTCGCTCTGTAAAAGTATATTTTGGCTTCGGTATATTTGGTTAAACAGTCTTTTGTTCTAAGTAAATAAATCTAACTATGTTGTAGTGTATATGTATAATATTTTTATTATCAGAATGATTAATTATCAACCCCTACAATCAAAACTATAGTAATACTAAATCCTCTCCGTTGGCCGACTAACACCTTTTTCAATGGTCAACGTTTGAAAATTAAAAATTGTTCAGTCATACTCGTGATACGCAATCTATGAGACAGCATATATTATTGATATATGTAGTCCGTACAATACTCAATAAATGTATCACAATTTTCTAGTTCAAGCATCTATCTAAGATTCAGATCTATCTGATAATTAAGTTAAATTCGTGTCACCCAAACCAGTTTTATTAAAACTGTCTCCTCAATTAGCAGCCTCACAGTTACATATAAATCAGAGGCCTCTCCTAACTGGCCCTGAAGCTTGCTTATCACTTAAGGTTGGACGATAGTGGCACGCGCCCTGCATTCCGCGTTTACAGTTACAAATTCAACACCACATGCAAATTGGTCGCGTTGCTGCTAAACGGACTTCGATTTCACTACTTCTCGCCGATTGTTTAGTATCTGGAGACTGTATGGAATAGTCACGATAATTATTATAGTTACTAGTATTGTTAACTATATAATCAGTAAAGTATTATTAAGTTAGGCATGAGTATTTTGTTCAATTAGACCAATCGAAAATTGTCAAAACTGTTTTTTACCTGTCTGATGTGCAATTTCTGCAGACAAAAGACTAATCAAAGAAAAAGTGAATTCTCGTTACATACACCAAAATAAAAATTTGTAACATATTTTTGTTTATTTTAAAGGGTTTTAAATGACACATTACTACATGGTAAGCAGAATCGGAGTAATTTAATAGTAAACAACATATTTAGGTGAAAATGTGGGCTACTTTGTGCAACATTTATGCCATTTATACTCGTAAACTTGTTCCTGACCGACCTGTGAAGTGCATGTCAGGATAAGACATGAACAGATAGAATGTCTCGTAGTCTCCTACTAATGTAGAGGTAAAATGCTGTTATATACAGAAATGATTTGTAGAGGTTTGTGTCTTTGATTGCACATGTTTTCTACACTGTCATTCGAATTCCTACTTACCAAACATGCAATATTAATAGTTATTGTAATTATAAATCTATATTGCTAATACTTAGCTCTATTTTCAATAAAGCCAAATTTGTCACAGTAACAAGAACAAAAACAATATAATTATCATAATTATCTTCCTGGGGTGATCACTAATTCATAAATAATTAGGCATGTTTCTTTGTACGTATGTATTTCAAGCTCTTAGGTTATGAGATAACAAATTTAAGTAGTAGCCAAATATATTACTAAATTACATTGCAAAGCGTAAAAAGAGAACATATGTACTGAGAGACCGGCAAATAAAACGGTATCGGTAGCTCATCCGTTGAAATCTCGTACAAATTACCCGAAATGAGTCGGATTGACCTAAAAATCTCGCGCACAATGATCATCAATCCACTTTCTTTCACGTGCTCAATCGAAAACGCTTGAACGAAATGAGCAATGCATTACGACGTGTGAAACTGTATTAAATAAATGCGTAATTTCACACTACCGAGAAAATAAGTGACGCGAATTCAATTCAATATTAGAACTCCAATTCGAGATCATCATCAACGTTCAAAGCCATCAAGAACAGTTTTAAAGAGGTCTAGTAAAAGTATATCGAATCATCGCACTTAATAATATGTTATAGTATAATAAGTAAACAAAGGCTTAGTGGGCCAGTGGAACAGTTTTCGCTGCTTTCGCTCTCTCGGCGAACGCTGTTATTGTGTTGACCTACAAGGACACGACGACGCATTCCAATCTCTCTATCCTTTAACAACCGATTTAGACAACGATTTCAAACGTTGCGATCTTTGGCTAATAAAGTGATGTTTTATGAGACGCTAGTAGATGATGATTTTACTTATATGTACATAACAAAGTAATTTTAAAATCAGTTATCGTTGTTAAAGAAAGAATATATGTATATCATTCAATAAAAAAAGCAATAAATAATGTACTCCTAATTTTAACTCCACGTTATCTTATATCGTAACTTTATGCTAAATAAACCTACATATAGTGTCAGCTCGGCAAAAAATTCAATACTAATTTTCATTACGAGTATTTGCTACGGTTGTGTTGAATATTTTTGGAGGTACATAATTTTTCGCTATCCTTACAATATTGAAATAGTTAATTAAACAAGGACCGCCAATACCATATTACAAGACTGGTATATAAGTAAGAGTATAAATGTTTTTAGTAATTGTGATATACATAGTGCTTAAGAGCTTACTACTCGGTTTATGACAAACGAAGAAAGTGAATATCACTCCAAATGTGAAACAGAACGGATCCTCTGGCGTCTCAAGCAGAGCCTTTGTTTTGACTCTTTAGGTACCTATTATTGCTTTCACACCAATTATTTTATGCAGAGAAATTTGCGTCTTTATTTATCATAATTCTAAAGTACATAATATGTGTACTTTATTAATATGTGTATATATTATGTGTACTTTAGGATGGATACTAGCCATTCTAAAGCACACATATGCACTTTAGAATTACGATAAATCGTAAAAAATACGTGTGTTCGTACATACTTTTGGTGTCCATTTTGGTATTCTTGATACATCATATATTAAATGAGTATGGATACTGAAGCATATCCGAATTTAGTTCAAACTACTGAGGTTGCCATAAAAATACAGCCTCCATAATAATATCCTTATTCTGGTAGTTCGATAACTTACGTGTTTGTTTACTAAAATAAATTCGAGAACAGTTGTTTTAAACTTGTTGGAAAATGAGTCTGTTAACAGTGAGACATTAACTGAGTGAAACTCCTTCAAAACCGTGTCAACATTTACTCATTGACACCTTGAAGGCAGTGGTAAACAATCGGTGACAGGCTATTCACTAGAAGCCTATATAGTTGAAGTATTACAGTATCCGAAGTACCTAGAAAAGCTTCATGGTCGTGAAGCGTATTTACATAAAAATAAATTCACATCCTCTAATCCCTTTCGGGGTGGACAGAACCTTGGAGACGATAATATCTCCAAGGTCTCTTTTTACCAGGAATGTTGCGGTTGTGATCTTATATGGAATCTTGGTGACAGGGTGCTAGTCCATCACCTAAGAGATTAAATTGATCTCTAGTCCCTTAGTCGCTTGTGTAGTCCCGTAGTTTGCATTCTTTTGAGTTCCAGACTGGCACGGAGCACGTATTTATTATGGCTAAGCCTAGATATGAAAGTGTTTGTTAAAACATCCGATATAAATATCCGATCTATATTTTATTACTTCAGACATTTTGCTATTATTTTAGGTTTCGTAAATGATTTCATTTGCTTGGTATACTAACTAACTCTAACTAAAATAACTCCCAAAAATGAGTTTTTATTCATTTTAACTACGCATAAATAAAACTAAAAATGTAAAGTTATATAAAGTGCACACTTGCGGTAACGTAAAGTGTGATGGTCTTATTATTTAGTTGATATAGTAGCGATGGAACATTCAATATATAATAGATATTCGATACGTTGTATGTAATGACGAAACTTAAACTAACTGTACTTTTAAGTTTCACTTTATCTAAAAGTATCTAAGGCTACATTAGCCCAAAAGGGAAAGAAAATTTATTTTATTTCGGATTATATATTATTCTCTCAAATTATATGCGTTTGTTCTCAATACAAATTAAAATTATTCGTGTCCTCTTACAAAAGACATCAACGCATTAAACAAACAAACGCGTTGTTTAACTACATTAAAATACTGTTCGCTTGCTAATATGTTTACTGAATGAACTCTCAATATGTGAACAATGTTTTTCGACAACATTGCATAATATTGATTCCAAGCATGTTCTTATCTAATTATTACGTAATTAATGATTACGGAAGCAACTTTTTTTGCTAAGAAATGGTATGCGTGTGTAAATAACGATGTTTTAAATGAACTTATCATAAGCATCCACTTATTACGATAGACAGTATACATCTATTTACCTTATCCTCTTGGACAGTATTTACTTGTCTGTTCACAAAAAGGAATGAAATAAATTCACCCAGTTACGTAGTTATGATAAGTATTACACATTCTAGCTTCCACCAAGCACTTAGTATTCTACTGCCATCTCTTGGGAGACATGTTGCATTGTAATTTCCTTCCTATTTACCGGTGTCCATTATGGCGATTTCTAAGCAGTAATGTTATAAAACCAGTCGTGTTATAGCGCAACTCTATTGCTTGATTACGTGTATTATACGTACATTATTACCGCACGCAACTTGTTTAAATTTCTCCAATTTGTTGTATAATTCTATTATGGTTATGACTATAGGAAATCTAATATAAACGTACAATAATTATGTCTTTTTTTCGCTTGCCGCTTTAGTATTTAATGGTTTGTGTGAATATAAGTTGACATGTTTCTTCTGTAATAAGTTATTTAATTTTGTTTAAGTTCTTTTATCTATAACAGGGGTTCCCAACCTTTTTCAGCCCGCGGCACAATAACTTGTTTAAAATTTTGTCACGGCGCCCTACCCTAGCTGCTTTTTGAGACATATAATTATTATAATCGCAAGATATAACAGAACTTTGGACTTCTGGTTTGTTTTCGATAATTCAGTACTCAATCAATAACAGAGATTCAGGATCACGGGTGTCCTTGTCGGAAAACAAAATTAAAATAATTTTGATGATGATCAGAGGATGGACTCACGGCGCCCCTGGCTTCATTCCGCGGCGCCCCAGGGCGCCGCGGCGCACAGGTTGGGAACCCCTGATCTATAATATTAAATCCGCTTTTGAATTCATAAATATAGAAGCAATTAATGAATAAGGTTTACGTGTATGATTGTTAATTATTTATTTTGGAATAATTTCAGAAAATTGTATTAGTACACGTTACTCTCGTTTGGAACTGCAGGGCTCTAAACCAGAAATAAGAGTTTATGTTTAAACGTCATCAATACAAAGAAATCCAAATCACATTTCGAATCTGATTGAAATTCTTTTCTACTATAGTCCTATCTTATAAAGAACTAAGACCAAAACAATTTCAATTCCTCGATAATTAAATCGTATGACAGTTCCATTAAGGTATTGATTCGGACTTTTGAATGTTTCTCAAGATCTATGAGCTGGTAATGTGAAGAGGTCATCGACTTGCGTTCACTTTCACGGATTGATTGTGCGACGGAGCGCCCGCCGGATGGACGATGCCGGCAGCCATTCCAAAAAGAATAAAACACCCAAGTACATCGATACAGGGCTGAGTGGCTACCTACCGAGTCTCTATACAAAAGAGAAAAGGTTCCTTGATCCCCACAACTGTTCATAGATTCCTCATAATCGATTGGAAAGAGATTTTGATCGATTGGGGAAAGTACTCGTATCAAGTGTTCCGGAACTGGCTCCCTTGCAATCGAAACAGCTCTAGCCCTTATTTATAAGCAGGACATGTCCATAAAAATACGTAGTTTAATTAGATACAATACTCACCTTTTAATATGCCTAGTCCATACAAACTGTCACCTTTAAACATGTCTTGTTTTATACCTTGTAATCGAATAGAAATCCAATCGCGACATTCAGTTGATCATACTGTGCATATTCGTCGGAAACTATGAACCTCCAACTGTAGACATAACAGAAAGAAAAAATATTGGCATGCTTACGTCCATACCCTTTCATTAAAACGTTGCATCACCGAATATCCCACGCCACGCAGTCTCGTTCGCTGTTACATAAAGACAACTAATTGTGCATATTTGACCGGCGTGTTTCTCATACAATATTCGTATGTCACTATTAAGTGGTTATGTCTGGCTTGGGTTATGTCATACGTCGTAGTTGCTCTTTCACGGCTGATTTATTAATGAAATCCGGTTTTCATCAATGATTTGGAATGTAAGTACGAAGAACTTCCACACGAATGAGCAGACTGCGTTTAACCTTTACCGCAACATGAAATGGCCAAAAACTCAACAAGTACGTACTTAGATGAGAGTGCATTTTTAATTTATTGTTTCAATAGTACAATAGTTACGCATTCTATGTTCTATGGACCGAGGATCACGTGAAGATCAATGGGTCTGGTTGGATACAGGTGGCGTTGGACCAGTCGGGCTGAACATTTATGTGAGAGGCTTGGTGCTTCACAGCAACAGGCTCAGATGACGATGATTAAATGTGTGAAATATCCGCGTAAAACTTGTGAGAAAATATGTACCTTTTGCTGTCATTCCAACAATTTGCTAATGATGATGTCAAAGCTTTGAGTATCTTAAAATAAATAACATTTAAGACTCTAATTTCTTATTACGAACGCACTAAGCGTAAATGTAGGTTCATATCACAATGCTATATCATTATCATTGATGTTTTTCGTTTTTCCTGACTTGACGCCTGCAGTGTACAGAAGAGCAAAGACTTTAAAGCCTTCAACGTCTTTCCAGTATCAAATTTGTACAATATTTAAACTACGTTTACATGTCATCAAATGAGCAATACTTTATTAGGTAGACACATCTAAACTTTGATTTTTGGCAACGTGATGGTAACTTGCGTATAGAAGAGATTTACAATAAATGAACGTGTTAGACAGTATAATTTTATTAGAATCGTTATAGATTACTAGCGACCCGCTCCGGCTTCGCACGGGTATAAAATATATAGCCTACTCCACTATTTAATGGATGTTATTATACATATAAATCTTCCTCTTGAATCACTCTATCTATTAAAAAAAATCGCATCAAAATCCGTTGCGTAGTTTCAAAGATTTAAGCATACAAAGGGACATAGGGACAAAGAAAGCGACTTTGTTCTATACTATGTAGTGATTTAAGTGTAGGTAAATGTAATATTTACTTAACTCCAATATATTAAAAATATGATAGAAAAGGATTTATACTCATGAGTCACTATTTATATTTTCAATACAGTACAGTTACGTAGTGGTCAGCCAAATAAGATATATGGCGGTCAGATAGACGACATATTGAAAAAGGATAATTTTAGAAGTACCTATAAGCGCCCAGTGTGATTGGGTGTCAAGTAGCGAACCTAATTTGTCAGAATCGCTATAGATAGGAATCCGCGATCCCTGCCTACCACTCTGCAGGAAGACGGGCGTAATGTGTATGTATGCAAAAATATTGATACATACATAATATTGATAGATATTTAATACATACATACACATCACGCCCGATTCCCTGTAGACCCCTCTAGGCAGATTATTATTATAATTTATATTTATAAACTTACGAACGAATTAATTATATAGCGAGTTATAACGTTATATTATTAGTATATTTCAATATTAATAACAAATTATATTATACATTGGTTATGCTTTGTTTTGTAAAAAAATACGTTATAACTCTCATTGTCTTATGAGTAAACGTCCCGAAAAATTGCCAAAAATATTAGTATTCAGAAATTAAAACAATAATGTACAAATATATTATTATATAGTTAAAAAATTACAAATATATTAATCTCAATTTAATTTACATTCTTTGTACTTAATCTCGCAAACATTACTACGTTCTTCAAATTCCCGTTTATTGGGCAGATGTCGATAAAATATTGAAGCGCCTGCGTCAGCGGACCTAGCAGCTTTTTCTTTCCCAAACACTGCTTTTTGCATTTGCGTAACGAAAGGAGTAATCTTACAAACCAGTAGTTTTATGCAACTAATATCTTCTTTGTTGTTATCATGTTCCTTCACCGCATCTTCTAACATGTCTGGTAAAGAGTCGTTCTGTGCAGTTGATAGTATTTCTTGTAACTTGGAAGAATTCTTATTCAAGATCAGGTTCAAAGGATCGCTCAAACGTTTATTTTGCCGATTGGGTTTCTTTGGACCAGCTAGCATTGTCGAGATCTGAAATAGTAAATACTTATTAATTAAGGAATTTATTTAAGGTATCGCACAAATATATCACGTTTGTCTTGGACGTAAAATGAATACAAGCTAGCTGCCGTTTTTCCCGGAATGTCATAGGAGACTATGGATATAGAATCTATTGGGCGATGAGCTAGCAACCAGTCACGAAAGTTCCATATGACATGACAACCCTAATATTTATGCTAAAAGTGACTTACGATATATTTATCTTCAAGGTTATGTGCACCCGAAGAGGAATAGAAGACGTGTATGAGACAATTTGCATATATTTTTACTGTTTTGAACTACCATTCCTCCAATTTAATTCGTATTGGCAAAACCCTCAATTTATTAATCCAACATATTCAAACGTCTCACCGATCTTCCCTCACAGGCTCTACAGTTAGTACCTACCAATTGCGCGACAAACAAAAGAGCGTTGACAGCAATGGCGCTCACTTGAGCCGGCTGAACACCGAACAGGCGAACTAAACTTCTGATCGGTGACAACACATTCACAGTACTAGTACCAGTTTGTACTGGCTTCTCATATACTTGGCCATCGTCACTGGTTCCTTCAGCTTTATTGTCATGAATCGGCTGCCTAGGTGGAGGTTTTCTTAAGTTCGTTGTTTGAAATGCTTTAACAACGAATTCTGCCACTTTCAGAGCTACTGACTCGGAACCTGCAAACAGAAATATGGAAATTAATCAGCCAGAAGAAGTATTTTTTTACCTACACATACGATTATAATCTTTGAAAGGATTGACAGTACAAAATAAACAAAAAATCTTTCGTTGTTTCGCAATTAATCCGTTGTGGGGACATAAATATATGAATATTGCTCATCAGATTAATACTTGAAAACCCCTTGTAACTAAATTACGCCTAAAAGCTTCTCTTACTGTGTACCAAATGCCAGCTGATTGCTTCGTAAGTCCTTGACCATTTTGGGAAATTAATTTTTAAAGGATAGTGCGAGAACAACTAACAACGCGGATTCCAAGAAGCTTCAGGGTTGCGCCAAATAAGCTCTGCCATCTCGTGTTGACGCTTAAGCATTAATATAGTTCTATCACACATAATATAATACTAGTTCTATCTCATAATGTGTATAAACAGACAGACTCACCCAAAAAATCCTTGGCGAAGTTCATTCCTTCACTGATTTTCTCTATAAACCCTTTCTGTGGAGGCTTTTGGTAATCGTCACAATGAATTGTCGTAATACACAGCATAAATATTACAACAAGTACACATGGGGACATCTTGGTTGCTTAAAAGAAACTGTTTTTCTGCACACGGTTGGCTTACCCAAATAACAATGAAGATGGTGGAATAAGATACTTGTGACAGCAAAGCGTAACTTGCAGTTTAAACCTCTATATATAGATGTATCTTTCTATAACCTATATATGTAGATTTCTTTGGGTGTAAATTTCATGAATAAAAGTTAATAAATATTTATTAAGAATCCAAATATATAATTTTTTAAATAAACATTGATAAATATTGGTTTAATTATAGCATAGTAATGTAAAATGATAAACTAGGATTTAATAGATACTCAATCACAGCATTAAAGCCACTTTAACTTCTAATTATCCATATAGCTTGGTTTAAAATGTTTATTTTATGTTTGTTTGTTTGTCGGTTACCAAACAGCAATACATTTAGTATTCTAAAAATCCTCTCAAGCCTTCTCAGAAGTTTCATAGACAAGTAATTTTAAAAGAACTATTATACACATTTCGCCTTTTTTGGGTACAATGATTAATAAAATATATGAGTAATAATGCACAGTGGAACGTACAGTAAATAACAAGAAGATTCCTCTTAAATTAATCTCTTAATACCATAGTGGGAAAAGGCATCTGACTACATTCTGTTTAACTCCTTGACTTGCATGCGACATATTTTAAGAACACCCTATAGCTAGGCTACGAAGAACAATAAACAATGCATTATGAAACTATAGTTAACTTCATTCTTTGTTCTCAAATAAATATGAGATTCTTCATTGATGATAGTTTCATTATTCCAGTATCATTGCTCGAGAATAGAATCTACTATGTATCTCTCTCCTAAATTCAATATGAGTCCTAAAATAATAATAGTTCTTTAAATTGTAAAGTAATCTCATACATTTACGGTCTACTTAATGTGCTGCAAGGAAAAATAGATATAATGTAAAATCTTAAACGATCCAATTGTCACCTTAACATACTACAGTGACCTATTCTCTTTCTCCGTTATTTCTACTGGTTTAAACTGTCATCTGTCATGCTTGCTCGACTGAGATGATGGTTAGACTAAATGAGAAAGAAATACATTTCAACACGCATCACATTAAAATACAGACGTTCATGATGTGGCAAATCATACTTTCGATCACTGTCATCAAATCTGCCACCGCCGATATTAAGCAGGAAGAACTTCACTTCCTCAATGATATGTCACTGGATAAGTTAGTGAAGCTCAAGAGATCTCTACAAGAGCTGGTCAAAAGCAGCATAGAAAACGTCACCGTATCTCCAGCGCTCAGAGAGGACCTTAGTCCTCACGCCTTAGCGCTACATTCAGCGACAAAAAGAACTGATTACGACGAGGGAATCTTGAAGAAAAGTGAACATCATGGTAAAGTTGGGAGCTTGTTCTCTATTGCAATATCTACCCTGGCTTTTCTAGCATTCGGGGGCTATTTACTGTGTCTCATTGTTCATGCAGTGAGAGCTAACCCGACGAATAATTTCGTTGCGCAAATGACGGCGCCGCCAACGACATCTGCTGTTGTGTTGGCAAATAAAATTAAGAAGAAACCTCATCCACACATACATTCTACCTTTCAATCGTATGGCAGGAAGAAGAGAGAAATGAGGGAAAATATAGAAGTGAGCATGGATATTCCTCCAGAAGAAGTTTACAAAGCGTTGGTTAATTTGTGTGAAGGGTACGCGAAGTGGAGTGAAAAAATGTGTGAGAAAATGTAGCGGCTAGCGGCTTAAGAAAAATGCAATATCTACAATACCAATCGAGTTTCAATTATATAGAAATGACTGAAGTGTTAGCTATGTGATTAAAAATATTTATGAATTATTTTAAATAAAATGTTTTCAGAAATAGGAAGCAAAGCAGCAGTTATAATTCTACTTAAAATAGGTACTTGAACTACAAATACATACTCCTACGTAGCATTATTTCTGATATTAAGGCAACCTGCTTTATTTGATTTCATCACCATTGCCTGAATCTTTGATCTTAAAAGATAAAACATAATAAAGATTTAAAATACACAGACTTTTATTCTGTTTTCGATTTTCACATAGAATAAGTAAACAATTTCAAAAAACTGTTTACACAAACGGCAGGAAACCAGATTGCCTTACAATATTCAAGATATCTTAAAACGTATTCAACCTGTCAAATAATCATTGTAACACCTAATAATAGATACTTTTCACTCTGGAAATTCTATTGTACCAATAACTGCATGTAGATGGTAACGAATATGCACCTATACACCATCTTAATAAAGGTTATTTTTGCTACAAATTTGGAACACTTCAGATGCTTAAAATTGTGGCCGATCGTTTACGTATGTATGCTTTTAAACCTCACGTTTAGTTCTATTATATTAAGGTCTAAATTCGTATGTCTATAAACGATGTTATTATCATACTTGAAGAAGCTGAATTTGTTTATTGGGTCGGTAATGAGAGGGATCTGCGTTCCTTCCGTCAACGGGTAAGTTGCACCGTTCATCCTTAAACTAAAACACAGTTTTCGTTATTTTTTAATGAACGTTGTTAGCTGGTATCTAATATCAAAACACTGCTTGACGCTGTGGTCTATAAGATTAAAATTCAAATGATTTTTTTAACTTTTCCATTACACATAAAATAAGTAACAAGTATCTAAAGTTTTTAAAGAACTACGAGCATGAGGATTTTAATTATTGTGCCCGAAAGTAAAAATTTGTGTACCTTAATCTGATTTATATGGGGTGCATTTGTTACAGACGATTCAATATTTAAACCATTATACTCATATGTTATATGTACATATATATTTATCTATAGTCTCTCTACTGAGATCAGTAATCCTCATATTTCAGATCCTGTTAAAATACTTTATCTTCATTCACATCCATCCATCTCGCTAGATATACTTCTATATTACTTCTATAATACTTATGTTAGGTCACCTATTTGGGTTTGGATCATGTCATATTTTTTCTTCAATCTGTTATCAACAAATACCATCTCCCTCTTATTCAATCTTCATTTCTACATCTTCACCTACTAGTAACAATAAAGTAATTGCTAATTATATTAATAAAAAAAAACACAAAGAAATATAACTAAAAAAGAATTGTGTTTAATAACGACATGATATTTAAGTATTTGCTAATGAGATTTCAAAATATCTAGATTTTGATTTTGAATTACAATACTTTTTGCAATTTGAATTCTCTATGCAATGATCCTTTATTTTTTGTTAACAACGTTCAGTTTTTACCTCCACATTAACCGTGGTTAAGGAACCGTCGTTTAAGCGTCGGTGCACGCGTCCAATCAACAAGCGTGGTAAGAGATAAAAGGAATCAGAGACCACATGTCGAACGCTCAAGTGTAAACAGTGGCTCCACCACTCCTAATAGACAATTAGTTTTTATGCTATTGGGATACGTATTTAACAACTTAAGCATTCAATATTTAACACGCTTTAAAAAAATAAAATTTTAATTTGTTTGCATGTTGTAAGAAGAGGTTGCATATCGGAACTCGAAATTTTCTTGTTAAATGTTCTAAGAGAGCCATTTACCAAATACCTACCTACCATGGTTAACTTCCTGGTCACAAGATATTAATAATACCACGGATGAACCAGGAAGTATGTGTTTCTCTGAAGATAACGGTGATAATGCTTATATTAGTTTAATTTCGTAGTTACACGAGAGAGAAGCATTTTGTTGTTATTTATGATTTAATAATCTTCTTTAACCTGGACGATAGTCAGACTGGATGCGAGTATAGCTAATCGTAAATTTAGAGCCGTCATGAGGTATATAGGTATATATATATATATACACACAGAATTATATATAACGAACCTGCATTTACTTATATATGTATGTACGAGTATGTATGTTCATTCCCAATATCTCTCAGGGAGCGTCTCAAATAAATCCTAAAAACATGAGTAAATTCCTAAAAACAATATTCACTAGAAATTATTTTTTTAACCAAAAATCTGTCCTATAGCTTAAGTTAACCTTTGAAGAGCTGCATTCGATATCTGACAGCACAGATGCCATTAATTTGATTATCTACCTCGTTACTTTTTATTACTATAAATCGATTTATTCACTTTACGGCGTCGCCTTATAAAGGTCTGGGATGAGGTCGGAGGTTTTATATGACTTTAAATCGAATTGAATTCGACTCGGAACACACCGTAAAGTGACAATCGATTCTGGTTTTGTTTCTTCTCGTGCGAAATTGTTATGTCGTGCTATCCAATTGTTATTTCATTTGCAGTATGACGAAGCATAAATAGTTGTCGTAAAATATCTTATTTCGAAACATTGATCAATCTGCGTCGCTATTCAAGATATTGTGCATCCGGATAGAGGAAAGCGTGTCGTAACAATGACATAATTCCTAATATAACTCTATTTGAATAGTTCATATTACCACAAGCAAGTATTACTTAGCTCGCACTTTAATTAATTTACTTTTAAGTTATTTAAGTTTTCTCTTTTATTTACAGAGGGGTCCATGAATATAATAGAGTAACTGTTTTAATAAATAAAAAATAATAAGCTTTAATATAGGATGTCTTCTTCATGATGTTGGAATATTGAAAATGTAGAGAAAAAAATGCATTGGCACTGAAAAGTTAGTCTTTGTACGAGTATTTTTTACGTTTCTAGAGCCTCACGTACTTGCCGGATTGTAAATATGATAAGTATTCATAAATTTAACCATACATTCTATATTCACAACCGCTATTTAACGTTTAATAAGGCAAGTATTTAGCATGCATTGAACACATATATAGGTTAAGACTAACAGGCAGTTGTAATATATCTTGTATAAGAAGATATGAGTATTGTAAGGCCATAATTTCACAGCTTTCTGGTTTTGCAAGTATAAGGGAATGGCGATTTAGTGAAATCTACTAAAACATTTAACGGGCTTTAAGAATTATTTAAATTTTACTGCGGATTACTTTATCTTATGCGTCGGATCGCTTGCTATTTTAGTTCAACTTCTGATAAGTTCGGATTTATTTATTTAAATTTATTTAATCGCTGATGCCATTATCTCTACAGACATAATTTCTGTAGAGATAATAGTCTCGTCATTTATGTCCCTTTCATGGAATATTTGAGGCAGGTTGCTAGTCCGTCGCTCAATAAAATAAAAATAAAGGTGACTCACACCTAACATGCCTTCGAAACTTTGGAGATGGGCACTTAAGCTTCTAACTACTCCACCACGACAAAAAAGCAAGTGCGTATAGATACACAAGTCGTGAAGCGTATCTATATTTATATATTTGCCATGAAACGCTTATGTTTGCACACTTGTCATGTCGTGCCAATATATCGTTACTAAATCAGCCATAAGTTAGATCGTAACTCATGCAAATACGATAAATTAAATAAAGATGGAAAGATTTGAGTACTTCCAAGTCATGCAATCGGTGATAAGCAAATATAATATCTATAAAACGCACGTAAACTGCTCGTTTAAAGAAAGAACTATTTAAATATATTTTCCAAATTCAATAATATATTCTCTATGTGCATTATTCAGGATCTTGCGTGCTCATTATTCAATATCTATGCTTTATCTGATTATATTAGGATGCAGCACATTTCTGTGATTCTCATAGGACTATTGAAAGTTCATTCGCATTCATAAAATAATGAATTTGATAATGAGCGCTAATTATCAAAATAATATTAAAAGAATAATTTTTATTGGATTTAAATTAGCTAGAGCATGCATTACATTATAAAAAACGTTAGTTACAGTACATTTACATTAATTTCTGCTTTCATTATAAAATCTTTTTACATTGCTATAATATTTTACCGTACTGTCACAGATAATATAATACTATACAGTACTGTCAAACAAGTAAGACACTACAACTATCATCTGTTTAATTCACAAAGTCACTCCGTGAATAAAATTTTACGTATACATTGACTATATCTCCATCTAAATATTAAATAAGAACTGATAATCATTATCAAACTGCTAAATAAATGCGCTACGCGTGGGTACAGTAAAATGAAGAATGGCCAATAAAGCATGCTAGTAACATTAATACGTTTATTTAAACTGGATAGGCACCATATTATGATAGCCTCACAATAAATACATCCAACAAGAAAATACATCGCGCTCGCTGTTGACAAATCCCGTAATAAAATATAAGCATATTACAATAAAATTAATTATTATTTACACGGCATGGTGGGCGCGATTTCATATGAAACGTTTATGGAGATAGGACGATATTTGACGTGCCTAAACTTGTTGAATCGTTACTTGATTAGTATTTATGTGAATGCCCATTGCATTTACTGAAAAGAGGAGATATCCGTAGACCAGAAAAGTTTTTTTGGTAAACAACCGAACGATTATTGTTTGCTATCATTCTAATGGCCCTTTAATTGTAAAATATCTTACAATTAGGAATGAGAAAAGCTTGTAAGTTGTAACTGGTATTACACAAAGTAAAATAGTTCACAAAGTTTTAGTCAGCTCAAATTCATTTCAGTTTTTGGATCACCAAACTCGTAATGTTCAATCATAACTCAATTTGACTCAGATATATTTTTCTTCTTAGTCTTACACTCTTGACAAAATTGTTGTGTTTCCATGGCTTGAGCAGACAGCAGGCTTACCAACCAATTACATCCCTCATTTAATGCAAAAGCACAACATACAACACACATGTAACTTTTGATCGAAAAGTCCAATCCACATGTTTCGACCGTCCATTTGGCATCTTAGTTGGAGGTCCGAGTCTCCCGCGGCGCTTGCTTTATCGCCGGCTGCCCCGGACACCTCGGCCCGACACCGCTACGCCGACTACACCGCCCTCTAGGGTTACCAGTTGGCAAATTAAGACTATTACGAGCTAAAACGAGTAATTAAGGCAGATTGTGAAGTCTATAATAGAACAGAATGATTTCTAAATGCAGTTATAACTGTAGTTGTGATTTTTGGGTTTTTGTTGGAATTGGGCATGGATGGTTGTTGAACTTGGAATTGGTAATAACCTATAACATAAATTTCGATCCTAACGAACACAATTTACTGCAAATACTGAAAAGGAACATCGAACGACTAATTGCAGTATCGTTGACGCACAAACAGGCATCGCATGGAAAAAAGTTAAGTATTACCGAGAAACGGTTCGGTACACAGAATTACCGAACCGTTTCTCGTATACCTAGGATATCGATAAGCATTTTTGTCACGATCGATATAATTGAAGGCAATTCAGTGCAATTCCAATTCCAAATTTATAAACATGTTTGTTTATTTACAACGGCATTCACGTCAATATGAATGAAACAACAAACATATTTTTTATAACAGGATTCACCATATCCTGTACACTTTCCCTATGGCCAGCCCTGCTAAGCAGCCGCGTTGGGCCCGATGCTTTACGGTGCGCCCTGGAGGCCTCGTAACTCGCGAGCACTGCCTCCGATGCACCGCGAGGCGTCTCCCTCGACTTTTATTGTGATTTACAATAACTGCAACCTTTTTGGACGACGCGCCTAATGATAAGAAAATGATGGAGCTTTGACATGGACGGTTTGGTTCACAGTTATGTGCAAGTTTGGAATATAGTTTTAATATCATATATAATACAAAGTCTTTATATCTTAGCTATTCTATAGTCTGAAAATAGTGTTGCTATCATTTAGTGGATGGGATATTTTAAGATCTTTTTTACATTGTTATATCAAAATTTCATTTCATGGCTAATAGTGACGAATGAAGCCATTATATAATGTTCATAATTATTATAAATCCAAATTCTTCATCCTTGTACCCGTATAACGTGCGTACTATATAAATACGAAGCGAAAAAATGCCATAAATGCAAACTAATTGACTATACATTTTGTTTATCTTACACAAGATATACGAGCCTAATGAAAAATCAATCGCTAGTATCTTAAATATTCGCATGTAATATTAATACGGCTATTAAGGAATATGTTAACTTTGTTAAAAAACCAATAGATTAAGATAATTATAATCGCCCAGTTTGTTATGAAAAACGAATGCAATATATTTTTATTGACATAATTCCACATGTTTAATGGGCTATTAATATTGTGTTTCATTTGGAACTATGCTTAGTGAAATAATTATGCAAATATTATTGGTCATTAATAGATGATTTGAATATTTGATGCGCCACACAAGAACCATTTCCGAAAATTATTATTGAAGGCAACATTCAAGCGTTCATGTCTTTTTTGTATAGCCAGATGAGTCAAGTATATCCTGTCTTATAAAACTAATTCTTTTGCTACTAGAAAAAAAATTATAGACGAATTTCTTGAACTTTCTGCCTTCGTTAAAAATATGGTCTGAACATTGAGGAGTAAAGACCCAAAGTAACCTACAGAACATAACTTATAGTTTAGATAGAAATGGTTAAGATTGCTAGAATTGGAAACTCTGTTCAAAGTTTATCTGACGCCTTAGGACATGGCGGATATAACGGAAAATATATCCAATACTTTTTAATCTTTCTAAGCTGTACATATTTGAAAACGGCTATCATTAAATAATAATAGCCAATATATACAATAAAAATATCATTTTCGTAAATGAAAATCACAATTTTCTTTTATTGATACTTGCCGGAGCCGGGATTCGAACTTAGGAGCTCTAATAAGAAGTCGCAAGTCTTACCCACTTAACTACAGCCGCTTCAAAACTTATCAATAATACTCATATAATTATGTATTTACAGCTGGGAATTATGTATTTACAGCTCTTTCTTCGTTGTGATTAGTGGTCGACTCTTGCATATTTGAGACTCATGAAATACATAGGTTCTAGTGAAACCGAATTAGCAGTACTATATAAAAACGTAATTATTTAAAGTTAACATGGTGTAACATGAAATACACACATGATCACTCCTTTACTTGCCGAAGAAAAATTTCAAATTAAAATTTCAAGGAACAAATTATTTATATATGTGATGATTAAAGCTCATTATTAATTAAGTCTCTTAGTAGCTTCTTATGATAAGGAAGGAAGTCAGCTGGTGTTCGATATGATATTCAACGTTTTCTGGACTGCCATTTTTTTCTGCTTATTATTTACAGTGATATATTTTAGTGTGCATTGCTTATATTCTTTATGTTTTGCAAAGCGTATAATGAATATACACACGCTTCATTTTTTATTTATCACCTAGATCTAAAACTAGACTTTCTCATCCGTTTTATAAGTTACTTCGTAGTTTTATACCGTTGTAAATAATTAATTCAAAGTCTCTCATATTATCGATATTTCGTTTCTAGTTGGCTCTTTCCAGAGACACGAAATATGTTCGGCCGGGAGTTATTTAGTATCGATCACCCAGTGAGTCGATGTTTTAAATATTCAAGTTATTACGTATCGGAACTTGTAAATGTGATGTACGGTTATGGTGCCGTATTTACTTATTATTCTTTTAATCACTTCGCTCCAGTGATACGATACAGTGAGATAGAATTATAGACAAAGCCATTAAATGTTAAAAAATATTATTATTAGTAATATATACCTTTTGTACCTAGTGTTGTAAAGAACTCGAGTCTTTTAGTCTTATTCGTTAGACTCGACTCAATTTTCTAAGACTCAGTGAACTAACTGAACTCGGAGTCTTGAGTCGAGCCGAGTCTGAGTCCTATCATGAAGACTCGAGCGCCATTATTGAACTCGAAACCTTAAATAGAACTCGAGTGACTCGAATCTTATAAAGAGCTTGAGTCTTAAAAGAGCTCGAGTCTTAAAAGAGCTCGAGTCTTCTTGAAACTGGTCTTCGAAATGCTGACAGTGATTTATTTAGAATAAATGTCTATACTTATATAATAAAGCTGAAGAGTTTATTTGTTTGGTATGGTATGTATATCTCACAAAAATAGCCTTTTATTGGCTGCTTTAAAAAGAATGACTCAAAGCGGAAAAGAACTCGAGCGCGATTCGGCGCGTAAAAAGGACTCGAGCGCTAAAGAAGACTCGAGTCTCGAGTCTCGCGTTCAAGAGCTCATATAGACTTGAGTTCTTTATTCTTAAGAGTCTTATTGTTATGAGTCGAGTCGTGTAATGCAGAGTCGAGCTCTAAATTTAGGACTCAAAGACTCGAGTTCTTTACAACACTATTTGTACCGTATTTAGAAATAATAAGTACTTTTTAACAATTATGAAACAGTAATATTTAAATACATCTTCAAAACAAAATAAGTAAACACAATTCTCATGATTTCAATTCGGACAAGCATATCGCTTTCAATCAAGTAAATATAATCCAAAGTTCTGAGCTTATTGACACTCTATACACACTCCGATGAAATAAAATACATTTGGAATTGTAGAATCATTTGTGCAAGTAGATCTCTGCTCGGTCCTCGAGAGATGTGGCTGGGTCAGTTTATCAGTCGGCTCTCACACGATCCCTCATTATTTATTGAGCTTTATTGGGCGCGAGTTTAAGCGCCGATATTATAAAGCATCGCCTCAGGACCGGCCTTAAACGGCCCGTGATTTAATATAAGAAACCGTCGTGGACAACTACAAGGCAATATAAATAAACACGAGTATTTAATAACAAAGTGATAAATAAATAGAATGGACGACTTGTTAATAGCATTTTGGAATGGTATTATAATTCATAGGGCCTTTCAGGGCTTGTAAATCAAGTAGGTTGCTTAACAATGAATGAGAGATTAGGTGCTGTGGAAAAAGATTATATTGAGTTTGAATGGTAATTGGTATTTTAGAAAACAGTACTTATTAGATTAGATTATCAGAATAAGTAGGTTGCCTGTCCACCTACTCGTAAAATGTCAATATATCTAATAAAAAATAATCCCATAATAACTCAGTTTTAACTCATGTTTAACTCATGTTTTCAGGCTGTATCTTAAAAAAGCTACGCAACATAATTTAATCATACACTATCTACCTATCTATTAGTTTGCTTTTATAAAATCGAATAGTAAAACAAATCTTTTATAAATTCGGTTAGGGAGTAAATAGCTAATCATAAAATTGTAGATATTATAAAATAGTTTAAGAACAGTCATCAAATCTAAGAAAAAATGCATTCCCGTTTAACCTTAAATTTATGTCGAAACCTTCGTGAACCAGCAGCCTTTGGATAAGCCTATTTGACAAACAAGATCGGTGCGAACTGAGGAGGGTGTCTTATTATAGTTATTATTAATATGTACATATATATTAATAATATTTTTTGTACAAGTAACGCATACTAGTAAGTTTAGCTACCATTTAGTTAGACTCGATTCAAAAGGGATGAGTATTAAATATGGAGTTTGCAATAACAGCATGTACATAATATATTGAACTCCAATATTTACGTTAATTAGTAAAGAACTTACAAGCAACTTGTGTCTTGTAAACATTCGTTCCAAGAAGACGAGATGAGAAAGGGGACTGTAGTATCTTCACGCTTATATTTATAGACTGGGTTCCTTAATTCTAATTCTTATTTATTGGCTTATTCTTTAATTACTGAACTTTGCTTATTATAAACATTGAATGGAATAAGGGGGAGGGTATGTAGTTAGATATAATAAAATATTAACATGTAATACTGTAGATAATTTAGGAAACACATCTCTTCTGTAAGGCTGTGTGATGTATGTAGTCACAATTGTGTACCTAAATAGAAAATGTGTTATATAGACACTATTGTTGGTGTTGTTTTTACCATAATTATGCGGTATAGAGTATAGTATTCTTATGTCAGCAGACAGGACTATGAATTGAGGCGCGGAGGCCCGGCTTCCCCCGCCAGTAAACATGTCAAGCAGCGCCCTCGTAAACTGTAAGCGGATATTTTAAATGGCATCGATATTTAATATTTATCGAGCACAAACACCCAATATAAAGAAACGATCTGAGCTGTAAGCTATCACGATAACGATTCTCATTTTATGGGCGATAACAGTGAATTAAACTGTAGTTATAATAAAATGTAATGGATCACTCCTGAATTACTGGATGGGAGGTGATTTCGAACATTTAATTTAGCATTCGTTATGTTCTTACGTGGATTTTTTTTCTTTCAGTGAAGGAAAGATTTTTGGCATGTCGAACAAGTATGATAAGTTTTATTTATGATGAAACGGATACATAAGGTTGCAATTTAGATTTCTTTATTTCAGGGATGTTATGTGTGTGCAAAAATTCACAGTCCGGGAATATTCTTACTTCTAGTAATTGAAATTTATGTGAATTGAAATAACAAGGATTTATCACTCATTACAGGTGAAACGAAAGATTATTTCTTCAAAAACTTAAGCCAAAAATTGTTTCGTAAAAAACTTGCAGAGAAGAAATGTCATGAAACACAGCAGACAAATTTTAACAATAAATTTAAAAATGATCTATTACAACATAGTCGAAGCTTCATATCCAATTCATCAAATAGTGCCCAACTTTGAGTTCCTGTTATGTACTTAAAGATTTTTATTTCGACAAGAAAGGTTTACAAACTATAAGTAACAAACTCACGAACTTCCTTGAATTTAGCCAAAGCATTTCGCATTTAATTAACTGCATAAATCTTCCCAATTGTTTCCCAATGACCATTTTAATTCCCTTTCCAACTGTTGACCACAGAAATAACGGAATCAAAATAAACACTTGTCCGTTCTAATCGAGTAAGGGCGTCGACCTAGGATGTTATTGTGTTTCTACTCATCCTCCGCTCCGATTGAGGCGAGGCGTAATTCGGAAGCGACGTTTGGCCCGTATTATTTTTCCTCGGACATTTACCACGCTTTAAAAGCTTGTAACAACATTGACAGACTTAATAAATCTCCGCGCTCTTCATAACAAAGTTTAGCGTTTCATTCGTTTGAGGCATGATTCAGACACGAGAACTGATGAAACGTTTAGTCACTGGTAAATTTATGTTTAACTACCTATTTATAAGTTTTTAATTGCGATGGAACAATAGTCTACAGTTTTTTTTTCACATAGACCTTTCTGTATAACTAAAATGAGCGTTAAAATAAAGACTTTTGCCTGAAGAAGTGTCCATCCATTGCCCCATATTTAGCACATTTTAAAGCACTATTTATTTAAAACAAAATTTATACATTTTTAGAAACTTATAGAAAAATATTATTTTATAATAGCAAAACTCCTTTACAGAAAGGGTGTTATTACAAGTACCAATAACAGTCAGTGTGAAGAGGTGGATTGGATTAAATTACGTGAAAAAATGCCAGGATCGGAAGAATTAGGATTTGGGATCTCTACCTACCCAAATAAAAGGGATACAGGCGAGATGTGTATCTATGTATGTATAGAAAAACACAAACATTAGAAATTGTTGCTATTTCGTTCCTAATGTTATTGTAAGGTTTAAATTGCACAACAGTGTCAAGTAAGACCTATCACGACATTGAATACCTATCAGATAAGTAGTTAGACAACACTACCCACCCTCTATTCTAGCTCGAGATACACCCCAATATGAGACATATTTGTGACTAACTACAGTAGATAAAAAAAATCTATATCAACCCTGGTCCTCCTACCACACCCCAAAGACAGTTAGGTTAGACTATGAATAGTTTATTTTTGAATACTGTATAACTTAAAACTATATGTTTAACATAAACAAACTTATTTCCTATGTTTTGGATAATTTTGTAACTTGACATAGTGTGCGTGTTTTTTATAAAAATGGTACACGTGTTCTGTACATTCTTAGTTTTTATTCCTTCGTGTCATTGAACACTGATCTTTATGTGAACTCAGTTAGGATTGCAGTTTAGTACCTAAAGTTACCTTTAGATTACTGATGATAGATTACTTTACCTATTTATTATAAGTTAAGCAATAACTTTAATCAAAATTGAATAAATAAAATAATAAGATACAGAGCTGATCCGACGGTAAATATCTTCAAGAATTACTCCATATACATTTCAGTAGTACACTATCTTGTGTCAGTTTATCACATTCATTATGGTACAGATAATATAATCCTAATAAGAGTAATGTTAAAAATAAAGAATAAGACAGCAGGCAGCATGCAAATATCATAAAAATGCTTGTTGTAGTTTATATTATCAACCTATTGTGAATGGTAGGTGTGGAAAAGCAAACGTAAAACTACAGATTGATTTTATCAAAATTAAGTAGATAGTATGTTAAATTTATTCTGGCAAAACAAAACCAATAGAATTTTAAGGTAAGGTGTTGTGTGATTATTTAGGTAATCTAGACATCATTCTTTAAAATAGTTTTAGGTGATATAACTCACTATTAATTTGTCATGAAAATTCCACTGAAACGAAAATCCACCGAAGTATTGTTACTCAATAAACACTGCAGATAAACATCCATCATCAACCGCTGACTGACGCAAGCCTCTTCTTCGCAATAAAACTGAATTCAACTTGCTAAAGTCGTATAAAAGGCATTTAAAAGGCTATTTATTACAAACAACTGTAGTTTGTTTACATAATGTTACAATGAGTACACGCCGAGCTTTCGCCCCGCCCACTAATGTGGACCAATCAGCATCGCTGTTTCACCAAGCCACGCCTCTTGTCTGCGCCTGAGTGGGTTCGGAGGATCGGGATCGATCAGTTTTTCTCTCGTGTCCGTGGACCGCGTTAGTGTTGTGCGATGACGACTGTGAATAGTGAGACGCAAACGAGTAAACTCAAGTTTAGTGTGGAGAGTATCTTAGCCAGAGATCATCATGATAAGCAAGAGGAGCCGAGGCAAGAACCGCCTTGTGTGGAGTGTGTGGCTGCATTGTACAGGTGTTGTAGGGATGAGCCTCCGCTGCTGACTTTGCCGTTTCAGATGTCTTACACGCATCTCCATCCAGCTCTTAGACCTACTACGGCTAATGGTAAATTATTATTGTCGCGTAAATTACTTGCGACTTTTTTATGTATCTGTGCATACGTCTAAATATACTCGTTAATTATGAAATACTCTCAATAATATGCACATTCGATTTTTTTAAACAAGTGTTATTGTTTTTAGGAATATAAATCTTTTCTTCTGGTATTTTCTAATTTTGGTATACAATAAAATATTCTCTTGCCATGAGACTAGATAATTAGACTGGCCATAAATATACATAATATGTAATATAATGCCAGGACCATTAATTTTAGATAGATAACATTAAAAATTAATACTAACTTTTTCTTTAAATATTTATGAAATTAATTGTAATGTAACAATATAATAAAAATACACATAAATTCAATTAATCACGACCATCAACGATTGTGCACCATCAACTGAGTATTCTGATGGTTCTTGGTTATTCAAAAGCCTCTTTTTACCTTATAATCATTATCCAAAGTTTTGTAAATCATGTCAGCGTATACAGATAATGACTATTACCTATTTCTCAACATACGCAGACGTCTCCACGATGTATTCCCTCATCGAAATAAACAGCACATGTACAATGTTTATGATCACCCATCCAGATACTTCTAACCCACTTTCCTTAACTTAGATAACCAAGAATAAACACGGCAGGGGTCGTTGTTAAATCACTCATATTAATATACAGTTAAAAAAAAGTATAAGAAAGTTACCTGTTATATCAAAAATATAGCTGATATACTCGTAAATGAAATTTTTGAAAAAAAATATAACTCATTGTTTACTTTTGGTGCAGAAATTTCGGTGTCTGAGCTTTTGCGCACAATATCCTTACTGAACATTAATTCCAAATCAAGTAACTCTAAATTATTATCAGAATATTATATTAATTCAGTATTTTGTTTTTCAATTTAATTCAAATTAAAAGAAATGAATATCAGCGTGGATAATCATCATTAGGCAAACAACCTCTGGATTAACAAATGTGATTTAACCATAAAGACAGATATTACATATTATACACATATATGATTTTGAACAGTTTAGCTGGTAATGGTATTATTGTGTTAATAGTGTAGTAAGCACTTAAATATTAAATTCTTTGAGAATTTAGGTCATTTGATTAAAAAAACTAACCCTTGTTGGTATTTGGACTATGAAGAATAATTTCACCCTAAACATATATCAAAATTCATCATAGTCGGTTTTTCATAAAAAATGGGAAGTTTATTGATTGAATAACACCATCTACAATGGTCATCAATAATCGTATATTAATAGCAGAAAAGGAGCTGTCTATAATCATCATGATGTTAACCATATCATGTCAAATATAAAATTATCCCATCTCTAAAACTGCTGAGTTAGTGAACCTATAGCTACTTCGAACCCAGATCTTAACCAAATAGTCAGCACCCAACATGACATGCCATATAAAAGCATTGACTATAGGAATACCGTTTATTATACACGAAACTTACGCGCTAATGAGTCTAGCCCTGGTTGTTACCTTTTGAAAACCCGAACAGTTTTAATAAAATATGGATTAGAACAAAAAAAGAGTCTTTTATACTCATTGAATACAAAAGGACGCAGATAAAGTTTGTTTGTCTTCAATAATATTTCAATAATAAAATATTTTGTTATATATAAATTTAGCTTTTAAGAAAATGTAATAAATTAAAACTCACCTAGTTAAGCATTTATACCCTTTAGCCAATTTTGTTCTATGCGTAATTTGTGCTCCAAGATTAATCAAGTAAAACATGAAATAGGTGATAATGGCAATTATTTCTTCCATGACAACTTAAGATCAAATTTATTCCTGATGCTGATGATAAAAAACACCAAATTCTGCGTTACCAAATCCGCCACATCCTTTAAGTCAGCTCTTACATCCTACACAGTTCCTACAATGGAACACTAATATATTATTTCATTAATACTTTTCATGCCGTCTACAGCGGAAAATTTATTGATATTTTTTCCTTTCTCTCCCAGTTTTTCGCCTCCAAGTACCCACCTCATCCCCGACTAACGGAGCACCGAGATGCGATGTGACGTCAACAGGCAAACGTAAGCGCTCTTGGTCGAGAGCCGTGTTCAGTAACCTGCAAAGAAAAGGCCTGGAAAGGAGGTTTCAAATGCAGAAGTACATCACTAAGCCAGATCGACGGCAACTGGCTGCTACACTAGGGTTGACGGATGCTCAGGTGAGATGAAGAAAGAGTTATTTAGCCGTAGCTCTGGACATTTTACTATAAAACGGCACTATTAAGCACTATATTTTGAATTATTTATAATTATTTTGACTAGTAAGCACTGCCATTGCAATATGGGCGAAATGTCGGGTAGCAAAGGTAATTCTTTGTTTATAAAATATACGCGTTAAGTCCCGTTTTTTTGTAAAATGAATAAAAATCCGTAGCTCTAGAGCCTAGACAGACACACCGCATTTTAACTGCCAATTGCAGTTTGAATGCAGATGCAGATACAGTTCTATTGCACTTGTGTCATTTGGTTTTCGGTGTTGTCAGAGGCTAAGTGTTCACAGTCAACTAAGCTTTATAATATAGTGATAATTTTTGACCACACGAAACTCATGTGCCAGGCGATAAGCAATGCTGCCGTCTATAGAAGTCTTATACAGTATGAGTAATACCTATCAGTATTTAAGTTAATATAGAATAATAGAGTTTGGTATCGCTTTTCGTTTTTATCATTACATAGTATAAAACAAAGTCGCTTTCTTTGTCCCTATGTCCCTTTGTATGCTTAAATCTTTGAAACTACGTAACGGATTTTGATGCAGTTTTTTTAAATAGATAGGGTGATTCAAGAGGAAGGTTTATATGTATAACAACATCTATTAAATAGTGGAGTAGGCTATATATTTTATACCCGTGCGAAGCCGGAGCGGGTCGCTAGTTATTACTAAATTAAAGATTTTATATTGATATCATATCATGCCAGAACTCGGCGTTAACATATCATATGTATTCTGATATATGCACAAGTTCGCATTCTTCAATCTCGTTGGAATGAACTTTGAAACTATAAATTTTTTGTTAAGATGCTTCTTAAGTATCTTAAGTGTTACTTCAATTGTAGGTGTTTAAGTTAAATCATTGCAACCTCACATCTTTCAATTCTAAATTAAAATAAATATTGCAGTTTTAGTTATTTAGAAATATTATTTTCATAAACTGAAACTTTTATGTTTGAAGATCAAAGTTATGAGTAATCCTGATTGTTTTAATTATCCAATCAATAGTCAGTGGCTATTACATGACGGTAAACTATGCGCTGTAAAATAAAATAAAATATATACATATTATTATCTCGATTGACTCTACATTGTAAATAAATAAAACATTAAATATAAAAAAAATTTATGAAATAAATAATATGTATCGAATATATAAGACGACAAATATTTAGTGAAACTATCCCGTGAAAAAAAAATATATAACCACACTAACCAATAAGAAAATATTTTTGAAACAAGGAGAAAAATATTCTTACGGCGTTTAATCCATTTTAGGTTGGACAAAATCACCGCTATACGTATAAACTCATTCCTTTGAGATATTAGAGCATGAAAAAATAATCTAATCTTATTTTGCATGTGAGTCTTGAGTTCACACTGTCGCGGAATTTCTTCTTCAAAACTAAAACGCGTACAAAATAGTTGACCAAACGAGGGAGATTTTATTAAATCTAGTAAAATATTCCGATTAACCCATGAAGCAATTGAGCCTCAGTATTTTTCTATATTTGCACTCAACGGTCTCTATGAAATTTGTATTGTGAGTTTGCTCTCGAATTTTATCATGGTTCCATGTACAGTACATGCAACTCCATTGCATAAAAAAACCAAATAAGTTTCAAAATAATAATTCTCTATAATAATTAGCAATCATTTAGAAATTAACTTGATCCCGTTAATGTTCTGCTACAGTTGTTATACTGATATAATAAAAGTAAACTATCATACGTTTGTAGCATATAACTCGGCTTTAGACAATCCCTAGTTTTTATTAGCAAATGTTTTAAAAATCGCTTTGCTCATTTATTGCTACTGGAAAAGAACTACATAGAGATTTGTTAGGATCGTTTCAGGTGGCGATGGATAGTCTCAGCATATCCCGTTCCGTACGTAGAAGCGTGAATATGTATGTTTGTCTAGAACAACATATAATATCATTATACAACTTCGCAATTGTGGTGAATGACACGAGAAACCATGACTACCCCGCAAGGAAAAAATATGTGTATGATTGTTTTCTATCATGTTATTAATCTGATAACTATATTTCAGGTAAAAGTGTGGTTTCAAAACCGTCGCATGAAATGGAGACATACGAAGGAAGGTCGCTCTGGCATCACAGGGACAATGCCTCGGGATGCTGAGTCTATACACGACGACACTGAAGATATCGACGTCGATACTTTAAGCGACTGAATGAGCGAATAAGAATGAATGAGTTCTATTATAAGTGTAAAAATTACTTATTTTTTACAATCGAAATGTTAAAATCAATGTATTGTTTGTCAGGATCGTTCAAGCTGGCGATCTATAGTCTCTGCCTTTGTCGTTTGGGAACATATGTGTGAATTGTAACAGATAGATGAAATGTGTATGTAATGGGATGAGTGCGATAACAGTCATCAAAATAAAATGCATGAGATCAAACATGTATGCTTGGTTTGAGTTTCAGTGAAGTGAATTTGCTACACTATTTACATGTTTGAATGTGCTATAGATGTTATAGCAAAATGTGAAATGAGCAGTTAAGATCTCTGATTGCTCATTAAGGTAACAGGCGTGTATTTAATATCTACGCATTTTAAACAAATAATTACAAGTCTACGTTTAGAATTGAGTAAATATTTAATGAAATATGTTTAATTTATTTCGGTTAACAAGATTTTTAAAGGGGTGCTGTAACGTTAATGGATACGGTAATTAAGGTGGCAGGAAGTAGGCACCTAATGCCTAGTATGTTAATAAGGGTGTAAATAGATCCTAGTATATTTGTCAGATTTGTTAACGGATAGTTTATAAAACTAAGTATATTACTGTTTATAAGGCTAATTATTTATAATTTTTGTTTTTTATATTATTAAATATAATTTCAGTGATTCAAATCTTTTAATTTATAAAATTCCTTATACAATAATAATATTTGGCTACTTGACAGCAATTGAATTAGCCCCTTGTAAAATGCATTTAAGACTTGTGTTAAGGGACTAGTCAAAGTATATTTAATATAGATAAATACATACAAAGCATATATAATTAAAGACCAGACTGAAAAGCAGAAGAAAGCGTAGTTCTTAACTGTGCCTCCACCGGGAATCGAACCCAGGAACTCACGATTAGCATTCAGGTTGCTAACCGATCGCGCCACGGAGTTCGTCAAGAATTCCTTTTCAAAGTAGTGTAAGTAACTGTTTGAGCCTTTTCTGAATGAATGGAATCATAAGTTTGTTATTTCTGTAGTAATCATGGTCGATGTAATATTTTTTAAAGCTTTGATATCATTGAAATTTATTCTATCAAATGTATTACTTCAAGTAAATATAAGAAAATAAAGAAATTGTAACTGCAATAAAACACCAGATTTAATAGATTTTTTTTATTTTGGAATTTAGAAACAAGGTATCGTAATGCCCATAAAATGTATTTACAAATATACACTCCTAAAAAATGGGTCAATAGTTAATGACAAATTGTAATACAAATGGATTTACACCTGTTTTGTGTTATTATTTACAGTGACTTACAGTATGTTTATTAAGAGGTTATAAATTGCATGGCTTTACAAATTATTTAAGATAGAAGATATTTAACAACATGTGACAAGTTCTATATAAAACCAATTTAAATGGAACGATCATACGGACAATATTATTTGTAACATTGAAAAAAAATTATACATACGATTATTATTCTAGTACATGGAGACTTCAAAACCACTTATTGGAATACTACGACTTGAAGAGTCATAGCTTATGGCGGAAGATCTGTAGTGGTCTGTATTTTAAGACTTATGAAAGAGATATATTATAAATGGCAGCATAAAATTGTATCAAAAAGACACTTATGTTTGGCAAAGGTTCATTATTTTTAATCAATTACTTCATTTCAGTGCATTTTATTTACATCTGATTAACATATTACAATAATTAACAGGCCAGTTGAATGAGAGTTTTATACAGAATTCAATTTCCATTAAAACGCAAACAATGAACTTTTGATGGACGTACTGTAACTAATCCAATATTTATAAACACAAACATTTAATAATCTACTAATTTAATTTTACTTCTATCATTATCTCTATTCGAATTTCTATCATCCCTGTTCCTGTCCGCGTCATGTCTACCAAACTCCGGCCTATCCCTATACGACCTCCTATCACCTGAATCCCTTTGACTTCTATCATTATCATACCCTCTATTGCCCCTATTATAATCCCTAGGTCTGTCAAAGTCTCTTGGCCTATCACTATCTCTTCTATCGAAGTTTCTAGATCTATCAAAATCTGGTCGATTATCAAATGGCCTATTCCTATCGAAATCTCGGGGCCTATCATTGTTCTGTCTTCTAAACCTATCGTCATATTGTATCCTATCTTGGTGGAATGGCTCGGGTGGTTTCGGGTAGTCTCTCGATTCATGACGCGATCTTTCTTGGTACCTAGGTTCTTCTCGAGGTGTGTTGAGTGCATTCCCAGTTTCCCACACTTGTATCCTTTTGGGGGAGGTAGGCACTGATTTGGATCGACTTCGTGAGGATTTTTTCCGCTCTCGTCTTGATGGACTTCTGTGGAGGAAAGTAGGGTTATATTTTATTTTGTTCTTTAGGCGAAGTAATTAACTATTTTTCTATTAGATATTTTTATCAATATAAAAAAATTATAACAAGTGTAACTTGAGTAATAAATGTTTTATTAACATTCAAAACACTGAGTGGAGAAGAAAATGTTATGTTGTGTTTTTTGTTTCATAAATAAATGAAAATATGAATTCATGTATTTAATACCTAAAAAGATCGACAGATATTCTCTTAGATTATTTCTTTCGACCATCACTTTTTAAAAATATCTTCAGGTTTCACTACTCAAATTCTTGGTTATTAACTTTATAACATTTACTAACCTCGATGAAGATCGGCTTCTGCTTTTGTCGGAATCATCGCTCGACCTCCGATCATTGTATCGCTGCTCACGTTGCCTGCAAATTGTACAAAAAGATTTCTTTCATAACCCATTCAAAATGTGTCGAAGTGAAACCAAAAGTTTGTACTTTATAGCATGTCAATACTATCACATAAATATTTTTTTTATTAGAATAAATCTTTTGTGAAAATGCAGTACTACGTTGAGTATTTCAAGATGAGATATCAAAATTTTTATATCTAGCCGAATGTTTTATTTAAGTTCATGATCGAAGTATTAATCCAGTTCAAAAGCTCAAATACCACGAAGAAAGGATTAACATACATCTAGTGTAAAATTTTAATTTCGTACAATATCGTCCTGAAGCAGACTAATGTCTCCATTTAATAAACAGAAATAATACAGACTTGCGCCTTAGCTTGATGGCTAGCTCTCTCATTTCCTCTTCGCGTCGCGCCTGCTTCCGAGACTCGCGCTCCAATCGCTCAGCCTCGGCACGTTTGTCTGCCTTCACTATAAAAAAGAAAAAAATACATAAATTACTTGTTATAATAAACGGGTTAATAATTATTTATGCATAGGAGACTAATATTTAAGTTATTCCAGTACTTGAATTGTGCAATCAGTAGATATGACAAGAAATTATCCAGGGCTGGAATGACTGATAGAATTGATGTCATTATATAATGTGATCGATACGACGTTGAGCTGCCGTTAATGCTAACAAATAAAATTTTACTATTGAACAATAGTAGTGATGTGTGTATATTTAATTATATATTTAACTTAAATGATTTGACATTCTAACTAATAAAAGCTCTTAATGTAAGCAAAATCTGATTCTTATGCGTAGCTAACGTTATCATAAACGTATCCAGAAAGTAAGTATGTAGAAAGCGATTCAAAATTAGTCAAACAGGTTTGTTATAACATAGAACTCACGTTGCCTTGCAAGTTGTGCCTGCATTTTCTTTTTCAATTTCTCCTTCATTGTCAATGCTTCTTTTGACGGCGGAGCCTAAAATTGAAAACATTAAAATTATTTACAAGAAACATTATTTTATAAAGAACAGCACAATTTTCTCGTATGCGAATCGCTGTGTTATGAAAATAGAATATCCAATCTAAAATTCATATTTATATATTACTATATATTATACTATATATTACTCGTACATTGTCGCGCCCTACGCGATGTATACGTTAAATATTTCTCTTTCATAATTGAAAACATGTGATAAAAGTCAATATTTGAATGAATATATTCTTGTCATTGACGAGTATACAATCTCAGAATGTCTTTATATTGTCCTACTGTTTTCAATTTTCTAGGAGAACAATCTATAATATTGAGAACTAGCAGCCTGGGAGTTGCTAGAAGTTATTTAAGTAACATAACTAAATAAGCTTGTAGGTAACGGATTCTTGAAATTATATTTTAAAACCCCAAATAAATATCTTAAAAACACGTTGACACACAGAATTTAGTATTTCAGGATCACGATCTGCTGCAAATCTGTTGTGCTTTAGTTATCTCTAACTATACATTTATAGGTACGGCGATTAAGTGAATTAGGATGATATATCAAATTACAATGTGAATTGTCATCATATTATGTAAAATTATCGGATAACTTTTCACCACAACCCTCAAATTAAGTGATTAGGACACTTATGCTTAATTGCAATTCTCTCTCTCTGTATTTCGTTTACGACAAATACTACTTTGGACTGCACATTAGCTCGCAAAGAACAAACTTTCTGGAAATGAAAATGTATCAAGTCATTGTATTAAATGATTCTTACTGACTTTGGAGCTGGGTCCAGTTAATCGTAACTGATTCTGGGGCACATTGGGCTTATTCCCCATCGGTGGGGCTCTGAAAAAGAAAAGACTTCAATTAGTGCCATTTTCATACATTAACATAGAGACATTTTTTCTATTTAGTTTTAGTACATTACGTAAAAATATAGTTGTACTATAATTTAATTGTGATTTGTATAGTATAGTCAATGTTAAATGTTGTAATGTAATGCTGATGTTGGAGATTTAATAAATTTTCCATTTTACAATTGTTACTATATTGTTGTCAGTATGTGTAAATTAGATTACATACAACAATATACGCTGAAAAATACCTGTGGTGGTAAAACTTATACCAAACCTTTTTAACAGACCGGAAAGGTTGTTGTTTTATATGATTAATAAAATAAATAAAGTCATCTCACTTCTTAGTTTCATCGTTATCGTCACTGGAGTCTGAATCCAAGGAGAGGTCGCTAGAAGATATGTCTTCTTTTTTCCTTCCGTAGTAACGAGGCAGAGGTTTGGCAACTTCCTTTTTAGTGCTATAAAACATAGTTGTATATTAGTCATATATCCGGGCGAATCGTTTGAAACAGGCTGTTAAATAAAAATATGATAGATAAGTTACTTTTTTTTCTTAAACTGAAAATATTGAAACCTTGAAACATGTTACTATTTTAAGGCGGGAATCGAACCCGTGATTTTTAGTAGCCATTCAGTAAACAGGGGTCTAATTTTCACAATGCAAAAGATAAACAATATTCAAAAGATAATGAAATAATGTTCTTTTACCTTTCATTTGCTGTTGTTTGTTTCGAATCATTCCGTTTAGAATTACTGAAAAAAATTGAATAGAATTATTAGCATTACACTAATCAAAATATAATATGACAGGTTTAGCTATGTTCAAAGATGCTCTCTAAGTATTTCTATAAATAGGTACGTTTCCAGACGTATGAATCAAATAATCTTATTTATTCATATTTGCAAATGCTTGTCCCATGTCATTAGTTAATACCCTATTCAAGTTCTACAGACATGTTTTTATAAAATAACAAATACGAACTTGTCAACACTCGTAGATCGTCTCCTATAGCTTCTTGGTAGCGAATTAGACCTCGATCGCTTTCTAGGACTGAACGAACTAGATCGAGACCCAGAACTGTATCTGGGCGACCTAGACCGGTACTTCGAACGTGACTTGCGGGATCTCGACCTAGAACGTGATGAACTACGACGTCCTCTGCGACGTGACCGTGAACGAGACCGGGATCGAGACCGTGATAACGAGCGGGATCGGTATCGGTGCGGGCCCGCTCTGGGACGCCTTGATCGGTCTGGTGAGGATGAATATCTGGAAAGAGATTTTTATATTGAATATAATATAATGTCGTTTAAATACGTTTTATGGTCATTTTGGAGTACAAACACGACCACCGACGAAATTACGTAGGTGTGAGGTCACTCGAAGTCCTCGTTTTACTAGGTAAGCAGTGACGAAATTATAACTTAATTTAAATAATATAATGTATATAAAAGACTACAAAAAGCCGTTGTATTTTTAAAAGGTGTGCGAGAAATAGAGATTTTAAATTATATTCAAAAGAATTAATAAGAGGAATAAATAGTTACAGGTGCTAACCGAGATTTAGTCTTTCTGGCTACTTCTGAATAGAGCTCCTTTCTCTTCAAATTTTGTTTCAATTTATCCGAGTATGTAGGTTTCGATGTTGAAGCTGAAAGACATAATATTACTAGATTTAATAATATTAACATAATATACATATCATTGGCGATTTTATAGTTTTGCATTATAGTGTTATAGTTAAACATATATCATATCTGTACATTTCAAAGTCATACTACTCAACCAATCACGGACTTCTATCTTCACGTCCAATAGTCACATAGAACTAAGCCTCTAACCAACCCACCTTTGATCTCTTCATCATCAGCCCCGAATGAGGTGATGAACTGAATCTTCTCCCCCTCGTAGGGTGAGGGACTGCGACTGGGCGACCGGCTGGCCTGTCGTTGGGTCTCAGTGGACGGCGCTGCGTAACTAGGCGGACTTATCACGCGGGTTGCTAGCTTTTTGTCCCTGGAAATGAAGGTTAAATATTTGTTTAAGTGTTTATACATATTATAACAAATATTTTCTTATGCTAAGAGTGTATGAAGTAGTGTAAATTTTCTAGTATGTGGTTGTAGGAAAAATGGTTTGAAACTCGAATGTAGTGGCAGTATTTAGTTCTTGCGTGACGCGTAAGTGCAATGAAATTTTTCTTGAGAATTTGCCTACTGATATTGAACCTCACAACACGATTAATTGATTTCAGCAATATAAATTTATCATATCAAAGTATGTACAATACTGCTTATGTAATCTTTGGACAAAAAAACCTGATACTGATTTGAAAAAGATGATAATATGTTGACTATGTAGTGTCATTTAATAAAAAGGGAGTGTGTATATACACAAGTCGTGAAGCGTATGTATATATGTATGTATTTATTTAGTGTCATTGTAAACTACACAACTGTTGCATACCTATGAGCGCGCCGCTCCCTTCGACTCTTCCTCCCAGAATACATGGCTTTCTCTTTCTCTTCCCTTAGCACTTGCTTCTGGTGTTCCGCTTCATCTGCATCTCCCGTAAGAAAGGAGAAGAGATCGCACCCAGCCATGCCGTACTTTGGACCCACTAAGTTGAGTTCATGCGCCTGTTCTCAGAAAACAAAATGTTAGGAAGTGTAAAATTAAGAAAGTTAGTAGTAAGGACTTCATATTTTTAAGTGTATTAAGAATCGTACGCTAAACGCTGATAGAAAAGACATTAACTTATTGGTAGCTATAGCAAGTCGAAGCTGAGAAAGTAAAACCATGTCTAATAAATAGCCATGACTTGATATAACTAAAATGTTTAGTTTTCAGGGCAGCAAGATAAAATATATATGGTAAACTGAAAAACGAATATATTTCTGTAAATTTAGTACTATCTAAATAAGAAAATAAATTACATGAAAGTAGTATTATGATCTGTGATAATTGTTATGTAAACAGAATACTAATGTTTTATAAAATCTATTGTGTTATGGGCTAGTAGCTTGTCGCTAATGTTCTTTATTATTGTCATCAAACCCACAATAGTAATGATCAAAGTGCCCAAAGATTTAATATGTGTATGAGATTCTGTCCACTTTCAAAGGAAATAAGTTCTTATATATATGCATTATTTACCTGAGCCTGTTCCATCTTGTTCACATCAATACTGAGATCAACATCAATGATCTCAATGTCAGATTCCTCGTCAGAATCATCTTCATCTTTCGTCTCAACATTTTCTGAACCTGCAATATAAATGCCAAACCGTGAAAGTGTTTTACACAATTTCACCTATAACAGGTAAAATTAACTTGTTCCGAGCATAATTATCGCGACGCTGACAGAATTGTTCTCATTCACGATGTATTGTCTTTTTAGCTTCATTGTTTTAATTGAAAAGTTGCATCTACCGCTTGGTTGTGAGGGTTGAGCTCCGGGATTGTTATAATTGTATCCTATAGCCACACCACCACCCTTTTTCTCATTAAGCTTTTCTCTCTTGGCCTCCCTCTCCTCTACGGTGACCCCAAACTGTTCCTCTATGGCCAGTTGCTGCAGGAACTTGTCTTCGCCTGCAATTAAATAATATATTGTTTAAAACATATATTTATTCATATTTAAATTCATTAGTAGAAATAAATAATTATAGTTTTTTTGTGATATTATGTATTAATCAAAAACAATATTTAAAATTGTATTTAGTTTCATTTTGATCCATTGAGACTATAAAATTGTATAGTTACTGTATATAGCAAAAAATATTACACTCACTTATTCCGAGAAAAGAGTTTTGGGCCAGGATTCTATATCGCTCATAGTTGCATTGTCTTTCTTCTTGATCCAAATCTTCAGGTGGAATTTCTGGTGCCTTCACATCAGGTATATAGTCTAGATGAGCTCTTACATCAAATCTATCTATCAAGTTGTTGCTGTCACCTTGCCAAGGCATCCTGGAACAAAATTAAGGACATTTTCATCAGAAACATATTTGAGTGACACACACTTTATTGAATCATGAAATGAAAATAAATTTACTTCATTCTATCAAATTAGAGTTTGACACATTCCAGTTTACATTACAATGAAAAAATAGCAAATTCACTAGTTACATGCTTATTTACAAATGCATGTAAATTCTTATCACTAGCAGTTTGTTAGAGATTAATACAAGCTATATCGGTTAATCAAAGCTAGACACTAAGAGTAACAACTTCTTATTTTATATGGAATTATTCATCAATAAAATAAGTTTAGGCCATTCCTGCTTAACCAAGTAGTGTATCAAATATAAACTAATCACTTAAGAACTTACATTATTGCTGGGCTGTCTCCTGCTGCAGCCACCGCCGGATCCAAATGAATTTTGCAGGGTCTTCCATGGATTTGCAAAAATTGTGTAGGGTCTGCTTTCTATAGAACAGAATTAATTAAGAATTTTAGTATTTATAACTACTTAACTAAGATGGTGAATGTAAGTAAAACCAAAACTATGGTTTTTTGAGAGACAGGAAAAATATGACAGAATGTGATATTAAGGTGGAATGTGGTGATAGTGAAAGAGTTTCTGTATTTGGGAAGTGTGTCTAAAAGAGTTGGTAAATGTTAGGGAGAGTGAAGCAGGGATATGCAGTGATGGGGGCCTTGAGCTGTAAAATGTCTAGTCAGTTCAGTATCTAAGTGGGCAGGACTGGTAATTTATAATGTTGTTCTGGTCCCTAAGATAATGTATGGTATTAAGTACTGGGTTGGCACAACAATAATGAAAGCAGAATTAATGTGGTACAGATGAGGTCCCTCAGAACATGTGTAATGTAAGATTGTGTGATAGGGTATAGAATAGTGTGATTCATAAATGTTGTGGTATGCAAGCTGATGAATAACGAAAATATGTTAAGATGGTTTGGGCACTCAGGGCAGAGGGATAAAAGGAGCGTTGCAAAAGAAATTTATGAAGCAAAATTGGAAGAGAGAGTTCGACGGGGTAGGCCGCATAGAAGTTAAAAAGATCAAATTGGAAACATTCTTCTCAAGAAGTGTGTGTGTGTGTGTTTTCAGGATTGTTCCAGGTGGCGATCGGTAGTCTCTACCTAGCACGTTGGGGACGAAGAGACGTGAATATTGGTACACATGTATTCATAATTACTTAGCATAATATATCTGCATCAAACTTAATTTTATAATGTTATTTTGGTTTATACATACAATCTTCTCATAAAAATCTTTTCTTCGTTCTGCTCGCCGACGATAATCAACTATAAGTCCGCGGATCATCCGCTCCTGCTTTCTAGCTTCATGCCACATTTTAAGATAACACGCACAATTACTGTTCTAAATCTACTGAAGGTATAAACAATTATTCACTTTTTCAAATACACTGCACCATTAAAAAAAAGCTAACTAGAATCCAAACAGATTGAATAATTCTTTTCGTTGGTTGTTTTTTTGACCACCATTTCGAACCATGAGTTCTTAGTTAGTGACTGACAATTCTTCCATGGGATTAAAAAATATTATAACTGACATTAACTATCTATAATAATAAAAATAGGATTATTTATTAATTAACTTTAACTTTAAACAAAATAAAACTAAATATGTACAAATTAAAACAAAAACAAAACTTAAATCTATCAAACAGTAAAAATTTACACAGCGCTACTAGTGTACCAAATTTAGCACCCAGAAGCAAAAGCCCCCAGCACACTAGCAGCGTTGCCCCGCTGGATTGCCAACGACAACCTCTGGGCCAAAAATTCACCGGAGCGTCTATCCAAACCACGATCCCTAAGCCTTTTGCCTATGCTAGCCACAAAAGAAACCGCCTCCTCCCCCCAAACCCCAGACGTTTCAAAAGCCACTGGCACAAACAAATAGGCAGATTTTAGAGCCGCGTATTTTACGTGTTTCTGGCGGGCTGCCGCCTCAGCAGCCGAACCAGCAGACCCAATCGTAGTTGGTAAGTGAGACGCAGCATACGTATCTACACACGTTGCGTCCCATAAAAGGCACCGACCCTTCTCCCAGGGCACCAAAGTCAAGCCATCAGGCCGCTTACCATCCGTCCGACTGAGGCCAGGCGGCTCCAACACACAGGGCACATTTGCCGAAACAAGTGCCCTCCGGATAATGTCATTTAACGCATGATGGCGAGGAAAACGACCGACACACCTAGAACATTTTAGAGGATGAAGTCCTCTCACATCCACCTGCTCACCACAAATGCAAGGATGTGGCTCACACACCGCCGAGCCCAACCTCAGAGCCACCGCCACCCTGAGAGAACTGTCGTCAAGCAGCGTCCCCATGTGTGGTGACGGCAGAGCGTGCAACCACGCCCCTGACTCTGGCCTTGTAGCAGCCCTTAAACGTGCTAGATCCACACCCTCGCTGGCCTCAATCAAACAAACAACCTTCTTCCTACAAAGCACATCATCCCAACTGCGCTGTAGCTCAGGATGTTCCGGCAAATCTAAAGAGCCACTGGACCTCGTCCACTCCTCCAATGCCTCCCCCACAAAGGGCACGCGGCACTCGTTACCATAACTAGGTAAAATACGAGCAACAAGTTCCGCAACCCCGTAGGCAGAAGACAAAAAAGCCGGCAATCCAACGTCCAACATCCTGCGCACCCCGAGACCTCCATGACGGACCGGCAAAGAGGCCTGCGTCCACTGAACATCGCCGAGGTCCACATTCAAAACTTCTTCCAATATTCCACGAAGCGATTCGTCATACTGGCCCATTTCCACCATTAGTTTCCACCCCGGACATGTCCTCAAAAAGTAAACTACCTTGGGCAAAGCCAAGCAACTTCTCAATAGAGTTAAAGAAACATGTGCTGGCAGATCCCCAAGGAAATGTCTAGCCCCCAGAAGTGCCTCCAACTTCCGAGCCAAAACCGCAGGAGCCGCCTCCGGAAATATTGGAGCCCCTAAAAGTGTGAAATTTGACCTATCCAGCACCCTAAGGCCAGGAATAACATCTTTAAAATGTTGTAAGGCAGATGTGTCAGCCCCACATGGGAAAATTTCACACTTCGAAGTATTTACCTCAAGCCCTACGTCCTTAAACATACACATTATTTTATTAACACTTTCCAAAACCTTGTCAGGACTACCACCTATGGTACCATCATCTAGATACCAAACATTGAGGTCACTATCCACGCCAGATATAATTTTATGAATAGCCAAACTAAACACAAGCGGCCCCAGGGGATCCCCCTGTTGAGCGCCGGTCTGTGACTCGAGTGAATGGTTATGATAAAATAATTTACTTGTGTAGGCATAGCACTGGCGTAGAAAAGGGTATAGTAAAGGGACCTGCTCGCGAACTTCATTTAAAATTGTATCCCTTTCTATACAATTAAATGCATTTTTAATGTCTAGTTTGACTATAACCGCCCCAGTACTTTCACCAGCTAAAGCAAAAGCACGAGTAGCGTGAATGGCGGCCTCGCAACCTAATGGCGTACCAAAACCCAACTGAATCGGCTGCAAGTAATTGGACATACCCGCCCTCACCAAAGAGCACCCAATCTTAGCAACAAGACGACGCAAAACACTCCCGATAGCAATAGGTCTTATACCACCTTCCTTCTTGCTCAATGCACACAGAGAAGCCCCATACATATACGGACAAACCTCTGGACTCAGCAATCCTGCGAGCAAAAAGTTACACAAACTAGTAAGCGCCTCTGTAAGACGAACGCCCCCATCCCCTGCCGTTGCAGATGTGAGCTCTTTCAGGTGACCAGGACGCAAGCCATCCAAGCCTGCAGCAGATCCAGCGTGGAAGGTACCAATAGCGTGTGTAACCAAACCTACATGGACAGGTGCGACCCCAGAAGAAGGATCAGGCTCTGCCGGAAACAATACAGGACGCGACGGAGGGGGGTGTTTGGAGCGTAATGCCTCCACCGTCGTCGCACTATTAGGCGCAAGTGTAGAATCTGACATAAGTATTCTAATAGCACCCCTCAGATCGCCATCGTAAACTTTACTTTGTACAATTTTAGGCTTCGATGACTCGCTAAAGCCAGGAGTACCGAAAACCGAGCCCAAAACTGAGGCTCCCATGACATTCTCCTTAACCTTTATAGTCAGCGAACGTGAATCATGCCTATCAGGTAACTTCAAAGCCACATATGAAAATGTTAGTAAAGTGTACCAATCCTCACAATCATTCGTTCGCAAACACCGTTCAATAATGTCAGATAATCTACCTGCAGCCGAACACCTAGCTCCCCTGGGGATGTGCTTCAATACTCGGACCGACCTGCGGAAGTCCGCAAGGCTATCCCAATCCACGGGATGAGACCGCACCCCGGTCCCCGCAGTCGACGCACCCACACGAAACCCCGATGAAGCAATATCTGGTGGAGTATCCCCAGTGGAACGATCCGGCTGCGATGAAACACCATTGCCATGTTTACGGCCGATGTGCACTTTGAGTCCGTGGGGCACCACATACCTTTTGCCATTATCCGGACAAAGCGGGCATACAGCCCGCACGGGGCAACTCATAACTAAATAAACACTGAAATCAAAACTAAAATTTATATAAAATTTTACATATCCGTTCAACCCAGAGATTGCCTGGCCCACCTAACACCCAACACATCACAATCATACTGTATAAAATCACTTAGAATTAAAAACCTAAAACTAATAAAACTAATAAATTATAAACCTAAAACATACAAAAGAAAATAAACATCCATATTATTTCATTATATTGAAATCTTGATTGATTGTGTTGTTTGTGATTTAGCTCCACGGAAACTCCTTTTTCTGCGCCAATCGTGGAGCTTGCAGCAATCGTTGCTAGGGGCAATCTTGAAAACAGATTGAATTTGTAATGACAATAATATTTTGAATCTTTTATCCAATGATTTTATACTTTCTCTTCAAACAATGATGGTCAAAATGTATGAACAGACGGCGTTAGTATAGCACTTTTATTTATTGGAACTCCGAAACAAATTTGAACATCGGAACTATTTTAAAATAATATTTTTGTATTCCATTTCCAGTTTGACGTCTCAGTTATTCCTAACTAACATTGAAATAATTATTTTTTTCGTCATTAGGGCTTGACCCTCAATCACGGGTTCATATGTATTGTATGAACCAATAGAAATAAATATGTTGATTTTTTATGTACATTTTGTCAACAAAAAAAGCGGCTGTTGCCCAGTGGGACTTCTTATGAGAAAGGTCCTTGGTTCGCGGGATTCGCTCTAGCATGTCAATAAAAAAAGCGGCTGTTGCCCAGTGGGACTTCTTATGAGAAAGGTCCTTGGTTCGCTCTAGCATGTCCCAATAAATGAAAATTAAATAAGTGTATTTCATTTACGTACATAATTTACAGCCGCTATCGGTGAGGGAAAACATCGTGAGGAAACCTGTCTTTCTATCAGGATAGGTAATAGCCAGTGTCTATATACGGTGATACGGTTCACTACCTATCACGTTGGGGGCTGTCTATCCATAACATGCCTTCAAAATTTCAGAGATGGGTATTCACGCCTCTGACTACCCCGCCCCAATAAAAAAGGGAGTGTGTAAACACAAGTCGTGAAGCGTATGTATGTATGTGAACACTGCAAGGTATGCAAGGACGAAAGACACATCCTAGTACTACAATTATCTAACCTCTTTTTTCACAAGAGGAATGTGAAGGTCTTTGGCTACTCGGTTTATTTAAGATTTATCTGGCAATGTCTCATTCAAGTTTGTTACCATGCTTTTCTCGCCTGTTTGTTGTAGGAGAAGGCTAAAGGAATAGGGTTAACTAACTAAACAAAGTGTTTGAGTTGTCAATACTTCTCCAAATGTTTGGTCACCCTAGGAAAGATAAAGAGATGCAGTGTTACTGTAGGCATTTAAAAGAAAAAGAAATTTTAATAATAAAAGATCATTTCATTACTATCAGTTAATAATATATAAAAACAGTTCACTACCATCAAAATCTTCAATATTAAATAAAACTTCATTGTCCATCTGAAATGGTTTGCAAATACTAAACCATTTTGTGAAATCTGTTGCTATTTCTAAGCAACCCAACGTTTCATGTATATTTCTATTTAAAACTAAATAACTTCCTTTTTTAAACGAGTCTTTGAAAAAGTACCAGATTTTCTTATGCTGCTCAATATCAACAAAAAAGTCTAAAATATTTAAAACTATTACATCAGAATTCATAACTATATCTTTACAATCAACAATGTCAGAATTGAATACTTGTATTCTATTATTATCCATATTGAATTTGTTGATTATCTTATTTTGCACTGCACAGCAGTCCTCGTTGAGTTCTACTCCAACGATTTTACTTGCATTGGTTAGGTGATATGCCTGAAAAAATAAAAAATATATAGGATTTTAAAATCATGATAATTTTCATTTTAATATTGTAGTATAAAATACATTATTATTATACATATTACTTGATATTCTTAGATCCCTTTCAGGATTGGCAAATTTTCCTAGGTCACCTTTTAACTTTTGGTAACTTTTAATTAACTTTATAAAAATTGGCCTTGTATAGCATTAGTGTGAAATATTGGTGACAATCTATTGCATGAAAAAACACTGGACAATAGTTTCCAATGATATCTAGTCTATTAGAACCTTAGACACTTAGCTATCTTCAATATATAAAAAAAATAATTTTCTATTCTAAGGTATAGCTTACAGAAAATATAACAGCCCCAATTCTTGATCCTATGTCCAAAATCTGTTTTCCTTCTAAATCAGGAGGTAGGAGAACTTTGAATATGTATTGCAATGTAAGCTTGGACATGGAGTGTGAGGTGTATATTAAGTTCTATAAAAAAAAAACATTTAATTAAATTAAGAAGTTGTTAAAACTAGGAGGTTAGAACCTAATAGACATACATGTACTTCTCAATGGGTGGACGATGGAAAACTCTACATGGAATGCTAGAATCACTGTTCAATGGTAAGAGATATCCAAAATCTTGAGCTTTTGGAAGTTTTAAGTAACTGAAACTTTTTGATTCCTTAAAATTGTTACTTTGGTTACCTTGAAATGGTATATTTACCTTCACATTTCTGGAGCCACATTCAAGACAATAGTTTCTTGAAAGCTTTCCCTTTGCAACTAAGACATCTGTTTGTTCATCATCATACAAGAATTCATCAATGTGACAAAGATTTTGTTTGGTACAGTCTGAATGTGTGCCAACACTGGGAATTACTAGTGTTTCACTAGGTAACTCCGCTTCAAATGGTACTAATTTTTTAATAGCATTTGCTATTTTTGACTGTATTGTTTCAATTTTTTTTAGTTCTTTGAGCTTCTTTAAATCTGAAAATAAGCTGATATTTATTTAAATATCTAACTAAAAACGCAGCAGAATTTGTACATAACGTATTGTTTTGATTATATCCAGTATGGGATGTCGAAAAGATCTTAGTTAACTAAAACTAGAATTAACCTTTCTAACTAAAATACACCTACTATGTTGATGAAAATGCGACAGGTGAGATAATATCATAATAATTAATAATAAGGGCGATAAACTATAAGGAATCACGAAGTATTTTCACCCCACAACTATTCCCAGACCATTTACCTTTTTTATATTTTTTACATTGTATCCAATCTTGTATTTCATCTAGTTCATCTTCATCTAGATCTTTTATGAGATCAAGAATTCGAGATTTCACTGCACATACTTCTGCATTATCTTCCGACATATTTAGTAAGCAATTATCATTAAAGTATGACTTAAATTATAAAATAAAATATTGATAGATGCAAATATGTAATTCATGAAAATTTTATCACCTCCTTTTAATGCTTTTCTAACCTCAAAAATTTTACAAAACAATATTGTATTGTATTAGAGATCGCGCCACATAAGGTGGCAGTAGCCAAACTTGGAACTAAATTTGACGTTACCGCCATTGCGTGTTATTTTGTATGAAAGGTAAATTTAGTATTACCAGCGTTGTGTTTTTTGCCCACTCTTTGTAATTTTTATGTTTGTTAAGGGTGATTATAATAAATTGATTTCCGGAGTTTCTTGTTAGTTCTTCTCCAAGCTAGGGTCTCCGCTGATCTAACCTCGGTAAAAAATATGTAAAGACAATGCTCAGTGCCATGTTTGAAATAATAGTTTTAAGAGATTCGCGATTTATACTCATGATATAAGATATAAGGGTGTGTATAAGATTGATTGCAGCTGTGGGAAATCCTACGTCGAACACACTAAACGGTCTATTGCGGACAGAGTGAAGGAACACATAATATATGTAATATATAATAAGAAGGATAAGTCCCGTTAATTATTAATCATGTTTGAAATAGTTTAATAAACATATTTTGACTTTGATATATTAATTTGTTTTATTTGAGTTTATAGCTCTGCAACCAAAGACCGTTACAAATGAAACCTATAATGTATCGAGCCGTATGGCACAGTGAGTGATAGTTTTGGCGTGTTTACTGGTAACACTGAATTACGCGACTGTGGCGACGCCTCCAACTGCCACCTTATGTGGCGGGATCTCTAGTACTACAACTACACCAACGTCAAGTAGTGTTAGAAATCTTTAATCACTTTTGGTAAAAAAGTAAAGAATAATAACACCCACACATATAATTTCATTAAAAAACAAGATTATGTCAAAATCTTCTTTAATACTGATGTTAATAACACAGACGGAAAATAAAGCTATTGTAATTTGTTCTTGACTTGGGTAGAATTGTTGTACAGTAAGTAAGTAATAATTTGAAAACTGAAAGTGGATGTTTACAAAATGAATGAATAGAATTTCTAATAGAGTTGCTTAGAGTTAGCATTTAGATATTTTACTAAAACGATATACCTAGTCACTTAGTCTGTTTTTTTATTATCATTGGTGCTCGAATATATATTGCTGCTCTAATTATTCATTTCATTATTAATAAGTAATTTATGAACAAGGCTTAACCCATAAATTCAATTACCAAAATACACTAAAAAGACAAAGTAAGTTGATATGAATATTTATTCTCATATCAAGTTTTGGTGTCATCAACATTTTTGCTGATTTTTGTAGTAATATCATTTTATAGTAAATGATTCTATTAATTTAATAACTCCTTTTCAGATGTGTGACATTATCGCTGAAAAGACATTTAAAATTGGAGTTTGGTTACCAGATAAGAAAAGCCAAAAGTGGAATTGGGAAGGATTTATAAAATCATGCGAACGACATGGCTTTGAATTGGTTAGAGTAAGGACCTCTTTTATTTACAGAATTTTAAAATTGATTCGTATTCTGATGACATAATATGGATCCACAGCCTTTTGACCCGTGAAGAGTACTCAAGGATTCAAGTGTCTAATTCTGAACATTTTGTGATTCAATGGTTACTGTAAACTCACCTGTTAAAGGGATAGTCAGCTTATAACTTTGCAGTTAGTAACTAAGCCATACACATGATAGTCAATTCCTGTACCCTGTAAAAGGCCACCATCTGTCATTTTTGGGCACTGGGACGGGATATTATTTAGTGCTAAGTAGATATCATGTGTCCATACATTACTTGTCAAGTCAAATAAATATACAAATCTCTCAACTTGCCAACTTTCATTTTCTAATATTTACTTTACAGCTGGATATTGATAATGAATTTGCAAATATTGAAGGTATTCATGTTTTACTTCATAAAATGACTGACATTATTGCTTTAGCAGATGAAGGTGACTCTAAGGTAAATAATTTATCATTTTAGCTACTAGCACTGATGTTCATAAAGACAATAAGTCAAATGCGTTCAAGATCATTAACCCTTGCGGGGTAGTCAGAGTTTCAGGTGTCCATCTCTGCAATTGCGAAGGTAGTAGATGTTCATCTTGAGCGTAAAAACATGGTTCAATTGAGCACTTACTATTTCTAAGTATGTGTGTTAGAACAATGCTCAAAGTTTGTCAAAAAATTAACTGGTTTACTGAGTTGACTTATTGAGCATACGCAATAGCACAATATTATTGAACATTTGTATCAGTAGCTTTATTATTATTTTGTCTCTATGCGATAATCCTCAAAACCTGGACAAAACTTTGGGATATCAGAGACTCAACAAGATTTGTCAGTAAACAGAGAGCAGTTAATAATAATAACTATTGCCTTTATTTAGTGCATACAGTTACAGGTAGTGCATACTATTTTCTAACATGCATATAGGTATTCATGCCTCTACGTCCCTTTTGGAATAAACAGAGACTTTAAAGATCCTGAAAAATGTCTTCTCTTTTACATATACCCGTTAACATTGAACTTCTGTTACATTCTTCTCTACATTAAATCTGTTTACATAGTTTAAAGAAAATAAAAAATAACATAATTGTATTTGTTTATAGGCTAAAAGTATATTGAGTAGAGTGGAAGATTTCATTTCCAAACATACAAATGTAATAGTCATTGACCCTTTTGATAATGTGAGGATACTACTGGACAGGTATGTACATTTTTTACATGTGAATTTTCTATCTCTGAAATTAAAGAGTACTTGAATCTATGACCATTTTGAACCCACTTGTCGAATAGATAGTCAGTACTTAAAGTGAGAGGTGGTAAACTGTGTCACAATCTACAAGCAGTAATTATCACTTATTCTGAGGCATAGGTTTTCTCATGATAAAAGAATTAAAATATTGTATAAAAGCTACAATTTCATCTTCATTTTTTTTCAGATATAAATATTACACTATACTAGACAATGATACCTCATTAAAGGAACAAGGAATATTTACGCCACCATTCGCAAAATTTTCCACTGATGACTTTGAAGAAAATTTAGCTATTATGAAAAAGAGAAATGTTACTTTTCCTGTCATATGCAAGCCATTGATAGCACATGGCTCCAAAGCACATAAGATGGTATTGATATTTAATGAAAGTGGTCTTCGAGCATGTAAAGCTCCTTGCATAGTGCAAAGTTTTGTCAACCATAGTGCTGTGCTGCACAAAGTCTATGTTATTGGAAATAGGTAAGCAAATATTTTATAATACTTCCGTAATAAAAAAAATTCTTATAATACTTCTGTAATAAAAATAAATCGCCGTTAAATAGATTGGTTTTGGTGGCAAAGAACACAACATTGATTTACACTAGGTTTTACTATAGGTTTTAATTACATCAAGACATACATGAATGAATCACGCAAAATACGTAGTAATGTGTAAAAATCTGCTAGACAATAAACATTTGGATTAGAACCACTAGCTACTGTAAATATATCTAAATATTCTAGTCATGTGTACACTTACTATGTACATACCACACCATCCATCTTCCATAATATGTCTCATCCATTAGTATTTTCAATCTTACAAAACTTGACAATTGAAATTTTAATATATTGTTTAGAATCGCTGCCTAATAAAGTACAGAGAGGGGCGTAATGTATATAATGTATTACGTACATTTAAAAATTAAAAGACGATTTCCAGGGTTAATCCCTAACGGAAAAATCAGAGGTTCTGGTGTTCATCTCTGTAGTTGGGGAGGCAGTAATTCTATGGCAGGCAGCAAGCTCTGTCGCCATTTTGTTCCGGGAACAGCTAGGTTTCTTCACGATGTTTTCCTATCATCGTACTATTTAGTACATATCGTAGATGTTATTTTTATTGCGAAAATGCACGTGAAAAATAAGCAAACTTCATTATCATTGGCACATTTAACCCTGATATAAAGTGAATCTCGCAACGAGTGAACTACGCCGATTATGCTTTTAAATGATGTATATTTATTTCACAGATTTCAAATGAGCAAGCGTCCATCTATAAAGAATTTCAGAGCCTCAGAAGACCTGGATCCTATATTTTATTCAGCATCAGAAGTGTGTAAATTGGATAGTCAGTCATCATTATCTATCTTAGACCCTCATGACGAAACCATTGATGATAAGTTGGATGAAGAGAAAGTTAGACATATAGTCAGGATATTAAGTAAACGACTGGGTATGATGTTATTTGGTTTCGATGTAGTTCTAGATAATAGAACGGGTAAACATGCGGTGATAGATGTTAATGTATATCCTAGTTATGATAATTTTCCTGATGTCTTTGATAATATGTTGGATTGTGTGAGTTTGGCGGTGAAATGTCGGAAAGATGTGGAACAAGACACAAGGAATGCGGTTGTTATAAATAAGCTGATGTCACAAAATTTGATACATGTTTGACAGATTATTTTATTCATAATTTTGTCATATAATATAAGGATATTGAGATTTTTGTTTAAAGTATTCAATGTTAGTTAAGGGAACGTAATGCGGGTATAGAGGACATTAGTTACAAAATAGATATACTAGACGTGGACAGAATCTCATAAATATTGGGAATAGAATGGAAAAGTTATTATTTATAATAATTGTTGTAGGTTACTGAGAAAGTATTATGTTAATTTTTCGTGAAATGTGGGGAGGTGCAATTATTATAATGTCATTATTAACCAAATATTTCTAAGTCTACTGAGATGTACTTATTAAATTTTATTAATTTTCAAATTATACATTTTTACTATATCGAGAATATATTTTAATTAACTTAAATGTTTTGTTTTATTTCTCTACCAGTAATAGAGCCTATTTAAATATGAATATCCCGTCCTGAATATTCATACCGGGTTGGGATTTCAATATAAAAACTGCTTTTCTACCTGAATGCTTAAATGATCAAGGAAGTAAGTACTACCTAAGAATTCACCAACATTATCTTCCATTAAAGACCCAAGTTACTTATATTGTTCACTATAAAACTATTATTACATAGAATACTTGATAAAATATGACCTCTATTATGCCCAATTAATTTCCATCACTGCTCTATGGCGATTTCATTGTGATCTTCGTGAATGGAAAAGGCGGTGCGTTTCATTTCAATACAATTCAGTCGTTTGCGTCTGCACGTGTAGGGCGCACGTTCGTCGCGCGCGCATTTCTGTTTTTCATTTCCCGCGTAATGTCGTATTTTTATTTTTTCCGCTTGTCATTGAGCAAGTCGTGAAAAAGTATTGCGATTCTACAAATGTGCTCTCACACTTCCACTGGATCTTTTATTGTGTCTTGTTGAATATGTTTCCAGTTAATTTCTATTAGGAAATTAGCTATTTGTGTGGTGTATGTTAAATGTTAAGTGATTTTTAAATTATATAGTGCTTTGTGTTGAGTGTTTATTGAAAATTACGGATGTGTGGAGCAAGGTACGAGTATAATTGTTGTTTTATACATACTAAATTAACATTTAGGCTAGTGATGAAGTGCCACCACAATGCTATAAAACTATCAGATTGATTTACAACTACAAAAGCAGTAAATTTATTGAATGGTACTATGAAATAAATCAACAAAGTTATATCGAACTCGTATTGTATTTTCTGCTATTAATTGATTCCTATATTATCTAAATCTGAAAGATTTATACATAAATATATACTTGATAATGCAAAGTTGACCATATAAGTATCATTATACTAGGGCTTAGTTGGATTTAGAATATCCTGAAAATTTTACCTCGAAAATACTTTCTAATTTTTCTAAGTAGGAAACTTTTATTTGGAAACAGCAAAACTTTCGTAGAGTCCAAATGAATATTAATGGATATGGTTCGGTTTGTTTTGTTAAGAGTTTCTTGTGTGCGGTATTCCCTAGGTTCAGTTTTTTTCAGAATTAATAAACAAATATTCAATACGCAATATTTAGCGTACATAAACGCCTGTCAATTTAATTACTTTACTACATTTTCACTATGGAGAAACTGACTAATATTAATAGAGTATAGGTATCGTATTACAATAAATAACAACTATAAAAGAACAATGCGTTATATAGATATTCTATGTACTTAACTTTAATTGAAAATTCATAACTAATTAAAACTAATTTTCATGGAGTGTGATTTATTATATGTTACAAAAGTCATAGGAACTATATAGGGATAAAGCCTAGGGATACTATCACCAGTAGTGCATATTAATAACAATATCCCGAAAGTTGCTTAAATATGGCTAAGCTAATATGTCTTCACAGTTCTTATTTCCCCGATAGGGAAACAACGACGTGAATATACCCATACATGTAATAAAGAAACAATACGTGTTAACTGCTAATTAATATTTCGTGCGTTAGTCACAGTAACAAATCAAATTAATTTACAGCTTATTAGTAGTAAAATTCAAATGTTACCTTTTCAGTACACGTCATTAAAAATTATTTACGATGTAATATTAAATTTGGAATGAAATTACTTCATAATGATTCATCCCGAAGAACTCGTTTCGTTATATAGTCTATATATCACGTTCCTCATTTGATTCCAAAAATAACATATCCCTATTGATTTGGATCAATTATCAAGGAAAACTTATGAATATATAGTATCGAATAAGTTCTTTCCCAATTAGACATCGAGTATCGAATTCGTCCGGCCAAGTTCTGACGACCTTCGTTGTAACTAACATCGCAGAATCGAATCGCTTCTAATCGTCTCACTAACTGTAAAGATAAACTAGTTTTCGTTGTTGTGCCGGCCTCCGGGTTAAACAATGGTTTAACTGAGATTAGATGAGCTGATACTTTAGCAGGGTCACCGGTAAGGGAAATTCTTGTATAAACAGTATATTATAAATGAATAACTTTATTACTAAGAAAACCCTATTATGTTGGGTACTAGACTCTAAGATATTAAATTGAATGATGACACGTGGATCTATTATTTGATTTAATTATTTGCTTAAATTGTACAAGCTTAAAAGGGTCGCCAAAGTTTGTATTAATGCTATTGTGTTAAAGCTAATTTTAAAGTCGATTCGGTGGTCTTTATTGACTTAGTTGTGGCTTTCATTAGCTTTAATTAAATATAATACCGCAATAAACACGTGTATCTTAAGCAACGGATTCTATGAGTTATAGTTACAATACTTCTGGCAACTAGCTTGAAGGTAAGTTTTAATTTTACTGTATCATATTTGTTATTCGTACGTATGGACAAATTACTCTTATTATCTTTAAAAATTTTATAATAATTATATCTTTTTTAACATAACAGTGACCAACTTTATTTACCTCTTGAGCATAGATACAGAAAAAACTAATGACACTTTAAATTAGTCTACAAAGCAAGGTTAATCTTACTTCCCAAGGTTAAGTAAAACAGAAGTTAAATAAAAATAAACGTTGTTCGGAATAAAACCTTACAGGCTAGTCAATTAATCCAGGAAGTAGAGCGCTGGCCTTATCTAACAAGAGTAAATGAGTTACAACTTTTTTACGTCATCCCAGTACAAAGTGTTGTATGTAGCATAGGTACTTGCTTACCTGTTATGACCTCGACTCATGGAGTTTTTTGGAGCTTACTCAGTCACTGACAACACAGTTTTTATTCAATCGCACTTCCTTAAGAACTACATTGTTGGTATAGATGATTTATTATCTATGATACGTATAATAAACATCTCTGTAAAACTGTATATGTTATATCTTCTCAATCTTCTTTAGATGGTTATCTGTATCTAACCGTATTTCTATGTGGCGTAAGATTGAATGTAAATATGACGTTAATATGGAATATTGGTGACAAGTAGCTCTGTAATCGCCCAATCTATAATATATTAATTACCTCTTCAAACACGATAGGAAGACAACCAAATGTTACATTCAAGTTGCATCTTATTTGGCATTTTTACTATTTCCACTTCTTGCCTAACTGAGGACCTTATAAGTGAACCCAAGTACAGTTTTCCGCAAATGCCAAATTGATTTCTACGGAACAATGTTACCCGTCATGGTAATAAATGAGCAGATGCTTCCATCGAGAAAGTAATTGATTTGGAATTCATAAATTTCCCCATGCTATTAGCGGACTTGCTCGGTACCATTAAAATAAGGCCAATTGAATTGTTCCACGACCGAGAAGAATGTGAACTATGTTACTTTTGAAAACCTTTTGTTTTGTTGCAATGAATACTGACATTCGCCGACCGTTTGGCATAGACTAAAAAGTTCAATGGATGATTTATATCAATCTTATTCAGTTTTAAAAGCCCCAGAATCTTTTTGCGAAATAGAACTGGTGTTTGATGAAACAAGTATGTTTTAGCTTATATTAATGTATTAGATAACATAACCATGATGCTTACCTCCATGTAGAGGGTTAGCAGATATAATGAAAATCTGCATTTCTTGCTTCTGTCAAATGACAATCTTCAGCAGTTATGGGGATTTATTTAGAAAGAAACAGTATCTCAGTTCAAAGACAGCTATTACAAGTATGATTCATTGTACATTGCTACTTTCTTTTTGGAGAGCCGTACCTAGCCAATTTAGCTTACACTGTTTAGCAAATTGAGCACTAACGTTCTTATCTTTGCACGAAACTTGATAATCCCTGTAAGTGTCAATTTAAATATTGTAATGGAGCGTGAGGCATGGATCTCCGCTGTTCAGTCAAGTCGTAAATCCGGTGCGATGAACCGCCTAATCTATTAGCACATTTCAATAGCGGCGATGGATTCTTGATATTTGTTTGCTTAATTTACTGTGATAATTCCTATTTTCACTCCTGAGCAACTACGCTGTGATGGACATAATGAGAAACGTAAATGTTTTAAGAAAAAAGATTTGTACTTAGGCATTTGGTAATTACAGCTGGAGGTTTTGTATTGTAGTTACAAATATATTGTATGTGTATTGACATATGAAGTACAGCTTGCATCACTAAGGCAATGTTCGTTTGGATATTAAACCCTGTAAGAGTTATTAAGACACGATATGCCTTCCAGTACCATAAATATTGTGACAGCATTAACAACCTGCAACAAAAATTACTTATTTCTAGAACTCGTACAAAATATACGAACAAGTACGAATATGTTATACAATTTCATTTATTTTTAAACGGACGCCTAAATAATTTCCTGTATTTTCTCATTGAAATAAAGAATATACAATTTACTTATTTTAAGTTGTGTCTAAGTATAGCTCAGCTACGAGTCTTTCGACGAATAGTTAACTGTAGCAGCTTAGTCATAAAGTTTTTATGATTTTAATTAAACTGTAGCTACTAAACATGAACTACAAAAAAGCCTAGTAAAGAAAGTTTATATCCGGAATTAGTAAAGAAAAGATACCTATACTATATCCAACTCTCATCTCTCTACATTGATTCTTACGTCTCCTGTAAGTTTATGGCACAAAGCACACTTTCTTCTCAGTTAACCTTAGTTGAAAGCTATTATATAACCCGTTAAGCATCACTTTTAATTGAATAAGTTAAAAGGCACCAAAGTATCTGCTAAGGCGCTCCACGACGTGTTTAATTAACCCGTCCAAGTGAAAGTTCACCGAAATAAACATCACTTTTTCTTAACTTGCCCCTCGAATATATACTCTATTACCGCAGTATAGGTTCCATATTGGAATCGAAGGTGAGCTTATCAGTCTACAAGGCTTTATTCTGGAACCTTAACTAGTCTTTTTGAGGTTTTCTTGCAATTATTACGACTGCTATTAATTTAATAAAATAATTTGTTGCTTGGCTATCCCTAAACCTTGTTTCCCCCAGCCACTACCCAAAATCTTCCTGATATATTAGTAGAAATATTGAGGGGTATTCAGCATATAAATCAATAAAAATAAGATTTCTGGTTATTTTGGTAAGGAACCATTGCGAAGGTGTGTATGCGTAGACGTTGACAAAAAGAGAAAGTAATATACAATTCGATGATTCATTGGTCTCTTACCCTAAAGGGAGCTCTGTTAAGGACTATGTCTGAAGTGGTTTTCGATTCCCTATCGAATAAGGATCCTCGATTGTTTGCTTTGAAAGTTAGTTTCTATCGGTTTGTGTATTTAGGTTGTTTGAAAATTTGCAGTTTGATATAACGGAGTAGGTCACAGTGCCCACATACTTGTCATGGGCTTATCGCTTGTTGTTAGTTTTACAATCAATAAATTTGCTGTAAAGAAATTGCCGTATTGGTCTCAGGTGTTGATTAGGTATTATAATGATTGATTCAGACCACGAACCAATTGCGCCATGATTCAGACGGCCATTGGAATAATGAACTTAAAAATTCATGGATAATTAAATGTACAATCCCTAATTTTAAAGAAGAACTTGTTTAAGTTTAAAATTTAAGTTCTAGTTATAGCGGGTAAAAATATAAAAATTAGTAAAGAAGGTTAAATAAATTTTTATACGAATAAAAATAACAATCTTGAACATAAGGCTATTGCCGACAAATTCTTGTAATAACTATTTACTTAATATTATTTAACTACTTACTATTTAATATTTTATTATCTACTTTTATAGATGTCATATGCGTACGAATAAATGTTATAAATTTAGCCTAACTTAGTTTGGTGAACTTACTTATATTAGTTTATTACATTGCATTATATTTTAATAAGTCAGTATAGCTTTTCGCCAAATAAGACCTCCGTGATTTATCCTGGCTATAACCAAATTAGAAAAGGTCTTGACCCCTGATTGAACCGCACCTAACTGAGCCTAGGGTTCCAAGCAACCTTCCTTTTGAGATATGCCGTGATGAAATATTGGTTTCACAGTGGGTGTACTCACGAAATTATTATAGAGGATTATTGTATACCTACAAACGCAACACGGCCGTAATTTCAGAATAGAATTGAGGCATCAAGCCCTTGACTTTGTTTAACTTAATAACAACCTATTACCTAATATAAATTAAATTACACTTATTCATCAAGTATTAATTCTAACTTGTAGTTTTATGTTTCTCAATACAACCATAAATCGAAATACAATGTGAACAAGCATGTTTTAATTATAAAAGTTTAGAGATGTTGTAGAACTAGAAAACTTTTAAATTTAAATATTAAAATAAGTTTTTACATAATCATTATTTTACAGGGAGTTCTTAGTCTGGGCTATTATATTATCTGTAGTCTGGGTAAATATTCACGGTTGTTGATTTATTATCTCTCACGAAATTCAATCATGTTCTTATCAGACTTCCACAGAATCCCGATATGCCCAAATTCATTCGGATAATGCTAGTGTCGAGTGGGATTTCGTGAATGTAGCACCAACCTACGATATTATCAATCTATGTCGCGTGGGTGTGAAGTGTTCTTAATATGTCATGTGTACCGAAGCTTGGTGACTTTAAAGTACAACATTATTGTGAACTCGATGAGTCGGTTACTATTGGTAAACATCGGAAAAAAGAGTTGTTTAGAAACTATAAAATGAATTGGTGACAACATGTATATGGAAATGATACGGAGTATGAATGTTTCATATTTTGTGCACTACTGGATAAAATTATTGTTCTACAAAGGAGATTATATTGTGTTTTACACTCAATGTAAATACATCAATTACAAATCCCCATTAAATTACTGTAACGCTCGTAAAATAGCAACGTAGAGTTCTAAATACGAAGGTTTCGCGCCAGTTTAGTTTATCTTTATTTGGTTGTCTGTGGGTTCAACAGTTAGGTCAGTGCGTTGCCCTTTAGCCATAATAAATATCTGCATTCAGAGTATTATATTGAGTATTCTGTGGTATTATTTCAAAGCGTAGCGTAGGTAGAAAGTTGCGCTTTCTATTAATAGTTAAGGTTTCAACTCTGCATTTTATCGACGTTTTCGCTGAGAACAGATTGCTTTGAAGCATATTTATTATTGCTAGCGTTGAATGGGATTATTTGTCATTCATAATGGTGATTCTGCACTAACGTAAAGATGTATTCCCACACAAAATCTAGCAGTTAGGAATATTGTGATACTTGTTACGAAACAATACATTCATAATCAAATATGCGATTAATTTTTAGGTATGACATTGAAATATGCATTTACTGAAGATCATAAGAATTACATATACAGGGTGGCGCATTCAAAACGGTCAACGGCAACAGTATGGGAAAGTCTGAAACTATAAAAGATACGAAGATTTGTTCTTAGGAACCATGTCACCGATTTTGATAAAAAGAAAAACTGCATTCATACTTTCTTTGAAAAAGCTACTGTATCCAGTACGGGAATCGAACCCGGCTACTTTGAAAAAATATTTTGGTCCTTTTCACTTTTTCTTTTTAAATATCGATTGTGTAGGTCTTAAGCTGTAAATGTCTCTATGAAACATGGTATCGAAAATTAATAAAATGCATTGTTTTGGTATATTTTAATTTATCATAGTAGTTTTAGCGTAACAATATTTAACAGACATGTAAAATTGTCTCTATGGCTGTTTGTAGTTTTGTACTTCCTTACTTGTTACATACACCATATCATGTGGCATTAGCATTGTATTAATCCTTTAAGGAGGTTTTGTTATCTACAGTAATCAAAAACTAACAATCTATTGAAAAGTTACTTAAAGTGACGTGTTAAGCCATATTAGAAAATTTCTTGTGGGATTACGTTAAGGATGAATTTTACAAAACAAGCTTTGCCACCATTGAAGACCTAAAAGTAGCAATAAAGTCAATTGTAACGCAAATTCACCACATGAAAATATAAAATTCAATAGTAATATCGTTACCTAAACGTGTTGAATATTGTATTGAAAACAACGGTGGTCACTTAGAAAACCTCCTATGATAAACTAAAGTATGCCAAAACAATGCATTTTATTCATTTTCGACACCATGTTTCAAAGAGACATTTACAGCTTAAGACCTACACAATCGATATTTAAAAAGAAAAAGTGAAAAAGCCCAAAATATTTTTTCAAAGTAGCCGGGTTCGATTCCCGTACTGGATACAGTTGCTTTTTCAAAGAAAGTATGAATGCAGTTTTTATTTTTATCAAAATCGGTGACATGGTTCCTAAGAACAAATCTTCGTATCTCTTCTAGTTTCAGACTTTCCCATACTGACCGTTTTGAATGCGCCACCCTGTATATATATAACTGCTAACTACGATAGGCATACAAAATATTCATGCATTAAACTATATAATATTCAAGTATTATAAACCTACATTCCCGTTTTCTTGCTTTAATTCAATTACGCGTTCGATGACATACAGAGCTACCATACTAGTATAATTCGCTTTAAGCCCTTTTAAATCTAGTCACAAGGTTCTATTAACTGGGTATAAAAACTTGTTTACTCCACCGGATTTATTCATAAATTAACTAGAGAGCTCGCTCGGAAGATTTACAGGGATATTCTGGCATACAAAGTAATAAACCCAAAGTTTAATTATTTTATTATTATGAGTTTACTTATCTGTAATAAAGTTTGCAACAATTTGTACGTAGATGATTGCAATGTAGTTTAATTTCAGCCCAAGTTTATGGGAATCTGTTTAAGATACTATCGTAATCTATATAATAGAATTTGAACCATATAAACAGTATCAAGTGGTAATAAAATCATAACGATATAATAAACTATTCATTAATATTACTACTTTTACAATGTTCATTATAAATATCTGACTTATGTTTGCGTTGTCGGAGGATAAGAAGTTAGGGAACTAACGTTATAGGGGTATATTTAAATAGATAATGACCTCAAATCCGGTTACCATTAATTAATCACATAAATGCCAAAACAAGCCAAACTTAAGTAATTTTACGGCAAAATATTACGTTTCTTATGTTCTCCATTTCGAAAGAGAGAAAAGTATGGTAAAGATATGTATGTTGAAACCAATCGTTTATGGTAGACAGTTATTAACAATTTCCAATATCGCGAGTATCAATCAAGAGTAACCTGACCGTATAAAGCCGTGGTCTACAACTATGGTTCGCTACGATACCCAATAATTTATTCCACCAATGGCTACCGGCTGCCGCGACCTTTAAAAACCCTTTTCTAATGTAATTTTAAATACTACCTTATACTATACTCCATTATTAAGACAGAAAGAAAAGTGTTACGTTTTTTGTTGTGGAATTCCGTTAACCAGCTATAGGTCACGTGTTCCTAACAAGGAACAGTAAATATTTTGTTTCGTATTCATCAGTACACGTAGATTTGTGTCATGTTTGTTTACTTATTCAGGTTTTAAACTTAATGCTCTTTTTTATCTTTTCGTAATTTTCTGACTAACATAACACTTTTAATTTATGTATTATAAAAACATTGTTTGTTATGAAACCCTTTGATGTATTGAAATACAAATATATTAATGGAAATGATCAATATCATAATAATGTAATGAGGCAGATAGTACAGTTGAAGCCCTCATTGACCTAATTATATTGAATAGCATTAATCCATATTCTATATTCTCTATATGATATAGGTCGTTTAATACAATCAAAATGATATACATAAACAACAGGTTGATCGTGTTCCAAATTTGTAAAGTTATTCATGTTTAATAATAAATGTCAAACTACATATTTCATGATAAAAGCCCGAAAAGTTTCATAAATCGAAGCATGAGTTATTTCACATGTATGGATTAATTTAAAAACAAGGTGGTTAAACTAGTAGTTATTAACTTGATAGCTTCATAGCTTAGCCTAATAGCTTGTTAACTTCTAAGGCATATCACCTTTAATATTCTTTATTCTCGAATGTATTAGTTAAAATCCATATTTTGCTCTTTTTCGCGGAACCATCATCTATAAAAGTATCGTTGCCGGTCCCTAGCGTTTATTTACTGGACTTTATACGCTTGACCGCCAATGCCAATTGTTTTTTTCTCTTTCAAAGTTTATTTATCCCTTCAGTTGATAGTGATGTGGTAAAACCAGACTAAGTGCACCTGTCTGTTACTCAATGAAGGGTTAATGGTGTAATTTTATGGTGAATAGAGTAAGAATCTCACGGAAAAAATACGTTGGCAACATTGCAATGGTAGAGGAGAAAGTTATAGATGTATAGTATGTTTTCATCGAATCATTATTGATAATTATGAATGTTTGGTAAACAACTTTTTCCTATTTATAAATATAGAGTATATGTTTAAGAAATTATTATATGATACAAAAAAAATTAAAAGCTTTTACATAATAAAAGACCTCATTATAAGAGAAAGTGGTTTACTATGATCGATCGGAATAAATAATGACCCGTAATAAAAAATATTTATTTTTCAACGGAATAATATATGCCTATGTATTTTATAATTAGTTCGTAAAATAGTATGCTCCGAATATCTTGATAAAATCTAACGGTTCTAAGTCCCTCATACAAAAAGAATTCCGAAGTATTCGATATTGTGTAGAGTTAAGCCGTCAAGTACTAATCCATGTCATTTCCACCGCAGTCATTGTATAGGGCGAAGCATTAGAAAGGGTCGTGGAAACCATACATATCTCTAAAGACTGTAAACAAACGAACGAGGGCGGGAGTGAAGCCCTTTGTCTAGTATTGATAACACTTTTCTTTGCGGTATATGTATTCTATGTCTTTGTTAGCTCGTTATCTTGATATTCATGTATATGTAGATGTATATTTTACTTAGAGAGAATTAAAGAAGGTATTTTATGGTTTCGGAGTTTGAGTGTAACGTTGTGTGTGAGAAAACCTGCCTAGACTTATAAAAAATATATCTGTGCCTGAATAACATGGTAAAGAAACCTAACTTATTACGGGTTTTAATTATCTATATGGATGATAATTGCAAGGATGTACATACATATACTCAAACATCTTAAGCTGATGTTATTGTCTGTAACTCCTTTGTGCTTTTAACATGCACATCTATAACAATAACGACCACATTACTTATTAATTGTTCACCATCAATATCTTAATATGCAAACTAATAAAAGAGGCTTCACCGCTAATCAGCACAGTAATGCCATCTATTGTTAAGTCTAAAGCAAAGCGGAATGGGAAAACGTGATTATAGCTAATGAGAGGCGATGGTATCTTGGTGTGAAAATGCCCGCGACCTTTCCATACAGCCACCGATTTGCCTGCTCGTTAGCTGGTCGTATAGGATATTGTTCGTCGTAAAACAAAAAATCATATTAAGCAAACAAATTACATGCTTTATTAAAGCCAATGCTGGGATGTGAGCTAACGTAATACAATAAATTGAATCTCGAATAAAAATGAATGAATTCTATTAATCTGAATATAATGTTCCTTTTCGTAGTTTAAGCAAAATGTTTGTATATTTGACAGAAAGGTTTTATGGTAGGTAATGGATATAGCGACTGGGGAATGATACATTCAAATAAAATTAGTATTATTTTGGTAGATATTTTTAAATATGGACACAAGCAAATACAGAAAAGAAAATAATAAATCTCTCGACTTGTTTTCCATTTGTCAAACATGCAATTTGTCTGAATAGTAATGTCAATTCTACGCAGTATTTATTACTAAAGGAGATCGAATCTGATCTATCTAGCGTTGACACGTCACGATTTGTAATAATATTTTTGTGCTTCAAATACAAACTTTATGAATAATAAAACGAGAACCAGTAAAAATATTGAATAAAGTATGTGTTTTGTATATACTCTTTGAAGGAAGAATCTTAATTCTTTAAACACACTACAAGGTGATGTATGCAACCCAAAAATACAAACGCTTGACTCTTCGAAGATTTCTTATCATAATATTCATAACATAACTTTCAAAGTATCTTTTTAAACGAACGGTCGTATCAACCATTGGCTAGGTGTGTAGATAGTTGTGTGTGCTCTCTAAGGCAAGAATCGCTTCGGTTGAGCTTTCACCAACGTCAGGGCAAGCAAACTAGGCGACTGGAGCTGGGTTATCGTTCATCTGATTTATTGCGGTTATCACGGATATTCTTGTACAAATAACAATATTACGATTCGTGCATGAACACGCAAACGTTTTGAACATAACGGGAGCTGCGAGAGTTTATTGTAGACAGATATCTGCACTTCGTAGCATTCCTTCACGCGGTATTTAGGTTTAAGGCTACAGCTTTATTTGTGTCTACGAGTGATATTGCATATCGATGCAATATCACTCAAAGTATTCTCTATTATCAAATAGAGAATATTTTACTATTATATGAGTAGCTCTTTATAACACATACTTCGCGTAAAGAAAAATTATTTACCTTCGTAAGTTATCATATTCATTTAATGCTCTAATAATAAATACATTAAATAGCAGATTTAGTAATGGATACTTCACATCCTATATAATAGAAAACATTGAAAAAAAATGTTTCTTACAATTACAATTCTAACAGTTAATACTCCGTTATAATTTAAGAAACAATAGAACGGTTTACTAATATGAGAAAAAAGTCAAAATCAAACGGACACTGCCGCTGACTAATGTGAAATATTTTTGTGAAGGTACCTGAATGATCTCACTATTATTATTTCCATACTCTCATCGTTCACCGTTATTTTTATTAGAATATCATGTACATCATCACGACTATAATTGCGGAAAGGAATGATAGAGTCTAAGGATTCAAAATCTTTTAAGTCATATTACTCTGTTTTATTTTCTTTAGATATAGCAGTAAAAACGACTTATTGCTTAGCAACAATAAAATAGTCCCAACGCAAAAGACATTAAAAACTTAGTACTGTTTTACCTGTAATAAAAAAGACAATGACACATTTTCATTACAAAGATCTATTAGTTTAGTCAAAGTAGAGAGTTGAAAAATAATGATTCAAAGCAAAGTGAGGTTCAATAGTAACAGTTAAAGTCGAGATGTCGGACTTCAAACTGTTAAGAACGAACACTTTTGTTTAGTTCGTTCGTTACTCTTTAATTTCGAGCCACAATGGATCGCAAATCGTTCCGTTCAAACCAGAGGTCCATTGAAGCATGTTTTCAATATTTCACACTTAGCAGACGAGGTAGCAATGAAAGGTTTTCAATTTTCCACGACCTCGGAACTCTGCGTCGGAGATAATGGGATGTCTTTCCCACTAAACAAGATCAATATTTGATAAAAACCGACGCTGTCTACCACTATTCCCGCTTCGCTTCAGAAGGAATAGAGACTATTATAAAAGTTCTGTTATGAGCATCGAAAGAAAGAAAGAAAGAAAGAAAACACTTTACTCACTGCACCACAACTACACAAATTACATCAAACACACAAACAATAAACATCAAGAATCATCGCATTTGTAATTCTTATTGAAGTAGGTAATAATATATAAGGGTACAAAAGTTCATTTTAGTGTATCAATTAGAGTTATAGTCGAAATAAAAGACGTGGGTTTCTTGATACTATTTTTTTATTTCCTGGGGATGATATGCGTAGATCAATTTAACATAAAACAACTATAGTTCAACAATTATTTTCATTTGGCACCCAAACATTGAGTTAAACGTCTTACGTGTGAATGCACACCGGCATCAGGAATCAGCATTTAACAATAGGAACGATTTATGAATGAATGTCTACAACTGAACGTGCCAACCACCTATAAATCAATGTCAGAACAACAGCTAATTTCACTTGTTCACGCGAAATGAAAAAGAGTGGAAGCATAATTTCCTCTGGGTGCGATTACGCATCGCGCGTCTGAGGGAACAACGGCGCTCTCATCTCAACGTGAAAGAGCTGAGGGCTTTTTTGCCAGCGGATATTATTCCATGCAAATTGTGTTAAAATCAGCAAGTCATGACACTTGACGAATCGGTTACTTCTGCCTGACAGCGTGTTTTGTACCTGGCGCGCACAACTTAAGCTTAAAAGGAACGATGACATTGCGTTTACAGCTGGACAGAGCTTCGTTTGTGACTCAATGACAGCTCTGATTTTTATATTGGTATGGATTTATTAACCCTCTATAGCCAGCATGATGATAAAATTTTATGGTGTTAAGGATATTTTGAGGCAATTATATATCCCTCTCAATAGTCATATTCAGTATACAGGGTGGCGCATTCAAAACGGTCAGTATGGGAAAGTCTGAAACTATAAGAGATACGAAGATTTGTTCTTAGGAACCATGTCACCGATTTTGATGAAAAGAAAAACTGCATTCATACTTTCTTTGAAAAAACAACTGTATCCAGTACGGGAATCGAACCAGGTTGCTTTGAAAAAATAAATTGGCCCTTTTCACTTTTTCTTTTTAAATATCGATTGTGTAGGTCTTAAGCTGTAAATGTCTCTATGAAACATGGTGTCGAAAATGAAAAATATGCATTGTTTTGGCATAGTTTAGCTTATCATTGTAGTTTACATACACCGTAACAATATTCAACAGTCATGTAAAATTGCCTCTATGACTGTTTGTAGTTTTGTAATTCCCTACTACATACACCATATCATGTGGCATTAGCACTGCATTAATCCTTTAAGGAGGTTTTGTTATCTACAGTAATAAAAAACTAACAATCTATTGAAAAGTCTACTTAAAGTGATGTGTTAAACCATATTAGAAAATTTCTTGTGGGATTACGTTAAGGATGAATTTTACAAAACAAGCTATGACACCATTGAAGACCTAAAAGTAGCAATAAAGTCAATTGTAACGAAAATTCACCACATGAAAATACAAAATTCAATAGTAAGATCGTTATCTAAACGTGTTGAATATTGTATTGAAAACAACGGTGGTCACTTAGAAAACCTACTATGATAAACTAAAGTATGCCAAAACAATGCATTTTATTCATTTTCGACACCATGTTTCATAAAGACATTTACAGCTTAAGACCTACACAATCGATATTTAAAAAGAAAAAGTGAAAAGGTTTATTTTTTCAAAGCAACCGGGTTCGATTCCCGTACTGGATACAGTTGTTTTTTCAAAGAAAGTATGAATGCAGTTTTTCTTTTTATCAAAATCAGTGACATGGTTCCTAAGAACAAATCTTCGTATGTCTTATAGTTTCAGACTTTCCCATACTGACCGTTTTGAATGCGCCACCCTGTATATTAATAGTATTACTGTAGAGCAAATATGTAACAAGCACATGGAGCATCTAATGTGATGGTTATTAGCTCACCACACGTCGCATCAGTAGTACGGAGGTTTTGTGTTACCAAAGGTTTCCGTCATTCAACAGCAGCTTCTATCTCGAAAAGGCTGTCAAAATGCAAATGTTTGGAATGAAATGAAACTGTTGGTTATATAATTTATAGCTGTCGTTCAGACAATACCCAATTTCATATTGTATCACCTTACAAAACCTCGCAAACACGAAACGAAACATTGTAACAATGACAATACAATTATTTGTTATCATAAATATTCGAAGGTTTATGTTGGATAAAGGCCTTAAATTTACTGACACTTCCCATGTTCACTGTTTATCATTACGCTATTATATTAAGCTGAAGGTTTGACAAAGTATTATAAATGGTTGCGCTTTTTCGCAATTCAAGGACTCTGTTTTGTGTGACGAATGACAAAGAAATAAAAGGTGTGTTTACAAGCTTTTATTCCGTCGGGTTGTTCGATGGAGCGAGGCCTGACTAACGACGCGGAACGCTTATTGTTAAAAAAGGATTCTTTATACTACCATGTAGTAGTATAGTAGAATCTGCGTATGTGTCTACGTGTGCTTTGATATTTAAGGCAAAAATAATCAAAATACATATAAACATAAGAATCTAAAATAAAAATAGAGTTTGTTTAATACTTGAGGTGGGCAATGTATAGCATTACCGTATTATATTATTCGGTGACATTATCTGGGAATAGGTAAAGTAAATGTTTTTAAAAACAATGCTCAAGTGCTCGTTTCACTTACTAAAGTACTATCACTTAGAAATAAACACACAAATCTTATTCTTAAGCGCTTAAAACCTGACCATGATAATAACTTACAAACTCAAGAACTACAGACTATAAAAACCGTGTTGAGGTGTTTCAATAAGATAAACAGACTACGTTAACATGGTCGAGAGAAAACTAGTGACAAAAATGTTAAGTCTACTTTTATTACCCACTATAGCGTGTCCACATAATTTTCGAAACGGATAGTGCGCGACACAATGAGCTTTAAATTATGTTGGGGCTCTAAAGGGATTTTCACTTTTGTACTGAATTTAGTTACTGCAGTGCACCTAGTATATCTGGATCGCATAAAAATGTATACAACCTCTAAGCTGAGGTTAATACTTGACTACAATTTATTTCGTCTTCTCTATCTTTTCAGTTTGTAGAAAATATTTTGATGCACTGCTATATACACATCACGCCCGGTTTTCTACATAGTGGTAGGTAGATAACTAGGGTTCCCATTTGAGAAAAACCGCCTTCACTTCATGAACAACCGCCACGTTCATACACTCTTGGTTATAGGTACATCGAAACTCAACCTTTTTCAATATGTCCTCTTTTAAACACCATACAAACTGAGAAATTTTATTCAATATACTAATAATATTACTAGTATTATTCTGACTGGTGATCAAATAGAAAATCTAATAGAATTTAAGCACCAATTCCGTCCAAATATTAATTCAATTTCGATGAATCCAATCCTTTCTTTACCTGATCAGTTCATAATAACAGTTCATGTTCTATGTCAATTGTGCAATCGGCAGTCTGCAGGCTTTGTGGAGGCACAATTAGGCTTGTGTGTCGTTGTTTGCGCTATTTATGCTCGGCAATTCTCGATGCAAATTAATCCGCGAACGCACTGGGAGCATGATTTCAGTTGATTTGAATAATCGCCTATGCGTCAGCGACCCAGTGTAGCACAGATTACGATCCTTTTCAGAATGTTATGTGTTGTATGGTAATATATGTACACGTATGTAAGTGTACTTTTTGGAGAAGTAGGCAGAATTCAAAGATGTTAATATGGCGATCCTATCATTCTATTATTTTATTGACAAACTTGAACAACTTGAACTTTACCAAGCAACATACATAGATATACGAAGACTCACCAAATTTCGTAAAATATTCATATAATAACTAAATTTAATAAAGCTACCTATTAATAATTCCTAAAATCAATTATGCAATTCATTCACGTAATTTGATATTTAAATACGGTAGAGTTCTGACGTTTGATTTATTTATTTATTCATAACAAGCGAAATGCTTATGCTAGTCATTCAGCCAGATGGTAGTAAAGCAGCATCGTACAGAGCTTGACATGGGCACATGCATATTTATTTGCAACATATTTAAATTCAGTCGTTAACAATGGCATTTGAAGCGGCTTAAATCAGCGTTCATAGAATTGCCTACGCATTTCGTTTGGTATAGTTCCAGTTATCTGAATTTGGATTATGGATGACTAATTCAGATTTAGTTGTATAGGCTACGTCAAAATACTGTTACTTATTGTAAACAGCAGCTTTGCTTGGCATGTACGCCTATTATAGATCAAGCTTATTACTACCACGAAAGGGTTAATAGTCGTAAAGAATATGTCGTATAAAACATCGAACATCATCTGTTGAAAATATGTCTAGCATTTAATTATTCATTATGAAATATATGTAAAAATTGGCCTAAATTAGATAAATGTTGTAAATTATAGAAATGTTATTAACTAAAATAAACTCAGCTGCTATTTGGTGATATTAAATCGGTATATTAATGTAAACAAAAAAGTATTTGCTCAATACAGGTATTTTAAAATCAACTACGTATTTTGATTACATTGTAATCATACATCGTTATCGATACAACCTATTATTTTATTTTAGTCATGTTGAATAGGAATTGTTTGAATATGCATATTCCTAGCTTACCTCATTGTTTATATTGATAAGAACATTGAAATTTACTTGTGAACTCGTGAATATTGTGGCTTTACGTGAATATAAATAAGTAATGCTTACAAAATATATATGAGTGAAGTAGAAGGGCGGTTAAATAGATTATATAAGATGACAGTAAAAGACATACATAATAGACTAAATAGACATACATATACATTCAAGTCCTTTAACCCCTTTCGTGGTGGACACAAAATCGGAGAAATAGTATCTCCTAGGTTGTTTTATAGAATAAATATAGGGGCACCTCGCAATGTTATGTGAAAAATTGGTAACAGGTTATTAGCCCATCGCCTATTAGATCCCATTTACCCCTATCTCTTAGTCGCCTTATACGTCATCCCGGGAAGAATAGCAGCTAGTTAACTATCTTTTTACATCCCAAGCTTGCATGGGACGGGATCTAACTTACTAGATTCCAATCAAGTTTTACATATCTTTATCTTAACAATAAGACGCGTCTGGCTGAGCAATGTATTTCAATCTCGTTTGCAGTGCCAATAAATGTAAAAACAAAACAAATGTTAACAGCTAGCTCTTTTGCCCCTCGCTGATTCAGTAAAAGCATGATATTGGGTCGTGTCTCCGCTCTAGAACTAACGAGATGATAGAAAATTCCATTGTTAGACTGTTCAATTTTGCTAGAGCGCCTAGCCTGGTACTACAATATGGGCCCAGTAATAACTATTGACCTCTTGTGAGATACGAATCTATTCTGTCATAGAAAGGTTTTAGTTATATATAGCAGTACTCTTCCATGATGACAAAGCTGTCTTATTGTGTACAGCCTCAATGTAATATGAGTGCCGTTTTTGCAAGGCTGAGTAATGTGATTCATTGCTGATGAAGTATGTAATTACTTTTATGAATTCATTTAAGTTTTATTTTAAGTACAGTTTTGTGTACACAAAAACTTATATTTAGTGATACAATTTATCGTACCGTTTTATAAGTATATACTAACTAATCTATGTACTTTGTTATTATATTCATATTTTAAATTGAAGTACAAGTGTATAATAATCAAGGGTATAACTTATATGAGTTCATTTAATATAACTATTTTCGAATACCGCATCATAGAATTATGGACGGACGAATCCAGCAAGTATTTTACATCATTCTCAATTCTTTCAAAACCCATAGAGTAACTTACCTAAGTCAAAACGATGTAATATACGGCTATGTTACAAAATAGGTTTCCGTGAGCCAATTTGTCATATGTGTGACGTCACGAAAAATCAATTTTGTGGTTCACGAGTCCATAACAAACAAAACTGCGTAATAAAATACATAAATACTATGATATATGAGGTTCAGATTTGCTACCAGTTGAGTTTCTATTGATTGGTTTCAAATGTAACAGAGGTATTAGGTTGTACTGCTTCAATGGTATAACTTTATAATATAATAAGGATGTACATGGCTTTTCGATTAAGTTAGGTTTAAAAAAACGGTGAATAACTCGATATTAAACTTAACCTTACCTATAGGGTTTAAATGTGATGTCCTTTAGCAATTAAATAATTCAGAGGTATATAGTTAACAAAATATCCTACAAAATTTACGATTGCAAGATTTAATAAACAATCCATGTCATAAAAAACATCCATGCTTCTAAACCACAAAAGAATCTTTTGCAAAATGAATACCTAAAGAAAGCGTTGAAAGGGTGTTTTTCCATACATTCCAACAATGTTGTTATGAAATGACTCAGGGAAAAATCCTATCCGGAATGCGTGTAGGTCGTACTTTGTTTTTATAACCGAATTCACTTAGCTCAGCGATCTCACGAAGTTCAATGAGTATCTCAGCCCAGCATTATATTAAGTAAGAGTAGATGGAAGCAACTTAAATACAATTAAGTTAACGTAAGTGCCACTTAACCGTATCATAGTTGCTTTCACCGTCATTCCGCCTCGGTTCGGAATGCACTAAAGTTTATTTAATTATAAAGGCCGGCTTCTGTATGGTAAAGCATTACATTCCATTAAGAAGATTACATACATATTACATGGAGTTAAAAGTATTTAAAAAGTAACCTATCTTTGACTACATTTCAAGCATTCGTTAATTGTTATCTGTCAATAATTTAATAATAAATTTATTAATGACAGGTTTTTTTAGTCAGTTGACATATTGAAATAGGGTAATCAATAGAAGTATATATGTATGTATAAGTGTAAATGAATCGACAGTGGTTTGTCAGGATCGGGACTGACAAGGATCCGTGATCTGTGATTACCTCTACAGGGAAACGGGCGTGATGTGTATGTATGTATGTAATTTTTATATTTTTATTTAAGCTCACGCACCGGGAGGGTTAAGTCAACCACAGTTTCAATTACTACATTTTTTTTTCTTTAAAAATATCTTAAACTTAATAACTCTATCAATATTATTTTCAATATCAGGTTTTTTAACACGATGATGAAAGTGAACACTATAATTTTATAGTTGTGGTTAACCTGCCATGATATGCCTGCTCAGTCACGTGGTTCATATCATTGGATCAACTTATGATGTATACTTTTGGATGAATCTAAAATACTTTAAGATTAATGAAAACACGTAGTTATCTAGTTAGGTCTTAATATGATTATCAACCTCTTAAAGAAAACTATTCAGAGTACTATATAGACACTTATAATAGAAAGCTTGTGATAGAAAAAAGACACTAATAGCAAAAACTTACTTTTGAATCTAAACCTCATTTGAAGCAAGCAGTTAATCGCATACAAGTCTGATGCATACCATAAAGCATTATTCAAATATTGAATATATGTACATAATATTATTTCAATCAGCTGATCAATGCGGTAGCCATTTTGAATTGGATTGTCGCTTCGTAACTACACGCTCGCGGCTTTTGGCTCCCAAGTCCCGTCTATACCAATACCTCTATAGCTCCAATGACCACCATATCAAAGCCTTAACGTGCAGCGCATCTCAGTGCGATACTTGTGGCTTTGTCACACAATAAGCTGCCTTTTTGTCTCTGTTCGCATGCTGAACGATGTCAGTGAACTGGATGAAAAGGCGACAACAGCTTTTGTGGTCCGTTTCGAAGCACAATGGATGTAACGGGAAGCGTGTATGACGCTCCGATAGGTTGCTGATGGCTGGCATTTTTGTACGTGTTCATTATGCTATATATTATAACTATATACTATCTATGAGTATGTATGTTGTTATAGTAAACAGGTTGATCAAGCGTTTGGGCTATTTGATTGATTTATAATTTTAGTCAATGGCGATTTAAGGGAAATGTTTTGTTAACACATTTTAGTGTTTGTAAATTGACTATTACTTAAACGGGAAACAGGGTCCATTGGTGTACCAATTCCGGATTTTGAGCCTTGAAACCGGTGATATAGAATCATGCACTCAACGACTGAGCTACGCCGAATTTACCAGTATGTATCTTTAATTAATACTATCTTACCAAACCGTTTATTGTACATCAAAAACTTGTCAACACCCAAACTTGCAATGTTTACGGAGCAATTGCTGTGTGGGAGGAACACTTCGCACAAACTTAACGAGTTGCCCAATAGACTAGGTTACGATATTTTTTATCTTATACAACTAACATACGTAGGTTTTGCCTAATTGATTGCTACTAGTATTTTATAGATATATATATATATAAATATACCTTGATGCCTTGTTATCCCTTTCGGGTGGACAGAATCTCGGAGATATGATATCTCCTAATTCATTTTTAGCATGACCATTGGGGTATATTGGGGCCAAAGAAGCGAATGTGATTTTCCAGCATTGGAAAAGTTCAAGACTTTCTCTGCCTACCCCTATCTAGGGATACGGGCGTAATGTGTATGTTCTTATTACCACTTTCTTTTCGAAGAAATCCACATTCCCTTAGCATTTAAGCTTCGTGGTAATAAGCTCTTCAAATGTCACCCTACTTAAGTTCTTTGCTCATTGGTGCGTGCATTCTCTTACATACATATACTTCGCGACTTTTTCCTTTCGGGCTGGACTGAGAATGTGTTTTTTTTATGTCTGCCATCATGTATTCGATGTTTTAGTATAATAATGGATTGTACTAAATAATAATAATACTGTATTCTGTAATTTTAATGATAATCATGCTAAAAGGTAACCCTGGTGAAATTATTATTAGTCTATTTTAATCTCAAAAAGGATAAACCAACGTGAGAATTATGCAATGTGTAGGCATGACACTAAAGTTATACTTGGTATACGGCATGAAAGTTTTAGTTATCAATTTACAGCTTATTGATACCCAAAATTAGGGGCTTGAAACGTATTATGGTTGCTGTAAATAAATAATGTATTAAAAAATGTAGCCCTAACAAATAGATAAAGCATTACAATTAAACAAGAATTTTAAATAGCGCTCCCAGAATATTCTAATTATGACACAACAGCTGGTTCCAAATTTAAAAGTGTCAAAACTTTCCCTCGCTGTCATTCAGCCAGTGCAACAGCTAAAGCTTTAAACGTGCAACTCGTTCGTTCATTCGTGTTGGCTGAATGCGAGAGATATTTTAGTCACTTTTTATTTTTTATCGTTTGCGAATAGAGTACCCGCCACATACGGTGGCAGTAGCCAAACTTGGAACTAAATTTGACGTTTCCGCCATTGCGTGTTATTTTGTATGAAAAGTAAATTTAGTATTACCAGCGTTGTGTTTTTTGCCCACTCTTTGTAATTTTTATGTTTGTTAAGGGTGATTATAATAAATTGATTTCCGGAGTTTTCTTGTTAGTTCTTCTCCAAGCTAGGGTCTCCGCTGATCTAACCTCGGTAAAAAAATATGTAAAGACAATGCTCAGTGCCATGTTTGAAATAATAGTTTTAAGAGATTCGCGATTTATACTCATGATATAAGATATAAGGGTGTGTATAAGATTGATTGCAGCTGTGGGAAATCCTATGTCGAACAGACTAAACGGTCTATTGCGGACAGAGTGAAGGAACACATAATATATGTAATATATAATAAGAAGGATAAGTCCCGTTAATTATTAATCATGTTTGAAATAGTATAATAAACATATTTTGACTTTGATATATTAATTTGTTTTATTTGAGTTTATAGCTCTGCAACCAAAGATCGTTACAAATGAAACCTATAATGTTTCGAGCCGTATGGCACAGTGAGTGCTAGTTTTGGGCGTGTTTACTGGTAACACTGAATTACGCGACTGTGGCGACGCCTCCAACTGCCACCGTATGTGGCGCGATCTCTAGTACCGCGTTTTTTGGTTACATTTGTACAATGAAATTTAGTTGTGATTGCTTTTGAACTAGTCTTGTTGTTAGAATAAAATATTGTGGCACATGGGTTAAATAAATAAAACGTATACATATTTTACAGGATTTTGTGTGCAGTATGTATATTTTCGAGCATCGCTTCAACTTATTAACTAATTCCTAGCTCTTATATGAAACGTAATGGGTTTATTGACTAATTGGTCACTTGTTACCTCTATTTTTAATACAGACACAACAAAAGTAACATACTTAACCTTCTTACATGCTCGTTTCTGTCTCATAAACGTTATTTTTACATACTCGTATATAATAAATTTATTTGGTCAGTTTTAGCCTTAAAGTAAGAATTATCATTTTATCATATAAAACTCAATTATAGTTCAAAATACTGAGTCTAACCCCCAAAAGAATAGCGTACTCTGGCTCCCAATCTTCGGTATCGGGACAAAGGCTCGTCGAGATAGTTCCCGCTATGAAGTGGGTTGATCGCCATTGCTGAAACACTCGCTTTGATCACTCTGTCCTCATAGATAAGGGAGATACTGCCTACTTAGCGCTAGATTGATAAATATCAACTAGACTTACATAGCACTTTATTGGACACTGACACAATAGTCCCCTGTGGCATTGGGATGTAAAAATAATGCTAACTATATGCTTTTCCTCCGTATGTGGTAGGAGGCGACTAAGGGATTAGGGGTAATTGGAACATGATACCATTGTTCCTTATGTCATCACAAACCTAATATTCATGCTAATAAGTGACCTAGGAGCTATTTTCATGTCTTTACAGTTCGGTCACGGAAAGCGATTAAAGGACGTGAATTTATGTTTTTACATTGAATTATCTATCAATGAGGTCGTAGTTTCACTGAAATATACAGTGATAAAAACGCAGTATCCAACTCCATTGTCTTGATTTTTTTTCATGTTGATTTGAGTATTGAGTACAGGGTGTAATGTGCTAAATGTACAAGCCCTTTAAGGTCTGATTGTCGACGCAACCGCAGAACTGTAACCGTACACTCATTCGATCCCTGCAAGTGATACCTGACAAGTGTCTGTTTCTTGACCCCGTTTCGGTATAAGTCGATCAATACTCAAGGAAACGGATTGTCTATTGGCTATGCATACATATAATATCAATCCTTTATGATGAAGAAATATGGTACTTTTTTCCAAGCAATTTTCCTAAACTGATATATAGACTATCTTGTCCATAATCATATTAAAAGTTCAATAATTAGACAGCTTTTGACAATAGTATAAATGTAACAACGATATTACAAGGCTATGCAAAATACAAAAAAAACTATTTCATACGATATACTGGGTAGAAGACTGATTTAATTTTATTCGAGACTGTAAGGAATATTCAAATCCTAACGAATATGATGCAATAAGAAAACTATGATGAAAGCATATTTTTCTATAAGCTATGAAACACAAGTATACTTTTAAGTAATAATTACGTATAAGTCCTCAATTCATTTCCGGCTAGTTCCATTCAATCGGAACTAAATCAAAAAATTTCGTGGAGATTAAGAACGTTTATAACGCTCACTTCGCGGTATCTTGAAACCATCTTTTATTTGGACATAAAAGCGCTCATTAAAGGATGCACTTTTTATGACCAATAAAGTTCTAATCCACATCTGTTAATTTAGGTGACACATTTATAATCTCTTACGAATAGTTCACAGGAATATCTAGTTTTATGGATCTTCGTTTCACTTAAGGAATTACTGGGAAGGAGCTTAAGCACAATACGTACTTATTAATATTATTGAAATATAAAACAATCACTGTTTTGTCTAGTCTGGGACGAATGCTATCTCTCGGCACGTCGTAGGAGGCGACTACGGGACTAGGGGTAAATGGAATCTAATGGGCGATAGGCTAAAAATCTGTTACCATTGTTCCCATATGATCACAATCTCTATGTTCATGCTAAAAAGTGTTTTAAGGATATTTTTTCATGTCTCGGATGTTGTGGCCACCCCGAAAGGGATGAAAGGAAGTGAATGTATATGTATGGGTGTATTATAATCCAGGAATCGTAACTGTTTATGACAGGTTCCGAAGAACCTTCCGATATAGGTTGTGTTCTAAGAAATAGAGGTATAATAGTGATGACGGTCCTTATTACACAATAATATCGATATAATACCTCTTTCAAGATAGCTGGATAGTAAAACTATGTAAAGTCTCTTGTTACAAGTTACAATATGTCAGGAAAGAATGACAGAACGCAGTATTTATTCTCTTGCCAGATTACACCAGGATTCATTAATTATCTTTACTAAGAAAATGATAGTAATATTTTAATCTATTTACGCTTAAATGTTATTAACATGCTTTTATTATTAATAGCTTTACATTGTACTGTAGTTGTTAATAAATTATTCAAAATGTTCGATCACGTAATTTGTTAGGTCAAATTACTTTGATTAATATTAAATAAAAAAGAACGATTGCAAACTCGTGTACACGATTAATCTTAGTTATTCATTTTATGTAAGTGATCATTTGTACAGTGTAAAATAGGCAAATAGTCAGTTAACCCACCTCATAATGTTTGCCTGGCTATAGACAGTAGTGAACTAGGATTGTTGGCTGAAGGGTTATTCCAGGGTTCTAGTAGATATATCCGTATATTGCAAAAATGTATATAAGTATACCTTCGTTTTGAGTCGTACCCTTGGATAGGCCTATGTCCAGCAATTGATTGCAATAAGCTGATTGATTGATATTGGACGATGGGGCTAGCAACCTGTCACTATTTGTATAATTTATGTTGGATTTAAATATTTTAATTTCGTCTTAAAATGCGACAAATATATTTTATAGGGTAATGTTTAAACTAATAATATAGCAATAAAATATAATTTGTTTTCTAAGAAATTCTGCATATAACTTTCTGATTAAGTGACAATTAATTTAATCATTCCAGTGACCGATCTAATTTATCATTTACCAACGTAATGCCATAACCGGTTATGTAGAAATCTCTAACTCAAGTTAATTAATGATATTTGGTTATATAATGTATTTTTTTACTTCAATTTGTTTTATGAATGATTCCAATTAATAGGTCTTTACCTATGAAATTGCCGTTCTGCAGTACTGGCCATTTCAAATCAAAATAATTTTTGTTTGACTAAGAATTCTAATTTCAAATTAATTTTATTTTAAAAACATGGAATTCTTTTTCCAAAAGTAGTCATTTGCTTATTGATTAGTGTTACGTTTTCATCGCATTTCAATCTTTTTCGTCATCATGGATACGTTAAAAATTTGAGTAATTATGGAATATGAGTACCGTCGTGGCAGCAACGCGGCACAAGCGGCACGCAACATCAATGAATGACGTTTACGGAGCTAACACTACAAACCAACGCACCGCCTGTTATTGGTTTGCTCGCTTCCGTTCTGGAAATTTCGACCTGAAAAATGAACCTCGTGGTCGTCCGAAGACTTTGGTTGACAATGACGAATTAAAGGCGATTGTGGAAGCTGATGATACACAATCTACGGCGGAATTAGCAGCAGCTTTCGACGTTAGCGTCAAAACAATATTGGTCCATTTGCGTCAAATTGGCAAGGTAAAAAAGCTTGACAAATGGGTGCCCCACGAAATCAATGATCGCCAGCGCGAAGTACGCGTCGAGACGTGCCTTGCACTGCTCAACAGACACACAAATTAAGGAATTTTGAATCGCATTGTTACCTGCGACGAAAAATGGATTCTGTTTGACAACCGCAAGCGCTCAGCAAGTTGGTTGGATCCTGGTTCAGCACCTAAACAGTGCCCTAAACGAAAACTTACCCCTAGAAAAGTGATGGTCACTGTTTGGTGGTCTAGCGCCGGTGTGATTCATCACAGCTTCTTACCAAACGGGGTGAGCATTACTGCAGATGTGTACTGTGAAGAACTGAACACAATGATGGAGAAGCTGGCACATCTCCAACCAGCATTGGTCAATCGCTCGTCTCCGCTGCTCCTGCACGACAACGCGCGACCTCATACTGCACAGCAGACGGTCTCCAAGTTGCAAGAACTGGGGTTGGAAGCTCTCCATCATCCACCGTACTCACCAGACCTTGCGCCTACAGACTTCTACTTTTTCCAGAATTTGGATAACTTCTTGGCGGGAAAAAAATTTAATACCCGAGAGGCAGTACAAAATGCCTTTGAAGAATTTGTTGCCTCCCGTCCAGCTGATTTCTTCAAGAAGGGCATCAATAAACTGCCACTGCGTATGCAAAGATGCATTGATTGCATGGGTGATTACTTCGATTAATACAATTAAAAAATACAAGAAAAAAATTCGTTTAAATTTTTTCATACAAAAAGGCAATTTCGTAGGTAAAGACCTAATATTTAGATTATCATTTCCTATCTAAAAACCTACTTATTGACTTATATATGAGTTTTAACAAATTTTAAAACTGTTATGTTAGAAGCACCTAAACCACCGAGTGTATATGAAGAAGTGCATGAGTGTCAATGATGGAAACACCTTTCAGGCAAACGGGCGTAAGGTGTGTATACGAGTATGTTCATAAACTCTATTTTAAATGTTCTCTAATAATAACCTTATGATTAGATAGTATACTTTTTATAAAATTTAGTGTACAATGAACTCAAGATACGTAACTACGTAGATGAAAAGATAATGTCATTATGACATTGTAGTTATTATGTCCAACTTTTGTTTTTAATTGATTTGGTATTTCACTATCTAAAAGTGGTTGCGTAAATATTTGCCAATATACAATTTGTTTCATCAATTACTATTTTGATTGATTTATAAAGAGCATTAATGAGAAGGTTTGGGTGTGAGTGAAGCAAGAGAGATTTGTCAGGATCGTTCCAGGTGGCGATCGATAGTTTCTGCCTATCCTATATATAGAGCCTATCTATATAGAGATCGTTACTAAATGTTTTATGTCAGTATAGTGCGTCGTTTAGAAGTGGTAAATTAATTAATGCCTCATTTAATTGATGGTTTTCCTGCATACAATTACGATGCTTACGGTGTAGTTAGGGTCTTATATTGCTTATCTAGATAATTACTCTGCTTAGAATGAGGTGACTAAATTTATGCCTTTATATTTATACTAGGCATAACATAAATTTATGCCTTTATACTAGGCATCAATCACTTTAACTAAATACTAAACTATAGTAAAGAATCGCGATCCCTAATAACTGAGAGATCATAAAATATCAAATAAAATCATTATACAAGACAGCTGGAGGTACATACACACATTCACGACATTATTCCCTTGAAGAGAAGACAGAACCTCAAATACATTATCACCTCGTGTCACGGTTAGTGTTGTGTGAAGGGTTGAAGAATTCAGAAATTAGTAAAAGTTTACTGCAACGATCATTGACGCTGACGATAGTCAGATGATATCATGTTCATCTCCGCAATTGCGGAGGTAGTACTGCTACGGCTACTTAAAACCCACGTTTCTACCTGACATATACAGTACTCAATGTGACAAATGGTTAGCTGAGTCGTCATTTACGCGCACTGACTATTTATTACCTAATTCAAGTGAGTAAGACCTCTTACTTCTTATTAAAGGGCCTAAGTTCAAATCTTGGCTCTGGCATGTGACTGAATGAAATTTCAAAATGTGTTTTTCATTTACGTACATACTTTACAACTTTACTGTGAGGGAAAACATCGTGAGGTAGCCTACCTATCCCATGGGATAGGTAATAGCCAGCGCCTGTGAACGGCTATACGGTTCACTATCTATCACATTGGGTGCTGTCTATCTAGCGAAATACGGGCTTTGAATGGCACATCTAACATGGTCCCGGAATTTCGGTGATGATCAAACCTCTGACTTCCCCGCCTCCATTAAAAATCTATACAATGTGCCACAATAAAAAAGGGAGTATATCCACAAAATTTGTGAAGCGTATGTTATGTTCTAATTAGGTTAATAAAGCATTTCATATTACATCTAGTAATAGGATTGATTTCCGATAATACCGCTTCATCCCACGGTTGTATTTCGACTGTTGACAGATTTACAACCGCAAGGTATTAACATTCGACACTCGGGCGAGGTAATCACTGTAAATAGTGCATCTTGCCCGCAAAGGAGATGTTAAACGACGTGGGAATCGTATGGTATTTCAACGGTGTGAGAGCTTAATATGGTTAAATGTCGGAAGTAAAGGCAAAAGTAGAAATTATATGTTACAAATACTTATAATAAAATATACTCATTCAGGGTTGGTTTCAAATGATTATTTAGTTAAATCTAAGTGGGGAATGGTTAAAGTCATTCTTCTAAAATGGAGTGAATAATTATATTTACGATTTGTACACTATGAGCATTATATCAATTGCTTTACTAATACTTTATGAAAGACTTTGAAGCGTAACACTTAACAAATACATACTTATTATAGATAGACAAATACACTAAAAGTATATATATGATCAAAGAACAGTCTAGAAAGCGGAAGGAAAGTGTAAACCAACTCTGCCTCCACCGGGAATCGAACCCGGTCCCTCATGATTAGAGATAAAAAGGTTAACCTTATAATTAGAGAAAGATTAACTATACCCGCCATGGAGGTTGTCAAGAATCCCTGAGACATCTCCCTTGGCAGCCCTTATATAGTTACTCTCAGGGTTGTAATGGCATGACACCAATAGAATATTAATAGGTGTTAATGCATGTGTCAGTATATTAACATTTCACTACATGTTGAGGTTGAATGTCAACTCAAGTAAAACATATTTATATATAGTTAACATACGTACGAGGATATATTTATGCAGTTTTTAGATATATTTTAAAGGATATAATTTTCGTTACTAATATTCTGTAAATGCTATATCATATTGAAACAACATGATGACAATAGTACCTATGACCGACGAGTGTGTAAGAGGAGTTGAATGGATGTTAATGAAGTGAAATTGGTTTGTCAGGATCGGGAAAAGAGAAGATGCATCAGCTACTACGTCTCTGAAGGTTAATGGACGAAATGTGATAGTTTAGTGTAAGTATAAGAAATGTGTATTTCACGTCGAAATTTCGACATAAATCACGTTTCGTACGGGACAATATGATTCGAATCAAATCATCTATGCTCGAATGTGTTTGGCAAATTCCTCAAGTAGTATCTACTAATTCGGTGTTATGTTCCACACAGGTTCACCTTGACTTGAGGCTACCACATGTATGTAATAAATCAATCTTCATTTTTTTCCTACAGCTGCCAAAGAGGTACAATGAACTGTGTGAATAGTGTTTGACTATGTGCGAGGCTGTTCATAGAAAGAAGTATAGAGTACTTGCTTAAAAGTATTTACGCAGTGTAAATAAAATGTCGGTGTAATTATGCGAACGTTTAGTTATTAGTAGGTACGTTTTTTATATAATGATATCATAAAATTATTGTTGTACACTATTGTATTTAATACGTAATTTTAGCCATAAGTATGAAATGTTGTATGTTAGAAGACGTTAACCCTATAGCTCAAAATATTTTTTTCTTGCATTAAGTATAATTTAATGACACTATATTATTGTATCCCTGGTACTTATGTGACCTTGAATAAATAAATGAAAAGAAGAAAAATATCATTTGGCCATAAAATAATTATAGAGTAATAGAAGTTGGATAATGTTAGCGAATTTAAAAGAACACGTAAAATTTATGCCAGGACGAGATTTCCATTATGAAATTACATTATTAAAATGTTTAAGTGTTCCATACTCTTTGATAATTCCCAACTAACAAATACAATAGTAGTAATGAAAGTTGAACACAAATTCAAAACCTGATTCGATATTATCTCCTACGAGATTCTTCATTCATGTTTCATCATTTATTCACTACCAGCATCAAAACGTAGATCTATATTCAGACCTAATCCAGTACTTACGGAAAGGTAAGGGTAAAATATTTATGTTTTTTGGTGTACGTGTGTTATTTCTTAACCATTTTGCGAGCGTTACTGCGAATCTGCCTAGATTTTGGTCCCTAGGATATTCAACTTTAATATGATTTCCGGTCGAACCAATTCGTTAGTTGTATGGATCCAAGAAGATTATTTGATCACCAAGTAGTCTTTAATTACTACAATTATACATATATTATTTTCAATGCCGGAAACTTCAGAATACTGTTAATCTAAGTTGAAACTGCGAACCTATTTTCGTTTAACTAATGTATTGAGAAAATCTTCCCAAAATAAAAGTTTAATAGTAAATAATTAAGACTAAAAAATAAAAAAACGTGACGTACCTTCTTATGATCTTTATAAAGCTACTCTTAGATGTAGGATAAAGTGTACAAACAACTTCATTTATGGTTTCCTCAGATTGTTATCTCAGATCGCTAAAGTCAAGCCTACATTATATTACTCTTAGGTAAATGTATACCCATTATGAACTGACGACATTTGTGTTTTTCTTAGCATGTGGAATTTTCAAGGTCCTTGCCTTAACATCTTATTGTATCAAACTTTAAACTATTCTCAAGGTCTTTTCTGTTATTAATGCCAACAATAAGAGTACCAATTTTGTTTTTATAATGTCGTCATTCTTCTGTTATGCTAAATATGTGCTTTAAGTAGGCACGTGTCGGATTTTCTTAGTTATAAATAAGGAAATACTATAATCCTGTGACAATCGTGTTATTTTAACCAATGTTTAAGGAAATTTGTTAGAAAATCTTGTGAATTTAAAGCGATATGAATAGTAATGTAGAAATTAGTCTCAGCAAACAGGCTAAAATTGGATACGATTTTCAATTTAAAACGATTTTCGTATACGCCGATTTACGAATATTAAAATTGATAAACTGACTATTGCTCTTTACAATATACTTGCATTATTATCTTCTGCCATCCTTTCACTGCCATGGAATAAGGCGGAAGTCTTTCGTATTAAAAGTTGGGTAACAAAATACCCTGTGAATCTTTGAACTATTTTAAGGAGTTGTTTAGTTAATGCATCTATTAATATGTGTCGCGGCGACATAACTTTGTCAACCATGGAAAAATGTTAGATGATTTAAAGTTTAGGGCATGATTATAAAATAGTCTAAGCGATGTTTGCAATATCAACTACCTGAAAGGACCTGAAACCTCTTTATATTTTGTATAAATTAAACTCTTTTTAAAATTTTACCATTACACATCTATGTTTCTAATAAAGACTATCCAAATCTTTAATTCGAACACTAAATATAGTACAAATATTTCTAAATAAGAATTCACTTATGTTATATTTAGAAAACTAACAAGAAATGTTATTGAGAAGCTAATTACCACATTGTTAACTCAACTGTTGTGCATAACATCGCGAAGTATTATGACGGACGGCGTTTTGTCTAGATTTTTTCCAGTGCTTAGATTCTCATATTAACTTTTTGCTTACCTTGACTCATAAAATGTATCCGAGGTTAACGAACTCTCGCTTTTTGTAACAATTAGGTATACTGGCCTTCATCTAACCTTTGGATACTTCCTGAATTGCTGTTGTTATTTTGTTGCTAGGTATATTCGTAGTTTAGAAATTACATAAGTATACATTTATTACGAATATTTATGTTATTTTACACGATAATTTTAAAATACTGAATGTATGTACGTTAAATAACAAACGCATCAAAATCGTTATAGTTTATGTGTCCATTTTAGATTTTGAATAGTAAGAGACAGTATGTTGGCGGCAAAACAACAAATCAGTAACAATCGGTCGGTCACGTTAAGTGCTAACTAAGTTTTCTTTTTTAGTTATCCATTCTTAGATTACTATTTCCAATAACTATAATTTTAGTATCCGTAGGAAGAAATAAATCTCAACCAACAACCTGAAAAAAAAACTACTTCATGTACGAGTATATGCGCTTGGGCATAATATAATGAATCCAACACTAACACAATTAATGTGACATGAAAATATTTTAACTTCCTGTCTAATCCGGTCACACTAGTTTTTGTACAACTAGACTTGTTTGGATTTTATTGCAGTGTGAATGAATTGAATCAATAAGTTTGTTTTTCTCTGCTTAAGTTATGTAATGTAATTCTGATTAATGACTTTATTAAAGAATTATGTTTTATTTCCATATTGTAGCAATTATTCTATTAATATCCTTTTTATTATCATATTTTTTTATATGTAGAAATCAATCATCAGCCCAAAAACATATATACAGTGACTTGTAAATAATATCTCCTCATAAGGCTACTTTTTTCTTTTTTTAATGAAGACACATCTATCCAATTTGCCGTAGATAGTGCCACACTACGTGAGCCAAGAGATGCGTGTTTTTTCCTCGAGTAGTTCCTACACTAGCATCCTACAATTACGGTGACATTAACCAAAATTTTTATTTTAAAAACTTAGACACCCATATCTATCATTTCGGAATCGTTCCCAAAACGATAGGTTTCGAAAAGCCATTGGTTGGAAGCCAGAAGTTCGGAATAATTTTGATGTTGGATTATCTATCACAGGTTATATATACGAGTACATATAGACAGGTGGCATGTATTATGTTGACGGTGACATTCTAAGAAAGCATTCTATTCACGACCCAAAGTAACAAGAAATATTATTCTGAATGATTTCTTTAGTTATAGGTCCAAGTAATATATTCTATAATAGTTCTTAAGTATATTATTTATTGATACAAAATAGAAGTTTAGTCGTATCATAAAACACAACTCGGTTGTTCTAAGCTAAAAAATTATGCCAAGGCCATTCTGTGAGGTGCCTATAATTTATTACTTCACAAGATTTTTTCTTCTTTAACAGGTTTTAAACCCTTGACCTTTGCCCCGGTACAGTATTAGAATTCAAATTATTTTTATTATGCTCATGGCCTATCGACACGAAGATTACAGTTTCTCTTAAGTTACGACATGCCTGCACCGAAAGAGATCATTACCAACACTTTATTGGTGATCATGCGTTAAGCGCATATAATGTACATGATTCCCTAGTTGTAGAAGTTTAAAGACCGTAGTATGTAGAGTGAATAACTCTTCCATATATGTATTTATATAATAAGTACCTAGTACCTGTAGCTAGATTTTTTTATTACGAGTTTATCTTTAGTACAACTATCAAAGTAGAGACATTGATATTACCCCTGGTTCTTAAGTCTTCCTCACAGAATGCTGAAAATGGACAACTAATGAAGTAATAAATAATAATAATCCATATACATCCCAGACTATAATAAACTTTCAGGGGTATAAATAAATCCAGGTGTTAATTATAACTGTAAATACAAACGCGTTCAAAACCATAAATCCTTGCGGGGTAGTAAGAGGTTCAGGTGTCTATCTCCGCAATTGCGAAGGTAATTCTATGGCCACCTCGAATTCACGAGTTGACCAGATTGTCAGTACTCAATGTGTTATTACTGTATTACCTTTTTTATTCCTTTCTGTACACCATAAGGCATGTACTTACATCAAATTTCCATCCGCAAATAAATTAAGAACCTCAAACAGCATTAAAACGCAGTGAAACGCACAAAGCATTGTTACGGAACATTTGCATTTCGAACAGCAATTGAAAACTCGACATACACACTCGATCGCTTCTTCCCACGTCGAGCTGACAGCATGATTGGGCGCACTTACCAGCTGTTCAGGCGGGGCTAAACGCGCCTTAAGATTGGCATACGCTCACGAATCCTTGCTTCGAGGCAGGGTTGAACTATTGAGTCGAGGGACTAGTCAAGTGGAACTAGGAATAATCGTGTATTTTAGTACTACGATTGAAGCTGAATTTTGAAACTGTGAAGAAATGTTTATTTTACTAACTAGTACGAGAGATGGCGTTCATACTTTGTTAATTACAGTGACATTAGAACTGAAAATTTAATTCGAGGATAATGCACTCGGCATTTTAAACAATAATTATATTTTATAAACAACATGAATTCAGCTTTAAAGTGTGAAGTGAGTATTTTTACCTAAATTATATCAATTGCGTAATTTATTTTGTGCCTAGTTTTAACCTCTCACTAATGTTTCATATAAATGCCATCACAACCCAATGTTAAATTACGAAGGAGCTTTTATGTGTTTGAGGTTCTGTCCACACCGAAATGTAAATGGATGGCTGCCGTGAATATATATATGTTTTTTATAAACTAAGTCACACAGTAGGAGGTGTCTTGATTAACTGCGATTCGCCTTTTCTTTAAATCTTCTATGATACGTTTTTGAGAAATTCTCTTTAGAAAAATTGTGTAATGTTTACTTAAGGCTTTCAAGCAAGTGAACAATAGCAGTGGGCTAAGAGAAACGTTAGGAAACAGTATCTCTTTTAATATCAACTTAAAAGGTAGTCATGACGGATTGGGAAATAAAAATGTTTTATTATCAAAAAAGAGAAACTTATGTTGTGAGTGTAGGTTTTAAGTTTAATTGTTTAGTTTTAGTGTGAACATATATTCTCCTATAAAATGTGTACGTATTCTAGGGTTGTAATTTGCAATGAAAAATACATATATTTAATAAATATATATTACTTCTCTTGAAATTCAATTGGATTAATTATAGTGCCTATTCACCCTGTCACATTGACAACTGACTATCCAGTCAACATAGTTGAAATAGCCATAGAATACTTCTTACACAATAGCGAAGATGAATTCTCGAACTTGTTACTACCTCATAAGAATTAATAATTTAGAAGATCATTTTCTCTAAACAAAAATTCTATAGACAGTTGGATCAACAATTTAATTACTAACAAATTCCAACAATAGTGTTATTTTTTTTCTTACTAAATTCCATAAAATTCCACAGTATTCCTCGTGAGTCTTACCCGGTCTCCTTAACTAAACGATACGACCCATGTTATTTTCACTGTAAACTACATAATGGATACGGATCGGCTCTTTTGCGAGATTCACTAAAGAGCTGCAAAGCTTTTAAGTTTAGGCCGTACTGAGAATTTAGCGTCACGATTTACGACTGCATTTGGGATCATTTACTTAAATTATATAGAATAAAGGGCGTAGATCTAATTTCTCAAACATATTATTATCTATTTTAATATCTGTATACTTAAAAATAAAAATGTATTTAGCAGTCATGACGAAGATGTATTACTAAGTCCACACCTTTCGAACACACCAGACAAACGCGTTCACGACCATTAACCCTTGCGGGGTTGTCAGAGGTTTAGGTGTCCCACGTGTTGACCAGATAGCCAGTACTCAATGTGACAAGTAGTAAGCCGTGTGACCATTTACTAGCACTGACTATTAACTGTATGGGGAATATGAAATAATATTTATAAATATCCGTAATCCTGGCTATAGTAATTCGATGCAACAGATAAATACGACAAAATAGACTAATCAAAACGTTTTTGAATTCTGATTACTTGATATTAAAGATGTTAAATTCAACATTTGAGTACGCAACATCCTTTATATCTTATTTGATCCAATGTCTCTAAGTTTCTATACAAACAGCAATATTACTAGATTTTCTGCATTATTGAGGGAGGTTTTTGTTCAATCCTTACAATTCCAATTAATTTTATTGGGACTTATATATTTCAGTATATAAACATATTTCAGAATTTGGAGATTATGTTATTACTATAGTAATATTTGAGGTTATATAATACTTATTTATGAAACGTTAACAAAATTAAATAGTATTATAAAATACATATCAGCTGTTTAAAAAGCCAAATACATGGGAAGTATAACATAAGCTTAAATAAAATAGTACACAATATAAATTCACGTCGAATTCCAACACTGTCAAAGGTTTCCAGTACCCACACAGATTGTGATTCGAACCGAATTTCGTTTATTGAAACCCATCGTAAAGGTGAACGGAACGGTTCAACAAATAGTGAACATCACTGTGGTTTCAATAGATATCTAATTGGCCCCGCGACAAAGAAGACAAATTGCCGCCGAATTCCGCACGTCACTAGCATTGTATCAAGGGAGCTGTTTGAATTGTAACAAAGCGATGTTAACAGGGAAATCAATGGCATTGTTCCGCCAGATTTAGGTGTGAGTTGCGAAGGTTTCATTTTGACTTGTTAGGTAATGTTTACCTCGTTTTACCATAATATCTAATAAAACTAAATCTTCTTTGTTTCATGAGTGATAACCACATTACAGGCGTGTATAATTTAATTCTTTTATGAATAACCTGACCCATGACGTGATGCTAAACTGTAAATAACTATATCCATGGCGTGATGATGTACTGAATTGAATAATGTTGAGAACAACTCTTGGTTTGCGGATACACTATTGATTATATTGATATATATATTCAATATAAGTCTCCAATATTACTTACAAGGATCTAGTCAATCGGTCTAATTGTAGAGATTATGAAATATACGAAGGTGTGAAAAAGGTACCAAAAGGAAAGACCTCGTATTTGTTTGAATGAGCACTAAGCGAGAAACATTCGTTAGGTCTGCGATAATGGCCCTTTGGGAATAACAATTGTTCAAGGGGTCAGTCTTGGTTATATTAAGATGGTTGAGGCACAAGTATAAGCATCTGAGAATTGTAAAATCCCGTGGTCTAAGATTTAGTCAGGTACCTAGAATGCTGAGATACTACTGTGAACAGGTTTATTACCATCACAATTATTCCAGGATTTTAATATCTTTGTCCCCTAATAAGTCTCTAACTATCAATCAATATTACTTTTTTCTATATGATCCTTATAATTCAGAAAAAAATGTCAAAATATTTTCGAAACGATTTCTTGTGATAACGTAAACGTGTGTATAAAATTAGTAGAGACGCATATACGCGAGAATGTGTAGTACCTATTAGGTCGAATGTTCGCCGTTACACATATCCTGTAAATTCTTGGAAAATGGACCCGTCTGCTACTTACGATTCGGCTGCCTTCCCCAAGATTAAGATCAACACTGTCCTGTCACTCCCACACATGTCAACGACAGCTTCATTGTTTGCGTATTTGAATTTATGATTTTTAGCACACACGACTTTTTTCCTTATCGCCTTAGCACCGAAGTAATGAAGTATTGTTCCAGTGAGAATGGATTAGGAATGCTGTAGGTATTAAGATTGATATTTATGATAAGTGATAACAACCTCTGACTTCTTTTTTACCATACACCGATGATACATTGTCTGCTGGGTACAAATATTATCTTGCTTACATAATAAAAAACAAACGAATGAAAAAGGAACATACACATCACAACATCGATTCAGGTATAATAAATAATATTTGTACGTAGAGATTTTTTTCAAGCGTAAGTGACGATTGGTATACATATAAAATTAGTTTGATATGTTAAGTATATATTTCAATTACTTTGTGATGTTAGAAAATATAAGTATTAATTTATATTTTGGCAATACCACTAGCTATGATAAGTAATTTAAAAATAGTATTTAGTTAACAATAGTATGTAAAAAAATCAAAAATTAAATTCAGAAACATTTAAATGTACATTCAATTACGATGATTAATTCTTAGCGCTTTGTACCTGATGTGTTATGTTAATATGTATGGAAATAATGTATTCAAAAAAGTTTACTGTGTACTGATTGCATAAATATTCAATGGCATGGCCTCTCACGAATTTTTCGGCCTAAGGGTGCTTGGCTCATATAGGCATAGCAGTGGATTCGATTCCACTACAATCAGTGTTGATACGGAGAATTGTATAGATATGGAATTTAAAGGAATTTAGTCATTGTAAACGTAATGATTCGTGTTGGCAACCAACAGTTGATGAAAGAAAAATCGTCGTAATACTCAAGAATAGTAGAATAAAGAAATAATGGGTAAATAACTATTTTGAGCTTATTGTTTCATGTGGGTGTAAGCTTCACACTGAAAATAGTAATTTTGGGTCTAGACTTTTCATAGTTTTTCAAGAACCCCTTCTGTAACCGAAGTAAAGAGTTTCAATGAGTAGTGACTGCCCTTATTCCTATTGTGCTAATTCCTAACATCTTCCTCTGATTCATGTTAGAAAATAATACATGTGTTGCTCTATGTTAAGATAGCATGATCTCAGATTCAGTTTTTATTTGTACTGAATAGTTATAGTCTAGTATTATTATTATTAATGTATTATTATACTCTTTCAGATAACTAGAACCTAAATATACATTATACACCTACCTATATATGGTGTAGGCATAAAGTCTTAGTAGTAGGAGAATCCGTCCTAAATATGTTGTGCCGACGGATTACTGTATACAATGGCATATAATGGTAGTTAAGGTTTTAATACGGTTATTGTATGAGGGGGCTAGAGGACCACAATGGCTGCGACCCACGCCGCTTCCAAATAGGCGAATACGCTTTTCTTTCTCGTTGGGATCAACAGAGGAATGAGTGTATGTTATATAAGTAAGGTTGCTTCCTGCAAAATGAAGTTTTTTGTACGGGTTAAAGTTATTTGACGCAAACTACAGAAGTTTCTATGTATATTACGGTGTATTATATAAGTACTTTAGTTGTTGAGATACAGATATAAATCAGGAGTAGCATTAACATACATACATATATATACTCACGCCTCTACGTTCCTAACGAGATAGGCAGATTATCAATCGCCACTTGGAAAAATCCTGACAAATCTCTCTGGCTTAACTCACAGCCATTAACTTTCTTATGCTCAAGCTCTTCTGTTCTTCTCGCTACGTGAACCTTCCTATAGCATTAACATCTTTATCTTCTCTTATCTTTATCTCTCAAATAGAAGCTCTATTCACTCACCAGTTACCTGTAAAGTGAAATTAAACGTAGGTTGATTTTTACCGACCAATACCATATAGATAAGTACATACATACATATACATTCACGTCCTTCTTTTTGGGGTGGATAGAACCTTGAAGACATGAAATCATTTCCTTAGTCACTTATTTGCAAATTGGGTTTGCGATGTCAAAATGGAACATCGATGACAGTTGATAGCGCATCGCCCAATAGATTCTATTTATCTTAGTCGCCTCCTACCACATTCCGGGTAGAATGGAAGCTAATTAGGATTCTTTTTACGTCACAGACTAGCACGGGACATAAAGATAAGTACTTTGGTTTGTTAGACCCATGGACAGCAGAACATACCATCCATCATGTACTATATAACCAGGGAAGGGCCCAGGCCTTAACTAGCTCTGTCATTAGGGACTTGTAGTGGGCGTTTCCCATTACGTTTGTTACGTGGGCGTCATCCGAAACTAGACTTAACTAATTTGGACCCTTTTACCGGAAGTAAGACAATTATATGTAAGACTTAGGTAAGGAACTTAAAGTAGGTTAGGAGGTGCTTAAAGAGCTTTAGCCATTTTGATGGACTTTCTATCTGAGTGACTATATGCAATTGGATTTGTGATAGTATTATTGTGTATGAAGATACATATATTGGTCAAATGTTGACGGCCATCGCACAATAGCTTTCATTTACTCCTGTACCATACCATAAGTAATGCAAAAAGTTGGCATTGTATTTTAAATCTCAGACTAGCACAGGAAAGTAAACTTATGTATAATTATGAAAATTTTATTTTCTTTTTGTGCCATGGCAAAAAATCTATTTTTTATTTTATCAATATTGTACCATTATTTATTGAGACAGGTATACATATAATAATGGTAAAGCAATATGTATTTTTTACTAGGAATCTATGGTAACATATGATTTTACAACAAAAATAGGTTTGGACATTTGAATTGAAGCAGTAATAGGTTGGCTGCCTACTGTATGCTCACCTCATGGTAAGCAAATGTTGACTTAACAACGTTCTAGGCACAGAGTGACCGTCAAACAGACCAGCCTAGTGTAAATGACAAAATATTTGCTTTTTAGTGCGTGTTGCTATGTTAGAGCTGCGAGGAAAGAGCTATGTTGTGGATGGGCTAGTAACCTGTTAATGTTATTCCAAATTAATACCTTGCAGGCATTTAGCAGTATTGTTCGTTTGTTAGTAATGCTTATTATGATCGAGGAGTTATAATGTCTCCAAGTTACCTTAAAAGTAACGTATGTCGATGTTCATATATCCTATCATACATAAAAAAATATAAACAGTGTTAGAAGTATAGAACCACCGAGTGTGAATGAAGAGATGTAAGTATGTTTATTAAATGAAAGTGGTTTTTCGGGAATTAAACTAATGGGATCTTTGCCTACTCCTCTGTAGCAAAAACTGCGTGATGAATGTGTATTTATGTATTTCATAATACGTGCTTACTTTATTTAAACATTCCCTACTGAACATATATAACCAAATCAAAGAAGCTCTATATTGAAAGCGTGCATTGAATCATGTGTTGGACATTTCCGTCACCAGGCTGAGCCTAGTGCAAATGATAGGCTATCGGGACCAGGGGCTCATAAATCTATGCTACCGGTCCCCAGTCCTCTGCCAACTCAAGTGGTTGAGACGGAAACTCGGTATTACTTGAGAAAGTGGAACAACGGTAGCGGCTGCCTATCATTGTAGATTTATCTAGAACGGGACATGCATCCGTTTGCCAGCAAAGTGCTTATCTGTGTTGCCTAAAGCTTTATTGGATGCTTAGTACATTAGCTTATTGGTCGGTGGCTTTTGTGCTTTCGAGCTTCAAAGGTCTGTGTTTTGCCCTTGAGTCGAGCGATTGAATTAAACTTATGCAGATTGTACTTTGAGTAGTCTCATTTCCCGGTCGTACTTTGATGATTTTAAAACAGCTGTTTGTTTTCTGACTGTTACGTGAGTTTTTAAAGGGTGTGAGTTTCGTATTTCGCCATTGTTGATCATTATAGACTTATTACGAGTATGAAGGAGAATACATATGTGTGTAATTAGATATACTCACGTTTGTAGATTCCTTTCGGTGTTATTATGGGTGTTATTATGATTAAACTGGTTTTTATATAAAACTTTTACTTTTTCATTATTATAAAGTATTTGTCTGATTATTCTGTTTCTTTTTATTTACAGGGGAAATAAGGGAACGGTCACACATGTCATCGAAAAATGATTCCGGTGAGTACCTTATCTGTCATAATTATCAGAGAACCTTTGTTTTAACCCTTTTTATAATATTTGGTTGATCATCTACTGGTTATTACAGCTTGGCAAAAACGTCTAGAAACGTAAACTTTTATTTGTGATCTTGCAACATTAAAAAATAATAATGTAAACAAAGTGATGTCAAATTTCCAAATATTTGTTTCAAATAAACTCTTAACATAAAACGGTTATTTAAATACGTAGAAAGTTAATTAAAATGAATAAGACTATCCAAAGTGATGTCAGGAGTGTGATTTACAAAGTTTATAATAAATGTCTGGCGGAAAAAAAGGACAAATCTATTCTTTCAGATGTGGACGATGTTTATCAAAGAACTGCTAAAATGACCGGTATCTGAACGTTTATTTTGTTGTATATAGTTGGTAAATGCATTACTTGATGAACTATAAACCATTGTGAATTGCTTGCATACGAGATAAGTGTAATATTATGCAATAAACTTCGAACACGAGGGTTATGTTTACATCTTTGTTCAGTACTGTGGCGCGCATTAATGAAGTTGATACTTTTGAGTATTTTTAATTATCTTAGTATTTTTAGAATTTTTTTATTATTATACATTAAACACTAAATATAAAATAACACTAAATATAAAAATATAAATTAAAATGTCGGACATGCCTTAGCTGAAATGTGTTTTTTTGTCTCCCTTTTAAGTCCTATGAATTATGATGATTATGACGACTAGGTTCAGGAAAAAGCGCATATTCACATTTTTTTATGAAAAAGCTTCAAATTAACAGGCTTAAAGGATAAACGGTCATGAATGCCCATAATGTTACACAAATAATACTTCTATGTACTAAGTATCAAGACTAGGTTGTCCACTTTAAGGGTTGCCATGAAAAAACTTAGTGGCGCCCCCATTATTTTCTACTCTTTTTTGCCAAGCTGTAGATACGACGAATTGAATCCAATAAAAGTCAGGTGTTTCAAATATTTATTATCAAAAATATATTTTTTTATTATGCCACGAAAGATATGAGTAAGAAATTCGTTATTTCCTTAAGAATATCATTGTAACTTTTATAAGCTTTCCTTATAGTATCATGTACATATCTAGTTTAGTACTGTTACCTTCATAAATAGCGATAGCGTCTTTTAACACGTTGACGCCACCGTGTAGACACAGATTTGATTCGCAAAGCGGAAAGGCTTAGGCCATTCGATAAGTATCATAACTTGTATTAACACCGATCATATCTAAAGAGGAAATTTGTTTTATCTAAGTATATCCAGATAACAGGAAAGGATCGTGATTAATTAATGCAGGTGTAAAATAATATGAGCTGGAAATTGATACTTAAATTTCGTAATTATGTTAAGAGTTTAAAATTATCTTGTATTTATTTTAACATATGAATGAATATAGACGTTCGTTGTGAAAGTGTTATTAGAATCTGTTTGTTCAAATTAAAAATAGAACGCGGGTCGACGTCAACGTTGTTTGTTACTTATAGATTGTTTATGTTGTGATAGTTTTTTTATTTTTAATTTATTTTTTGGGTTTCATATATACGTAATATATACACATGGATAACCGACAATAAAATAGAGCCAAAAGATCTTACATAATCATTAATACATTAATCATATCACGTTTAGAATCATATTGTAGATAGCTTTTAAAATTTGGATACTGAAGTGATTACTTAGGTACCCTACCTACAGTCCAAAAACCCAAGAAAACCAACATCTCACAGTCACCTTCTTCAACCAACATGGCCGTAATAAGGCAGCTGATGACTAATCCTTTCAAAACCGTGCATGTTGTATGGGCTCAAAGCGAGCGCTATTGATTTCCACTATTTCACAAAGTGGATTATTTGTTTTGCATTTGAATAAAGAACAGAGTTATTGCGAACCCACTTCACTGAGTCACAAAGGCAGAACTAAAAAGCTCGGCCACGTATTAAAAATCACGCCAAGACCGTTTGTTGAGCAAAAGGCCTTTTGTGCACGTATGAATGAATGTTGAGTCATTCGTAAGGGTAAACATAATTAGTCGGAAATGCTAAGGATGAAAGAACAAAAATACTGGCACATGCTAAGCTTTTTTTCCGTTATAAGAATACGTTGTTTGAAACGATTATAGCTTATTATACATATTGAATGCAGTGATACAAATAAATACCCATCGTATCCCTTAGGGGGGATAGGCGTAGATCACGGGTCCCTATCTGCCCCGATCCTGACAAACCACTTACAATGTGCATTGACACGAATATACAAATATACTATACTGATTATTTCTCAACCCCCTGTAGGTATATGTTAATTCTGTAAAGTCATCGGAAAATGCTAATAAATATTATGACATCCACACCAAATCGTTCCTTTGTGAGAAAATTAATTAACTAATTTGTGTTGAGTAATTTCACATGATTTTGCCGGTAGTTAATTTTTGATTGTCATCGTTTAATTATCATCGTCCTGTGAATCAACAGGCAAATAATTAGTTTGGGGGAAACGTTGAATTAATCATCATTTTATAATACCTAGCGAAGGCTTTTGATTTTTATCTGTTAATAAGACAAGGGGTTACAGTGTTAAGAAATTGGCAGGTGCAACGAGTGGGCATGAGGTATGAAGATTGATTAAAATTGTTGTTGTCTACGTTAAAACCAAAAAAATTAACTACATATTTATTAGGGTTTCAAAATTTTAGACTGCTGACCAATGAGAGAGAGAGAAAGTGTCTGTCATTTATTTATTTATTCTTTGTATAATGTAATATTCTTATGTGATTCCGTTATCACAAATTTACAATTAGGCTTATGACGAGACGTAATATTATTTTTATTGTATATCATATCATACTAGCATCACAATATCATACATCATAAGAACGGATGTGTAGGTAATTAAGGTACCAACCTAAAAAAAATGTAGCGAGAATATTCTTAGCAAGTTGCCACTCACAATTATAAATTTCTATAGCAGACGAAAGTTTCGTGTGAAAATTAATTTCAGTCAGCTCATAAGTACTTTTAAAGCTGAACTTTGAGATGAGAACTATACTGAAGCAAAGCAAAAGATGGTTAAAATAGTAATTAATGAGTATCAACGAACGCTTAAACATAGAGGAAGTAGTAGAAAAATCGCAGGCTTTTAATGAATGGCCTTTTAGTTAAGCTGGGCCGACGGTGGGAAGCTTTTGGTGAACTTGATTACCTTATTGCTACCTTTTCATGAAGGTTGCAAGGGACTAGTAATGGAAGGTGTTGACGGAGTAATGGACACAAATTGTTCAAGTCCTGTCTGCACTTATTTTGTTTTTAATGTGACAAGAGTGGATGTTAATGTTCTGTTTGTCGCAGCGATTATATATTTTTCGCAGATTACTGTGATTGGCGGCACCTAAATATACTCGTATACATATAATTTCAGCGCAGAATGTCACATAATTGTAAGACACATGAATTCACTGTTACTTAAGGATAGAGTATAACCAGATTACATATGATTCTTTATATACATATAATAAGATACACAATAAACTCATCCTTTATTTGTAAGACTTCGATAACATATGTATACTTTATCAATTGAAAGTTGTAATGAGTTCGTGTATGCATATATGAAATTGTGGAATCGTTCACTAAGTTCTCATCAAAACCACTTTTCACCAAATACTCAAATGTGACATAGGTGTTTCGAAGCGAAATGGATGATAATACATATATTCTCATACACAATTTATTTACCAATGGCAATGTAATTATTATTTAGTAGTTTTAGTATATGTTTGTACATAGCATCCGTCTCATTAATCTTCTCTCCCCAGATGATAGTGCGAGTGTGGTGCGAGTCGGGGACCGAATGGACTCCGACCCCCGTGCCGGTCACACCGCAGACTACCTGCCGCGACGTCCTCGACTGCTGCAGAGAGCCTGGCGACGAGCCTTGCCTCCTGCTCAGCGTGCACCCCAACCATGGAGGTATGGCATACGATAGATCGATATATCGATAGATTAACTCTTCATTACAAACAAACAAATAAACGCATTCACGACTATTAACCCTTGCCGGGGTAGTCAGAGGTTCAGGTTAGGTTAGGTTAGCACTAACTATTCGACGAACAGGTAGGTTTCCTCTCGATGTTATCCCTCACCGTGTAATTCAATGCATTTCGTAAATGTGTTTTTAATTCTTCATTGTAACCACGAATCAATTATACATACATAAAAAACAAGAAACATAATAATAAATACATATATATTTACGTCCGTCAATCTCTTTCAGGTTGGACAAAACCTCGGAGATGTAGTATCTCCTAGGTCGATTTTTAGCAAATATTGTGATGGCATACGGAACATTACTGATAGGTTGCTAGCATATCACCCAATAGATCCCAATTACCCTTAGTCCTTTAGTTGCCTCCTACGACATGCCGGGAAGAACGGCAGCTAGTTAGCATTGTTTTTATGTCCCAGATTAGCACGGAAGAATATATATAATTATCATTTTGGACGTGATCTCAGGGTGGTGAGAGTATTTAACTACGAGTACAATGAAAGATTGCTAGCCCATCACCCGATAGATTCCATTACTCTATCTCTTTGTTCTTATTTGACTTGCTGGGAAGAAAGTAGCAGATAGTATTCTATTTATATCTCAGACAATGACGCTACTTAATAATACGTTATCTCATAATTAGTTGAGATTCCAAGAGAGAGTGAATTCATTTTCTTGGCACATGTAATAAGTGATTAAGGACAATTTATAGTCTTAGAAATAGCTTGTTCTTTGATAAGAATTAATATAGAAAACTTGCCAGGTTTTAGAGCTAAAATATAGATAGAACACGTTACTGAGACTACAGTGTGATTATGTTGTAAAATGTTTCTACTGGCCGAGTGTAATTGTAATTAACTAGGATTCTTAGGCTATATAGAATTCAATGTGACGGAATTGATATTAATGCCCATATGATATAAAATAATATAAAGTCGTAATGAAATACATTCCTGTGATCGATGCAGTTTGTACGTTAAAAGAACCACCATTATGTAAGATAACTCGTGGAATGTCAAGCAAGGTCTGAACACAAGTAAAATTTCACCAGTGATGCCACTAGCTTGAACTATTAAAATTTTTACCCATAGTACCTCAGTGTATTCAGCTATTTGAGCGTATACTTAGAAAAATGCGCACCGTAAGCAATGCAATGCAACCTTGTGCTATTTTAATGCCGCGGTCGTTTGTAGTACATTATGCGACATAGGGGCCGAGTGCTTGCAATGTGTAAGGGCAAAAACTCAGTACCGTTGCCTTACCGAGATGTCACTTTAATTCCCCTTAACCGTACTTGATGGTTTTAGTAATTGACGCTGACCAAATAGACTTGACTAGAGTTAAGCTAAGACAATGTTCACTCGTTGGTGACATACTTGTAGATGTGTGCTTATGGTTTGGGTAACGGGAAATACTCTGAGCTTTTGTTGATGTTTTGTTTATTTGGCACAGAGAAATAAATATGTTGTACCCACTTACTTACATGAAATACAGTTGCTTATTGTATAAATGAATGACTTATTGTATAAATTATAAATCTATTGAAATTGTGTAATTTACTTGGAAATTCTATTTAAATGAGTAAAAATACATAACTATTGTAATCTACCAATTACACTACGAAATAATGTACATAAAACCATTGTCTGTTTGTAGTAGAATCTGGGCTCTAGGTTCGGGCCACCTTGATGCTAATGCAAGGGCAATTGGCATTGAGAATCGGTGTAACTGTTCTTCAAATCAGCGTGATCTATCCGCCAATCGGAAGTTCAATTGCAACGAATTATCTTGTTCAGTTTGGTCTAATTAGGGAAGATCTTAGCATAGTGTGTTGCCTATGTTTTTATTTATATACATATTTTAATTTACTGTTTTTCATCACGATTAACAACTCAGATAGATCTGCAATTTTCCAGACTAGCGAAACTTTTTTTGAAATTAAAGTAGGTACAACTAAATATTTACATACAATAATAATAATTCATACTGTATGAATTCTATAACTAAATAAAATACTGTACAGCTTAATCAATCGTTAAAATTACCAAATTAAACGTGTTTTATTAACAAGTGTCTGAAACAAAATCTTGTCTGAATAATTGACAGAAGAAATAATTATTTCTGTAAGAAATTAACAACTTATGACATAAGAGAGTTGACAAACAAACAATGTAAGTTAAAGTCACATTAAAGCTTTTATAAAACTAAACACGTTTCCCAGGGATTTTAACGTCTCTATGTAAAAGGTGTGTAAACATGAGAAGACTGGAAATTGAAGAGAAAATATTACGCTTGCCTATAAATGGTCGTAGCTTGAATGATAAATTGACTTAAAATATGTTTTAGGTAAACTATATACGTAGTAATATGTAGGTCTCACGTGTGAATTTTTATATTGCAGTAAGATACATAGACTTCTTCTATTACGTACGTAGCCATCATCTATAACAACAGTTCCACATTCACGAATTAATGAATTATAGGATAATTCCTAAACCAATAACTCCCGTTCATCATCAAAAAGTAATGTTTTAATTTTCCATTTAAAACTTTCTTTCTTTAACTAAAATTCTCATTTGTCATAGCATTAGAACGCAAAACATCCCACCTCATTACACATTTGCGCCCAGAAGAAACCATCACAAACATTCCTCAACAAGCTCCCATCATGTTATCAAAGGCGCGTCTGTGACATTACTGCAACGGTATTAGATAGCTCAGCTCACTTTGCATTGTCAGGGTATGGAGAATCGATAATTTTGAGCCGCAGATGCTCTGGAACGGTATTGGCCGACTGTCCGTGATAATCGAGAGAGCAATGCTTAGATTCAATGCGAAGTATAACTTGTCTAACGAATGTTTAGGATGATAAATGACACCATAGTCTTGTCCGTGATAGGTGAATGAGTGGATTTTAAGCTTTTTAATCATATAGTTCGTTTGGCTTAGCCATTGGGATTGTTAGGAAAATAAACAGATTCAATCACTGCCATTTATTGATACGTAATACATATATCGTTCGATCATAATTGATATTAAATTAAATTTTCTCTATCACAGGAATCTAATCGATAATCGTTTGTGCAAATTACCTATATTAATTTTACTCTTATTTAATAACTACTCAAACTGCAATCAACTATTTTACTAAGTACCTATTCCGTTCTATTTGCAATAAAATATTAATTAAAGATTCAGATCTTAAACCATTTACAGCTGTTTAACCATGTGTGAAATTGAACCGCATGATGCAACATTTCACCGATTGGCGAGCCTTAAATCTGTATTTTATTGTCGGCCCTTTGTCAGAAAGAAACCGTGAGAACTCCACCCATCACTTTCACTACACATCCGTCTTAATAATTGTGTATGCGTCCTGTTTCACAACCCACTGGTAAAAGTGTATTGATGATATCAACGGAACCCGTTTCTGGAGGCTTCGATGTTGCTTTTGAACTTACCGTGCGCACACTTTACTTGCTGCTAAGAGCTGCTATTCAAAGAAAATGGAGACTCTTGTAACAAACATACTTTCATAGAAAATCAACATTATGTAGACAAATAAATAAATATTTCTCGATTAACACTACTCGTATACTTACTCAACGTTAAATAAATATATCTCGAAATGAATTTACTGTTATTGTACTTATATTGAATTATAAATTATAAAAAAATTATCTATTATTCCGGATAAGTGATAGTCTCTAAATAGTGATGAATAACAAGTTATAGTGTGGTACTAAGTCTCTAAAGATCATTAATATTGCCTCTTAAAATAATAAATAGGCTAAATGTGACGAAACATTGTTTTGGAACGACTGGTGATTGATTAATCCAATAAACATTTCAAACTAGATACTCGTAAATGAGCACATATCTAGTACTTACGTATATCTAGTCATCGACTGCTCTTAAACAATATTGTTGTAAATTTAAGTTCAGTTGTTAGGTGCCAAAGGAACTAACAAGACTTGTTCGAGGCAGTTGTGGTAAGGCACCTGAATATTTGAGCTCATTCAAAGTCATAGCTTCTCAATGTAATTAGTCAATTAAAGGAGTTAAACTCAAATTATGGCTAAATTACAAACCGAAGTTCCTTTGTTACGTGATTCACTTCAGTGGATTGAATGATCATAGGAACTTTATTAATAGCAGGAAATTGGATATTCGTACATACGTTATGATCAAACAGTATTATGAGATACATATTTGCGTACAAAGCGAATTGAAATACGTTATTGGAATGAAATGCGGAAAGGGTTCACTAAAAGTAATTGATGTACCATATTGTTCTCATTCAAATATTTGCAAATATTTGAAAATATTTGCAAACCATTTAAGTTTCAAGTGTACCAAAATGTAGCAAGAAGTTTCGAAAACAGTCTTTTTTCGCGTTTAATGCTCTGATATCTCAGTCTGATATTGCATTCCTTCCTAAGTATTTTCTACTACTGTCAATATTCACATAATTTCGTTTATTCTTAGTTTTCATTATATTGTCATAGGTTCCAGCAATTATAATTTTAAAAGAACACTGGTATTTAGACTTCCAGGATTAGATTAACTGATGAAAATCCCCTTTGACTCTACAAAACGGTTAGAAAGAAGGAAAAATATCCAAGAGCGTTGTGGCCGGCCGCTTAGGAGCAAAATATGTTAAAAATACGGCTTTTCTGAGAACACGCCGATGTTTCTATAGAGAACAAGGCACGAGTTAACGATCTAAATCATCAGTTAAAGCACACACCGCAAATTGCAATATAACCACTGTAATTTGCTGTAATGTAGGCGCATAACTTCTGACTTGAAAGGGCAAGGGGTGTGGCCGGAATATATGTAGATTTTAATCTTTGTCGACGTGTAACGTTTTTCACGTGTTAATAGAGCCATTACGTTTATTTTATAGAAATTAGTTTAGTTACTTGTAATTGAAGTGATCTGTTTTAATAACAATTGATTCTACATATTTACGTTCATCATTTTCGTATATATCAACGAGTTTGAGAAAGCCTTTATCACATTATTTATAAAAAATAATGATGTATGCTGTAAGAAGTATCGATAGCTATCTCATTGTTAAAATAATTATAGTTTTATTTAACTACTAGGCTAAGGAATAGTGGTGTATTTTAGAGTCTGTTTTATGGTTCTTATCTATAAACTACAGAAAATTTCCACATAACGAGTACATTTATGCCAATAGGTATGTTGTAAGTAACTAGTAGTCTTGTAAGCATTGTGGATTTGAACAAAAGAAATAACAGCTATTATTTTAAGCTAAGCATATATGAACAGCTGCTGTCGGCTCACTACAAAGTAAGTCTTTATTAGACTGTTTCCATTGCAACATAGGGAATTGACGTAAGTTTTTATTTATTAGGAGACAAGGTTTTTATTGATTTCAATAATCATATTTTTGAGAGATTCCGCGATTTTATTCATTTGCGACAAAAACGGGACTTATCAGTAACTAACAAAGGTAGTACTTTGCTTAAAAAAATAACCGATAAATCCTTTTTTCTTATAAAAACATTTCCATAGGAGTAGCAAAAATTCTGAGAATTAATTCCTAATAATCTAAATGTCTACCGGATAACAACATTAATTCCGCGAACTCAAGACTGAATAACATTACCAAAAAGTAATAAATAAATAACTTTTATGGATTTATTTACTTTAAATAAATTCGTTCTAGTAATTTCAAGAAAGAATTACTTTTTCATATATTATAATTTATAATTCCTTAAATTATAAATTATAATATATGAAAATATGAACAAATATTGTTATAATTACTTTTGTCTAGGAAAATAAGTTACACCGTTATCCTTACACAATAATACAACGACAGACTAAAATGCCTTTTTGAAGGCACCGTGCAAAAGTTACGAGAAAACTTGTTAATTGTTGCTCGGAACTTAGCGCAGGCGTTTCGTGTCAAACGTGGCTTCGACTTTTGAGAATAAGAAAACTTCTCTCTCCTTTATCAACCTTAACACCAGGCTTTAGTCACTTATAAGGCGGAACTAATAAATAGGTACTAAGTGTTGTCGCCATACTAAAATTTTACGGCATCCGCCTACTGATTCCGATTTCGTATGCTACGATTCTGCAAGACACCCACGTGATGGCGTGAAAATCACTCATGTCCTCTGGTGATTCCAAACAGAACTTGCTAAGGACCAGAATTCAATGGTCTCCACAGCTGACGCATAATAACGGAACAGGACCACTCTTTGTGTGGGAGTTGGTGCCTATATATCATAGGTGTTCATAAATTATTAGGAGACAAAGGGCTCGTTCACATTTCGGAATTAAGATTTAAGGCTTACGTAACCCTTGCCCGTTTATTATTTTGAACATAAGAAGGCGACACAAACAGTACGCGTTACTTACATAATCCGACCATCTACAAAGTTGCTCACATAATCCCACCATCTACAATGTTGCTCACACCTCATGGACCGCTAACGATTATTATTACACGGAATCCTTGTCACATTATCGATCTACTTCGACCGCCGATTTTTATGTCAGCTCATATTTTTATTCTCACGATTATTCATTCTTGTTCCCACTTCGAACGGAATCACTAGTGTAGTTTAGAATTAAGATATAGTTTGTAATAAATATTAATTAAGCAAATTGACTTGGTTTTTTTTGAGTCTTCCTGCTGCGCAGATCGTATTTGGCGCAGTCGGTAGGATATTCGCGGTACGGTTCGCGAACGTGTTAAGATTTCCGGAAGATCCCGCGATCGCGTTCTCACGCCGGGTGACTTTCAAGTCCCGAAACGAATATCCGAACTACGAGCAAGCAGACAGGAGGATAGTATCCAACAATCGATACGCCAAGAAAACCAAGTGGTAGCGGTAGCAGGTAGCGGCATGATACTGTGAGTACTCAAATCGATTCATTGTATTGTGTGCTATTAATCCTATCCTATCCTATCCTTTAAGTAAGTCGTTGAGTGATTCTGCATCGCGTCAGAATCGCCGACATAAGTTAGTCATATAAGTTTAAATAAAGATTTAATGCTAGAACATAATAGAATACTATCGGATATTATGAAGAATCAACGTAAGCTTAGTAAGACAATGAATTTAACTATTTCTAATGATATATTAAAATATGCTAGATTTTCTCAAGTAATGACAGTGATTTGTGAAAATATAGATGAATTATTTAATGAATTATTAAGATTAGAAAACAATTTAGTTTTTATACGTTCTCAGAGCATTCATCATTCGATGATAGATTTAAATACCCTTAGGAATATGTTAATTAAGATGAAAAAACTATACGGGAACGATCGTGTTCTTGATATAGAACTTAGGAAGTATTATGATAATATTAAGTCAGGATATTTTTATATAGATAAGCAAGTAGTTATAATTTTCAAAGTACCAATAATTTCACCCACTATATACACCCCTTACCGCATAGCCATTGCCCCTAACAAACAAAACCAAATCCTTATTCCTCCCCATCCTTTAATAGCCACAGCCAAGGACTCATTTGTGTATATCCAGGAGGAATGCCCGAAGATAGAAGAGCACTTTCTCTGCCCAGAAACCACACAGCAGCAGATTCGCACAGATCATGATTGCTTCCATGAAATCATGACGCCCCAATCAATCTAATCAAATAATATAATAAAATAGCTAATCAAAAGAAGCAATGGAACAACTAGACGACAGGACATACGTAATCAGCTTTCCGAAAACCACCAAGATCCAAACATATTGCGAAAAACAATCATATACCCAAGTCGAAGGAACTTACCTAGCAAAGATACCGAACAAATGTCTACTACGAACACCTCAATTGACTATCACCAACATACATGATCGAATAGAAGGACAACCGCTAAAAATAACAAGAAACACGCCAGCATCTTTCCATTTGAAAATGAATAGTTGCTGATCTGGGGGTGGAGGACTTACATAATCCGACCATCTACAAAGTTGCTCACATAATCCCACCATCTACAATGTTGCTCACACCTCATGGACCGCTAACGATTATTATTACACGGAATCCTTGTCACATTATCGATCTACTTCGACCGCCGATTTTTATGTCAGCTCATATTTTTATTCTCACGATTATTCATTCTTGTTCCCACTTCGAACGGAATCACTAGTGTAGTTTAGAATTAAGATATAGTTTGTAATAAATATTAATTAAGCAAATTGACTTGGTTTTTTTTGAGTCTTCCTGCTGCGCAGATCGTATTTCGTTTGTATACAGCTTTGTTGTCATAATATTTAGTAGGTACATAAATATTTCTAGACAAGGCGCGAGCTTGTTTCAAAGGTAGCATTGATTACTAATGTGACGCAGAACACAATTATTTTATTTATTTGTATAATATCTATGTACTTCTTTAATATTCTCTAAATTTCTCTCTTTCTTATTTACTATCACCTACAGCCAAATAAACAAGCCTATCCGTAAAAATGAAGATAATTAAAAACCAATTAGGGTTATTCTCACAACCAAAATGAGTTTTTTGTTAGGCATACCAAGTACCTTTAGATTAACTAATCCGCTTCAACAAACAATGGAGATGAGCTCACGGTGTGACGCAAAATATGTAGTGACTTTTGAAATTTTACCTCTTTCATTGCGTGCAGTGAAGAACAATGGTGACTGTTTACTCATGAGACTCTCAAAAAGCATTTGACGAAATGATAGACAAGATACTTGAATCATGAATTACGCATTTGTGCGTGACTGCTGACGTCAGAGGTTCGCGTGTCCATCTCTGAAAAGTAAAGGTTTCTTATATCGAATCTATAGTGTTATTAGTTGTTTGGGGCTTGACTCTGTATTAGTGGGTACAGGGTTCAAATCCCACTTGAGCATATACCAATGGAAATGAAGTTTAATGAATTTCTATGTACATTTATGAAATGCATCGTAACTACGGTGAGGGAGAAATTGTGAAAAAAAACTACCTGTTCCCTGAACAGGTATATTTAGTGCTTGTAAATGGCAACATGGCTTACCACCTGTCACATTGAGTTCTGACTATCTGGTCAACACCTGGGTTCGAGGTGGTTACAGAATTACTATCTGCGCAATTACGGAGATGGAAACCTGAACCTCTGATTACCCCGCAAGGGTTAAAAGTCATGAACGCGTTTGTCTTTTGATTGTATTAGCATTTTTATTTAGTTAGCTATATTTAGTATAACAACAGCCTATACAATAAATAGACAGATTAATACATATGATTCTAACTAAGATAACGAGTAACAGAAAAATCAGAAATATACAAAATTGTGTTAAAAAAATGATTAAGGTATTATTATGAATAATTATTCACTGAATTAACGTATATTTGTTTTGTGAATGCCAATGTACAGAATTTGAGTAAAGTAGATATTAACATATACTCACAGTTATAAAGGTTTTAATCTATTCACTTTTCATTAACTTTATCTATCAGTATATTTTATATCACAGTAACCAACTATATACCCAAGCAATAGAGGCAACAACTTTACACAGTACAAACATAGATATAACAAAAGAGGCCCTAACTCCAAGAAACTCCTTGCCTGAATAGCTAATTTGCAAATTACAGTATTCAGCCCTCAGCCTTATACTTGCCACCCATCAAGTCAGCTCCTTCCCTGACGCGATTATGGTGATAATAGTCATTAATAGTCATTTTGTCATTCCAGTGCACGTGCTGCGAGACTCGGACCTTCCGATCGAGGTGGCCACGGCTCTTGGCATTGATGTCCAGTTTGTACTCAAGTACGTCGATCCTGGTAAGTAATATTTATGGTGTCAAATGTATAGGATTAGGCACTTCTGTTTGATGATAGATAAGTATGGTTTTGCATAGGGAAGGGAGTGGTAGGATGACGGGCTTGGAAAGGAGTTTAGAAAGTAAGAAAGGTGCGTAGCGTGAAAGATAGTAAGAAATGTATGAGGAGATATTATTAAATATATGTTAAACATGAGGTTTGGCATTTTACTGTTAACTGTTAAATATGTATGTGTGTAATTTCCAGAGAATTTTCGTACATCATGTAACTCGAGATAATCAAATTAAAATAATGTTCATTAACTTAAGCAATTCCAAATTTAAATTAATAGTCCTTATGCTGATTAACCTGAACGATGTATTAGGACACAATGCGCGAAATTCACTTTTTTCAACTTCATGTTATTACATATTTACCGCCTTGTTTGGTACCTTTTTCTGATCTCAATTTAATCCTTAGTAATTAATAAAAACCCTTTCGCAATCCGCTGGAGATAGGCAATCCTTCTAAAGTTGACTCGATTCCGTGTCCAAGGACTCTCTATTTTTGTCTTCGCAGCCTATCTTCTGATGGAGTGACGGACAAAGATTAATGCACGGCTCTTGTCAAGATTTATCGAGATCTGTTTTCGTTTAAATTTTGGAACAGATTTCAAAAAAGCAATTTCCTTTAAAATGTTATAAATTGGCGCGAATTCTAAGATAAGATAGAATGGAACCCTGGAATTGATATGGTCTTTATTAATAATGGTAGAAAATGGTTCCTTAATTTTATTACATAAATTTAATAGTGACTATAAACTACTGTAGAATTATAACTAGAAGCAATAACAATCCACTTAGCAATTACTTATTAGCGATTTCCACACTATTCAAGTCTCTATAAAACATTTTGATTGCAATGTTTTAGATCAGAAAGGTTGTACGTTTTAAACCATTAACAAAGTTCTTGAGGCAGTAAAGGATTTACGGAAGTTTAAATTATAATTTTACATAAAACGTCAAGAATTTTCCCATAGTTCGTTTATAAACAGAAATACATCTGTATTGCTGGAACCTAGTTTATATTCTTAATAGCTGTACTCCTAAAGATTCTGAAGGCTATTTAGAGACTGAGGTTCAACGAAATCTATTGGGTTATTTGATAGCAATCCAATTAACCTGTACTAATTTCATTCTGATAGTAATGATATAGGTGACAGTGTCTGTTATGCAAGTCGCAACCTTGTAAGAGACGAAGTATTAGTCCCAAGAATATATAATCTACGAAGTTATCACCATAGTCAGATAGACGCCATATTGAAAAAGGGTGACGTTAGAATTACGTATAACCACCAAGTGTGTATGAGGATCTGTACGAGTGTCAATAAATCGAAAATGGTTTGTCAGGATCGAGACAGACGAGAATCCGTGATCTCTGCCTACCCCTCTACAGGGTATCAGGCGTGATGTGTATGTATGTTATCTCCACCCCATAGGATTAAAGGTCACATAACATTTTCCCTAATTCATTTACAAATATGAACTTCCATGATATCTAAAAGTCAATGGTTTGGTGCTATAAAACTACTGAATTGAACGTCGATGTAAGCTCGTGAGCAAATATTTGGTGAACAAACATATGCACCGGCGATAAGCTGGCGTACCATTCTAATTTTTGAATTTTAATTCATTCATGGTTTGTGGATCGGTTGATAAGGATATGGAATACCATTAATAGTTTCATATTGCTTTTGGGAATAGGAAAAACTATCTGTTTCTTACATGCAAAGAAATGTAATTTATGTTTTAATTAAAATATTCTGTCTTTCACTATTCAGTGTCATTGTTTAGAAATATTTATTAATTCAGCAATTTTAAATGTGTGAAGCCTCGTGAAGCCAGATATTTGCTTTATACTCGTAAATATTATTTACACGTAGTTTGTAGAAGTCCTTTAAAAAATAGCAGTTGAGCATTTTAGGTAAGAATAATATTACAAACCATTCTGGGCAGTAAAAGCCTTTTGAAACTATAGGTTAGTGGATAGATAACTAACCGAGGTAAAGGGGTAGGTATATAGATTCCATTTTGAAAATTCCGTTCTCCCTTCTCTCTTTAGTCCTAATCAATCATCTCTGCACAAGTGCTATTGCCACATTGAAGCTAAGTTTCATTCTAGCTCTTCTCTATTCATTAGCTTAACGATTATACGTTTAGAGCTTTGTGGATACCAAAAAAATACACAAAATTATCTGTAACGTAACGTACATTTCATTGTAATATCAAAACATTTTTATCGTTCCAATGATTGTAGATAATTAACATACTATAATGGTTAATATTTTTCCCTGGATTGATATTAAAACGCTAACTTCAATGTTCAAGTTCAAGCAAAAACAGAGTACTCGTTTAAAATAAAAAATAGTTTCCATTTAAATATGAAAATTGTTACTAAAATAAGTTAACAAACATACTTTTACAACTGTTAACTTCCAAAGTGGACAAAAATCATGATGATATTGTATCTTCTTGGTCCCTTTTAGCATTTGTACACATTGCCTGCGTATCACCGAATTCATTCTATTGGTCTGATCCAGTAGGAAAAGCGAAATTTATACATGCGTAATTTAGTATGGGGCATAGAGTTAAGTGGTTTTAGTTCGTATTGGATAGCACATTCAAGCATTGCATGCACACAACGTATTCTCGAGTCTAATTGCAGAGCATTTCGTGAATGTACTCTATGGCAAAGGTCAAGTAATTCAATCAAGAATTTACCAAATATACACTTTCGCAATGCACCGTGGGAAGGCGGCGATAATTGCAACCTCCTCTGAATAATGGTAGGCAAATTAATTGCCTATTAGGTACGGTCCTAAATTCGATTCTGTGATTAACACATCTAAAATAGTATGTTGATTATAGCAAATATCTGAAAGGAAAAAAATATGATTAAGTTAATTTTTTATGTTCATTACGAGTCGAAGAATATCGGAGATAATTCGTCGTTCCAAAACTATAGCATTGTAAATAACCTGGGTAATATAATAACTTTTTCACATGCAACTTTGGTGATGAGAGGTGCTAGTCACTTCAGCAATAGATTCCCAATCATTAGTTGCGTCCTACAACAGGTAGAGAAGAAAGACAAATAAATACATGCTGTTAAAGTGTCACATACCAGAAGCACTATATTAATAGAACTTTATGTATTAATTAATACATTGATAGAATTGATCCAAACTTAGGGAGAAACATCGCAGAAAACATACGTTACCATTCAAAAATAATGTTAATATTGGAATCATTCACGCACACAAGTGAGCATTCACCTGTTGCTTGAATTAAAAATGGCAGACATGCTCAGGCGTCGATACGATGGCTTCTACGCAAGAGCAGCGGCGCACTAACACAACACTCGCCCACTCTGTCTCTCTCCATAGCACAGACGGAGAAGGGACTACAAACCAGTGTCCGTGCCAGCCACTATCAACTGGTAGAACGGGCTCGAGCAACGGTCTTTCACTGCAAACTAACTTAGTTCGAACTTAACAACGCCGCTAGTAACATAGCGCTCGGCATACTGACATTTAAGTTAAATATTAAGTTAGGGCTTTTGTATTAATCAAACACATATCCTAGAAGAATAATAGTGAGTGAATGTTAGGGTTTTAGAGTACAAACATAGTTAAGTAGGTGTTTTCTGTGAACACGAGTCAATTTTCGTAAGTTCTCAAATCATGTCAGGTAACTTCGTGCTATGCCGGTAGGAGTGTTCAAAAGTGATCGTGCAAAGTTTTGAATGTTACATTAGTGTTTTGTGGTTTCTGTTACTCGTGTATTTAAAGGATTTGGATTGCTGGTACACAAAATCGCAAGGGTATGTATCTACAAGTATTTTAAACACAAGTTAAAAGACTACACCTCAGCATAAAAATAAGCAAAGCTCGCTCTTTGGTTTTAGCTTTTGTAGTGCTTCGCTTACATCGAACAAAATTTGTACTATGCTGAGTATAATATACTCTTGTAACTTTCAATATCTTTATATACTCATTGTTCTATGTATTCAGTACTTTTTGAATGTTTCCAAAACTGTATACCGTGATAAACTTCATTGTTTGTAGATTATGCTAGAAAAAGGTAAAAAAATCATTTCCGTTCTCACATTCATAAAGTCGAAACCAATTCTGTGTTAGTAAAACTTGTCAGCATTTAGCACCTCAAAATAAACAAATTCATAAAATTTGCCGCGCACAACACTGCATTCCAGAGATACCTCAAAATAATATAAAGGGCCGAGCAGGTATAAATAGCTATAGATCGATAACAATGACCCATATTACTTAAGCAGTAAGGTTCTTTTTGTCAGGTTTTTTTGGTACAAAATTATAGCTAGTATACTGTGGAAAACATAACGGGTTTTCTTGCTAGCGAGGTGTCACTCTCACAATTGTTGTGGTTTGATGACAGCTTCATACAATTACTACGTGGAAGTGGAAGGGCGTGTTTTACCTTTTGTTGAACGTTGTATGTTATATTGTTTTAACGTAAATTAAAAAAACTAAGCTTACATAAGCGCGTCCGCTTCCTGGTTATTTATATTATTTAATGAGTACAATAGGATTGAGTGTATTTTTTAGATGCTGGGAAGTAAAGTAGATATTGTATTTCTGAGATTCTTACCATCCCAAAAGGAATCGATAGACATCAGTATATTTATGTAAGTAAAAATCAATTTTAACTTGAGTTAACCTCAATTTCGGTTCTAAGTACTTTGTAATATCAAATACCTTTATAGGTTACACATACCTACATATACGAGCAATTGCTGCAACAATTATAAAACGTTTATTAGTCCACCGCCGTAGCATGCAGCAATCTGTTAGGGCTGATTGCGTTTGTCAACTAAAAGCTTATGACATTGATTTAGTAATTCGATCGAACACAACGATAGGAGATAACTTGGGCAATCGTGACTCAGGCGTTTAGTTAACTTCTAGTTATCGTTGGGCTAGCAACTCTAAAGCTTGTTAGTGTTATGAATGTTTTCCGCCCCACGGTGTTTCTCGTGTCACGTCGTAAATTTTGTCCAGACTCGTTCAGATTAGACTGCTAATTTGAACCACGAAGTCTGATCTTCAAGAGGGCTACAGATCTTAACTTACTATTTACTTCGGCCTTTAAGTTAGTAAGAAGTATAGTTACCAGTTTGAATAGAACTTATTTTGAGAGCAATCGACCTCGATGTTATATCTTTCATAATGTAAATGATAATATTCAACATACTCATGTATCTACGTGTACAAGTGTCACGTTATTTTTAAATGGCTTATTAGAAAGGACGAGGTCACTAAGAGACGTAGCCAGTTTTTAATACATATTTATATTATGAATTGATTTAATGATTAGTTTTGACCTAAATGTCACCGATATTCAGTTAAGTTAAACAGGTTAAAAGAATAGTATTAATATGTAATAATGTGAACTTAATATGTATTAGTTTCAAAATAATATCATTCATCATATTATGGATGACATGTGTATGCACTAAAACTGTATGAAGCACGTGGTACGAGTATTTTGTCACGTGGTTTTGCTCGGTTTACGTTTTCCTCATGTGTTTATGTCTCGTGTTGCAATAACATCACGAAGAAATAAAAAGTAATACCATTAGTGGATTATCAAGTGATCAAGAAACAATTATTTGATCCCGATCTTATCTGTAGAAAAACTACGCTATTGTCTTAATAACCGTCTATAAGGTTTTAAATAGTTCAGATAGTGGTTTGCGATCCAAAGCACTGTTATACATTGTCTTCTAGTTGCAATTTCCATCAGCTAATTAGCTATTGACTGACATGTATCATCCAGCGATGTCTTAGTTGATTGAAAGTTGCTCATGATGTGGGCGTGAGTACTGTTTGCCTTAAGTGCCTCGTTCTGTATACTAAGCAAATGTATGTTAGGTCAATTTACTTGCATTGTGTGTATAGGGGAACTTTTTGAGGCTATGTTAATGCTCGAATGTTAGTAGAATATGGGAATAAGTTCGAGGAATATTATTCTTTGTACTTACCCGAACTCTTTGAGGAGTAATAGAGAATTTGATTTCTAGGACCTATACAGTATTAAAAATAGGTGAACGTTCATGATTGACGAAACAAAGAACTTCGATACATCAGCATTACTTTAAAATCTATTTATATCTTATCCTTTCTTCTCTAGTTTCTCCAGAGATCGGATCAATTATGATACCACTATAGAATATTACTCTTCAAATATTATACCGTAGGTAGTGATTCGTTTCAATAATTACTTCAAACCATATACGTACTAGTCGACTTGGATAAGAACAAGTATCTTGTTAGTTCTAAAACACTTCCAAACTAACAACCTTAACAAACTACTAATTACCATATAGAAATAGATACGCGCTTAATAGATGAATGGAAATGAGTAAAAAATTCAAAGAATAGTTCTCGAGGGGCCTCTGCTGGAATCTCGAGAAAGTTGACCAACAAACGCTCCAAGAGCGAGTGGCCCATAGGTATGAAACCAGTTTTTTGAATCGGCAAGTGTAGGTAACCTCGCTTCGAAATGTGGCAGTGCCTTCTGTCCACTCTAGGTGGACTTGTTTGTGTGTGAATAAAGCATGGGCTTTAGAATACGAACGTAAATAGATGTGGTGAATTTATTTATGAGATACTTGGGTTAACAGAAAATTCCATGTCCTCTTAATACCTATAGTTATTTACTTATCATTATCATAATTGTTTGTAAGTAGTCTTTTAATTTTCAATTTTATTGAAGGATATGAACAGAATACGTTTGAATTATATCCATCATAATATGACCATGATAAACAATATTAATGATCCTTAATAAATATTTGGTATATTTAGGAAATTGATTACCATACATATTTTGGTAACAGACACTTTGCTGACAAATGGTGATAACAGATATTAATTTGAAGTTCTTACTACTTATTCATCATGTATTAACTATCCGATGTAACGAAACGACCCTTCATAATCAACCTTCTATTCCACACCCTTCACTACTATTTTTCTATTCGCTTATCATGGAAATTTCTAGGAAGAAACATTGACCCACATATGCAAGTAGGGCGGCTTAATAGCGAGAATGGCCGAAAGTTTCGCTTATGATTATTGTTTGAATAAACATTCCGGTTGACGTGAAAGTCGTTTACTACCAGACGCACAACTTTATCTGGCGCCCCAATGTGATATGTATATGTGAATCTGTATGTATGTATATGTTTAACATACTAAGGCCTGTGTTAAGCCAGTAAGCAGATTCGAAGCCTTTCTCTATGCACATTCAAACTAACAGTTGATAGGTAACTGTTAATTAATGCAATAATAATGATCGCATGCTATCAATGTTATTATAACCGAGCTTAAAACTGATTTCTTTCTGATTTTACTGTAATATGATTGGAATAAATAGCTGTTTTTCTTTTTATCTTATCTTAGCAGTATATTAAAGGCTATGACGATCATAGAAGCCTGTATGTGTAGTAACTAATTATTCACGTGAAATCAGTACGTAACTAAGAAATAAGTAAATTGTGATTTAATTAATTGTCAATTAATTCTGGTCACTTCTTATCAGATCATCGTTCAGTGAGAAAAAAATAACCCATACCAAGTACTAACTTAATTACAATTATTCACAGTACTTTAATTTAATTTACTACTTAAGTAAATAAGTAAGCGAAGTACTATCATACAATAACACTTGTTTCTTGGTGAACCTAATAAATATGACTATTAACTCAAACATTACTGACTGCTGATCGTTCCATCGCCCCGTAAGTCCAAAATATACCCATACCACAAATAATAAAATACTACAGTATACCATGCCGAGAAGTAGGTGCATGTTGCAATGACGCCAAACAACTCGTTCAATTAATTCACATTTAACTGCTCTAGTAGTAAATGGGACCACGTGGCAGCATGCTTTCACGTCTCCTTATCAGGCGGTGTTACGTGATTCTAAATCGGTTTTGGTAACTTATCACGTCTGAGCGCGCATGACCAAATGTTTGATTACGGCAATCACTTTCATTATGAAATGGCTACGAAATGGGTCTTGGTGGTCAATAGTTTTCTGTTACTGTAAGGCTTAATGCGAAAATAGGTGTGGTATAGGTTAAAGTATGCTTTTATCAACGTAACTGCTATTTTGTCTATTCTTTGTGGACTACATATAAACACATTTTCTCATTTGCGTCCTTTGCACATTTGCGTCCTTTAATATCTTTCGAAGTAAACAAAATTTTGAAGGCATGATATACTGTAAGCATATTATAAAAGGGTGGCTTTAGAAGTATCTATAATCGACGAAATGTGTGTATGAGTGTAAATGAAGCGAAAGTGACATCTGCCTACCACTCTACTGGGAAGCGAGAGTAATGTGTTTTTATGTATAGTTATTATATTTTATGTTTACTTACGTTCTACTTAAAAGAAAAACATAATATAATTCTCCTAACCACGAACTTAAGCCACTATATCTTTCACCCTTCACTTGGTATCTCTAATGACTGCTTTAAATATATTCATGTCTGTGCTATTGTGTCCCCGTTAATGCATTGTCCTCTTATCAGCGACATCTGTGATTTCTCACTCTAAGTTCTTAGAAGAATCGGAATGAAAAGACAACACAATAGAAAATGTGCTTATTATTCAATTATTAAGATACCTTCTTAAGTCTTGCTTCTTTGGGAGGCGATAAAAAGGTTTTTCTACTTTGCACGTAACTGACAAGCTTCTACTGTATTGTGTTTACGGGTACAGTATGTGCTTGATTCTTTTATCTTTAATACCCTATACTTTTCAATATTACCACTACGGTTTGTTTGGTTTTAAAGTATGTACGTTTATGACAAAAAGACACATAGTAATAGGACCTTAAAATGTCTTCGTGAATAAACCTTTTTCGTTGTATTTAAAGCATATAAACAAATCTTAATAATATAAAAGTATCATATCAGAAAAGTGGTTATGTGACAATAAAGAAAATTTATGTCGTCACAAAAAGGTTTTACCTATAAATGTGGTTGATAAAGTTAATTTGTACGTGCGATAACGGTAATGCAGTCGTAATAAATAACCTTATTATTTCCTAATTTGTTAGGCTACGTATCGTTATCTAGGTGCATTGGAGAAATTGGAATTTCAAAGTGTAAATTTAATACAAAGTAAGAAAAATAACCAGGCGTGTGTATAGTGAGACTATTTTGATAAGAAGGTAAAAAGGCGTAGGTTTAGAATGACAAATACGTGAGGTCTCGTAGTTCAGACATTAATTTAAAGTCACTTGTTTCTCGTTTCATGATTATATCTTTCTTCATTATCCTTGTTATCGTATGATTAACATTGAGGACTTACAAAGTATGCAGTTCATAGTTTAGACAATTATGTCTTATGTCTAAGAGGTTCACGAAGCGATAAATCAGCTTATTTTATTACTCTATGTATTCATATAACGAATTGACTCTTAAACTAGTCTTCAAGAGTCCAGTAATATCTCCGACACAGTCATCCTAAACGACTTAAAAATACCGGTTCAGGTCTCCTCAGTGCTCGTACTATTAGAAGCCACAGTTCCCTAAGGACTGAGAATCACGACATCGGTTAACAGCCTAAGTTCACCGTGAAATCACGAATCCTTTCGTAGGCCTTCGATAAAGTTCAGTCGTCGGACTGCACTCTCGCCGAGTTCCAAACACGTTTCTAAGCGGAACGCTCCGTGTCATAAAATAATAAGGTCACCCGACGTTTATGAGGCTCTAAAATGACTCCTTAATCTTTTGTTTTCTGGTTTTCGAAACTGGAATCTCGGTTATAAAAAGGTCCAGGAAATTCCAGGTTCGTTGCAGTTTTAGGGTTTCTGTGTCACATTTGCGTCGCGTTGAAAACAGCAATCAAACTTTTCTACTATTAAAAAAATATCTTATTTAACGTAGATTGTAAAGTAAAGTACGTAAACTCAGAGTAAAAAAAGGTTCCTCCCTATATAAAAATATTGCAAAGGCAATGTACAGATGCATTACTCAAAAATCAGGGCGTAATTAGTCAACATTACTTGCTATACGATTGTGAAAACATTTTAGAAAATGTCGTATCAGGTTGTTGAAGAAAAAGTTCCAGTAGGTAGTGTCGGCTTGTTGATGTGTTTTCACCTAACATCATAATATCCATTGTGGGTCCCCTGGACCGTGTCGTCATTTTATTGTGTCCCTGTCACAGCATTGTATTCTTATCGCTATACATCGAAGCGACTTTCATTCAATGGGCCCTAAAGGTGAACTTCATACATAATACATATGTTAATGCCATTATCATTATTTTATGGTAAGGTCGGTATGAAAGGGTAATCTAGGTTACTGACTCCGATAGGACTCTCCTTTTCTCGCGTCATAGATTCATATCTTCACTGATTCTAGTTTAATGATCAAATCTTAAACAAAATTAATACTTTTTCATCTTTGAGATTTTTCACATGGATAACAGTGTCCAATCTAGTAAATTTCTCAGCATATCATTATGATAATAGTGGCTTAGATAAAATTAATCACAAACTATAATAAAGTTTGGCGTAACCTAGTGGTTGGGGTCTTTGACTCTGAGTCAGTAGGTTCAAGGTTCAATTCCCGCCTGACCGTGTCCCTATGGAGATGGATTCACGTATTTCTAACTACCCTGCAAGGGATTATGATCCTAAAATGATTATTATTTGTAAGTTTATAAAAGCAAATACAAAGTTCATAGTTTTATTTCATATTTTTGCACTAAAATAGTTTTACGGTACGCTTCGTTTACTCGACATGTGCGAAAACCATTTAAATATTAATAACCGAACATAGTTGCTAATTAAATTCAGGTCGGACACGTGCCTGTAATGGGTTGGTTGACGATTTCCTTATTCGGTGATCAGGTGCTTGCAATTGCATAGCCAGCTGACTTAATTTCTAGAAACACATGCAAAATTAACTGACATTGACGTGAGTATGAAGATAGGTTTGTAAAACATGTTTAACTAAGTTAGTGATAAAAGAATAGTTATCATAACATTTACTAGTAATATTATATTTATCATAACATTTAGTTTGCGTACTGTTTTTGTAAAATTAGATATATAAGGCATTAAAATCGTTGCTTGTGTCTTTTTGTCTAATTTAAGATGTTCAGAAAGTCACACTATGATAAGATTTGATCAATTTATTTAATTATCACGTAACATTAGGAATAATAAATAATTTTTTTTTTCTAAGACATTTTAAATTAAACCTTTAGGTGATCAGTAAATAGAACATTGTATTATCAAGTTATGCCATTAGAAGTATCATAGGCTAAACGAGGCCAAAAGACTACATGTCTACTTGAAATTATATAATACGTTAACATATTCCAATATTATTTGAAAACTATAACGTATATTTGCAATTATCAGCTACCTAGTACAAGCCTTGTCCTGCTAGTGACCTTAACACATACAGACGTTATATAAATATTGCTAAGGGGTTTAAAAAACCTGTGGATTCACACCTGCTCCACATGTTTTCAGTTGCAATCGATAACATCTTTTGTAATTAATTAAACATACTATACACATTACCCTTCAGAAATTGCGTATTTTATAAGCTTTGCCGATTTCGATATGACATTTTTGCATGTATTGTATTGATACCATAAATATTTGTACACATCCATTACACCATGAAAACTTCTAATTGACAGACACAATCAGTTAATTGACTTACTCTTTTTATCTCTTTCGGTGTGGACAAAACCTTGGAGACATGAAAATCATCAATCAATCAATCTTTTTGGTTACTTATTTGCATGTATAATGGGGCTTTGATATCATATGGAATATTGGTAACAAATTGCTAGCCTATCGCCCAATAGATTCCATTGATCCCAAGTCTTTTAGACGCCTCTTACGACCTTCCGGGAAGAACGGCAGCTTGTTTTCATTCTTTGTACGTCCCGGTAAACATGGGACAGGTTTTTTTGCTTACTTACTTTTATAAATAAACTTTCATACACTCATCTAGGTAATACCGAGGTAACCTTATGATTGATGTTCAATATAGCCACAAATTAAAGGAACCAAATGGCAAAGGCATCGAAGCCTCACCGTGAATTGAGCAAGCGAAATTCCAACAAAAGCGATTTATGTAATTACGCCCAAGTTGGCTCAAGTT